>OZ005652.1:182867036-183207036 GCA_963930645.1 Salticus scenicus
AGTGCCTGTACTCTGAAAACTTCCCATAAGATTTCAATTTTGGTCATGAGGTTATTGGCATTTTTTTTTTTTTTTTTATTAAGTACAGATTTAAGTTTAATGATAAGTTCAGAGAAGTTTTGAATGTTTAATTCATTAGCAATAGTATTTAAGATATTATACTGGCTAGAGTTATTTTGCTGAAGTCCCACAGAGGAGGGAGTGGCATTCCTGGCATAGAAGATTTCGGATTGGAAAGGAGGCGGAGTCACTGAAGGGAGCTCTGGAAAATTGGACTTAATGATTTTTGTGTGATTAGTTCGAGTGATGAGTGCCGAGAACCCGGGGCCAATTGCTCCATAACTTAGCGACCAGAAACATAAGCAACAGACAAAGAATGCAGATACCAGATGATAAAAAAAAAGGAATAGAAAGCAAAGACTAGGAAAGGCTACCACTCTTGAAGTTAATTAAAATTAACATGAGTCATTGCAGGATAAGAGCAAACGACTTCTAAATTATGGAAGGTCAGAAACACGATCTCCGAGGGCTTTCCAGAGAATGGCTAACTTACTAATAGCATTGTCAGCTTCCTTCACTTTTCTACGTGCTTTTTTAAGTCTAATAATTAACTCATTAAAATTACCAACATTAAATTGAGCGGCGAAATCATTAAGAATTGCAGTTAATTCGTATATGGGGTTAGGTTTAAATAATTTGGAGTACAGGAGCGGTTTTTGTTGGGAGGGTGGGGCATGGGAGCATATGAGGGAAATTCGGATTGGATAATTAAATTTCGGTTTTCAGGAGGAGCTGATTTAGTTATGAGAGATCAATTTTTATTTTCGGGAAATTTGTGATAATCTCTGTAATTTGCTCGGTGATTAACCCCCCCCCCCCCATCCCCCACAAATTACAACAACCGGGTTAGGGATTTTTACTTCTGTAAGAATATATTGTTCAGTTGGATGCTTCCCTGAGCAGCTAATGCATCTGACTTTCATGTTACAATTTTTCGCAACGAAAACATTGGAGAGTTCTGGTTGGGTTTTTATAATTTTCAACTTGAATTCTGTAGTATAAAAGTTTATTTGGCTGGAAAATGGTTTTACTATGAACAAGGCAAATGACAACGTCTAGAACGCCAAAAATAAATAACAGGAAAGCAGACAGCTGTTTCGGGAGTCTTTAGCATAGGCGTAGCCAGCTGTCCGAGCGGGGGGGTGCCCAAATTTTAAACTTAAAGTTACAATATGAATACTTTATGAACATAGTGCGCATATGAATGCATATGTGCGTTTTAACACATGTATAAAAGTTACACAAGTTAACACATGTACGTTTTAAAATATAAATTAAGCAACTTTCTCTTAGACAAATAACTAGACTTGACGCAGAACAGAAATATCAATATTTACACAACGTTAAAAATGCCAATGTAAAAAATTGTTTAATGCAGACTGCAGTTTCGGTAGCGTAAATCGGTGCATTTGGCGTCCTTTGAAATATCATTTGATAAAGTTTGGACTTTCAGAGTAGTGCTGCTATCCGTTTAACAGAAAAGGAACAGAAGTTTGAAAATTGATTAAAACAAGGAAAGAATGTTGCATAAAAAATATTAAATGGTGTCGAATATTTGGTTTCAGTACGAAACCAATGCATGTTAAAAGATTAAATAAAAATCTTAAACCTTAAGTTATACACGAAAACCTAAAAACTAAACTACGGAAAATCTTATACTATGGTACTTAAATTGCGCGCATAGAGTGATAAAGTAGAATTATAATGATATGTTTACTTTATTACCATGTTTTTATTAACTTCGATTCTTGTTTGTTTGTTTGTTTGTGTGTTTGTCAGGGACAAATCTTGCAATCGATTTTAAACTAACTTCCCAACTAGCTAGATATTTGAAATTTTCAGGACAGCTCACAACACGGTGACAATACATTTTTCTAATAATTTTAGTCAACTATTTCAAGTCCCGCTGCCTTCGGCAGCGCTTATATGATTCGACAGAAAATTTATTTAACTAACTTCCCGACTAGCTAGACATTTAAAACTTTCAGAATAGTTCAAAACACGGTGAAAATGCATTTTCTTAATACCTTTTGCCAACTGTTTCGGGTTCCTGCTGCCTTCGGCGGCAGCGTTATCAGTACAAAGCTTGCAATCGATTTTTCACTAACTTTCCGACTAGCTAGACATTTGAAACTTTCAGGACAGCTCACAACACGGTGACAATACATTTTTCTAATAATTTTAGTCAACTATTTCAGGTCCCGCTGCCTTCGGCAGCGCTTATATAATTCGACAGAACATTTATTTCACTAACTTCCCGACTAGCTAGACATTTGAGATTTTCAGAATAGTTCAGAAAACGGCGAAAATGCATTTTTTTAATACCTTTGGCCAACTGTTTCGGGTTCCTGCTGACTTCGGCAGCGTTATCAGTACAAAGCTTGCAATCGATTTTTCACTAACTTTCCCACTATCTGGACATTTGAAACTTTCAGGACAGCTCATAACACGGTGACAATACATTTTTCTAATAATTTTAGTCAACTATTTCAGGTCCCACTGCCTTCGGCAGCGCTTATATTATTCGACAGAAAATTTATTTAACTAACTTCCCGACTAGCTAGACATTTGAAACTTTCAGAATAGTTCAGATCACGGTGAAAATGCATTTTTTTTAATGCCTTTAGCCAACTGTTTCGGGTTCCTGCTGCCTTCGGCAGCGTTACCAGTCCAAAGCTTGCAATCGATTTTTCACTAACTTCCCGACTAGCTAGATATTTGAAACTCTCAGGCTAGCTCAAAACACGGTGACAATACATTTTTTTAATACTTTTATTCAACTGCTTCAGGTCCCTACTGCCTTCGGCAGCGTTTATATGATTCAACAGAAATTTTATTTAACTAACTTCCTGACTAGCTAGATATTTGAAACTTTCACAATAGTTCAGAACACTGTGAAAATGCATTTTTTTAATACTTTTAGCCAACTGTTTCGGGTTCCTGCTGCCTTCGGCAGCGTTACCATTCCAAAACTTGCAATCGATTTTTCACTAACTTCCCGACTAGCTAGATATTTGAAACTTTCAGGATAGCTCAGAAGACGGTGGCAATACATTTTTTTTAAATACTTTTAGTCAACTGTTTCAAGATCCTACTGTATTCGGCAGCGTTCAAATGATTCAACAGAAAATTTATTTAACTAACTTCCCGAGTAGCTAGACATTTGAAACTTTCGGAATAGTTCAGAATACGGTGAAAATGCTTTTTAAAAATATTTTTATTCAATTGCTTCGGGACCCTGCTACCTTCGGCAGTGTTTCCAGTACAAAGCTTGCAATCAACTTTTAAATAACTTCCCTGCTAGATAGCCATTTGAAACTTTTATAATAGCTCAAAAGACAATAGAAAGGAATTTTTTAATACTTCTATCCAATTGCTGGGGCCTCGGCTGCCTTCAGTAGCGTTTATATGATTCAGCAGAAAATTTAAAAACATGGTTTATAATTTTTTTTTTTTTTTTTAATCTTATAATTATTTTTAATCTCATTTCATTTCTTTTATTTTACCAGTTTCAAATTATCAACCTACATATATATATATATTAATTAAATATATTTATATATATATTAAATTAATACAATCTTGTAGCTACTTTTTTTATATTATTATTTTATTCGTTCCTATACTCATGGATAACATTTATTTTCTATATTTTAAAACATTGTTGTATTGTTGTAGTTGTGATGTTAGTTTCAAACAGAAGAGTACAAACGAGTACTGTGATCGCTGTAAAATTAAAGTGATACTTATTAAGATTGTAATAAACTGTTGGGTGTACCATAATATAAAAATGTGATGTGTGTAAAAGTCGCAAAAAATAAAATCAGCATTAAATAAATGTATCGAATCGGGGAAAGTGTAGAAACACGTCACAGACCATTAGTCAAATAAATTTACAAATTACCACTGTACATAAGAATTCCATGAAAAATTGCATAAAGTAAAATGAAAACATTAAAAGGGACACATACCATCATACCAATAAAATTGTACTAAAAATCCTCGCAAAATAAATGTATCAAAATGGAGGACAGATAAAAAGCTAGTGGGGTGTCTCATTATCCGACCGTGCCCTGGCCATCAGCCGAAAATATTGTCTAGCAACCACCACAATTCAAAATTGCATATATAATCGAATCCAGAAACATTCATTAATAAAATAGCACAAAAAATCATCATGACATAATGTTGGAAATTTTCTACCATTACAAATAAACGCCTTTGCTATTTAAAAAATTAAAAGACTAAATAATGGAGCCTATTTTGAGCATACTTTTCTTTGATATTTGTATTTTTTGTGTTGTCTTGAGCTTCCTCTCCAAACTCTCTCTTTTTCTTTTGTTGGAATAATTATCTTCACATTTTTGCAGAACAGTTTTGCGTTTCTTTAGTCATTTAATACAGCTTTAATAGAATTATATACACCACCTTCTCCAGATGCAGGATTTTCAGGAAAGTGGAAGAAGAAGGAATCCGAATAAATATTTACACTGTAGCCTAATTTTTAATAATTTTCTTTCTTTATTAATTACAAATACAAAATCGTCTGTTCATAAATACATAATTTATTTTCAGCAATAAATCGTTTGTCAAAGTTAAAAACTAATGCAAACGATTATAAAATGTTTTATTATTATTAAATTTGAGTGACAGCTTTTAAATAGGGTAAAATAAAATATGACAGTTTAGTCACAAAAATTAGATATTGTATACTTGACCGACCATTTTTGAGGTGCTTTAAAATGAAAATAAAGTTGAAAATTGTTTTAGAAACAATTTTGTTTGGCATGTATTCTTGTGAAGGGGAAGCATTTCTATTGCATCCTTCAAAACCCCTCTGTTTGATTACTCTACCTGCATTCTTAAAACATTTAAGGCTTAAATTAAAAATACTTTTAAAATGATTCAAAGAACTTTCACCCACTGTAAAGTTTTCAAGAAAAGTCTGCTTATGATATGATTTACAATACTAATTTGAACCTTCCAGTGCTGTCTTTTTTTTTTTTTTTTTTTTTTTTTTTTTTAATTAGCAAATGAGACAGGCCGACGAAGAATTTTTTTTCTTCAGATTGATATGTTTTTCTGTTTCTGATATATTTCTGGATGCTGAAGGAACACCTATTTAAAAATTTCCCTCATGTACAGTTTTGGAAAAAAAAAAAAGGAATTGTTTGAGCTTAAAGCTCCATTTCTTTCGACGACCGTTGCCAATTGCCCATCTGCGCAGCACTAGTGCGACGTAAAACCCAACCATCCATCCATCCATCCATTTCTTTCGACTCCCATCTAAATTATTTCCCTGAAAATTTGGGTGATGTGAGTGAAGAACAAGGAGAGCTGTTTCATCAAGACATCAAAGAAATGGAAAGCAGGTATCAGAGACGATACATTTTTAACATATTAGCAGAATATTGTTGCATGTTGCATAGAGAATCCCCCCCCACACACACACACACAAGACCCTCAAGCCTTGCACAAGGTAAAATGCTCTAAAGGGATATTCGATGTGAAGAAATACATTTAAAAGATAATGTGTAAATAATAGTCTATTTCAATGCATATTTTATAAAAATTGTTTCGAATTTGTTATAACTTCTAGACGAATTCTTCCGATTTTCATCCTTACTTTGTGAAAATTTCTTACGTGATTGGAAAAAAAAGTAATCATTTCTGAATTCAGATTATCAAAACACATTAGAGACACCCAACGCAGTACATAAAAAGTTTGAAAAGTACGATTTCACAGACCAGCGTAATCGGAAAAAAATTACCCACTAAGTTATTATGATATCAGACATGCATTCAAATCAACAATTACTAAAAAAAATATTTTTGTATTCAAAGAACTTCAAAACCTGAAATTATCGCAAATATTTAGTTTCGAAAATTCGACCCCGTAAATAATACTTAAACTCATGGTAAAGGAAAGTAATTATCATTTTTAAACGTTTTTACTGGACGCAATATAATTTGGTATGAATGCTTTTAATCGAACCTAACTTTTCTTACAATCTTTTTTACAAAAATTATTTTGTATCAATAAAGTATGTTAGTTTCATTATGTTTAGTTCACTTTAAAAATGTTGTTGATACGTACGAACTAGAAATTTTGTACTTAAACAATAAGGTATTTGAACTCTTTGCATGTCATAGTATACGGATCATTATGATATAAACTGAATATGATTTTTAGACTTCCTGCCAATACCTGCTTTTGAGTTATGCCCATGCAGACTAACCACAAGAACCTGGTTATACAATTGAACGGACTTCAAGACATACTATTGTAAAAACTATTTCATATTCAAAAATTGGATCGCAGAACATTACATTTTCCAACATGTATGGGTAAGAAAAAGTTACAAAAAAATGCTCATTAAAAAAGAAATGACAAAAAAACTTAACTCTCTGTTAAGGCCACGAGCTTAAATAAACTAAATCATTTTATCGCCTCTTTTCCTTGATAAAAAACAAACTACTAATTTCTTTCTTTTTTTTTTTTTTTTTTTTTTTTTTACCAAGAAAAATTAATGTGCAAGTAAATTTGGATTTATGAACAATTTAGATTATTCTTTTAAATATATTTTTAACCACCATGTTTAAGAAAGTGTCTTTCTATTTGCATAGAATCAATGGTAGTAATAACAATATTTTTTTTAACCTTCAAATCTTTTTTTTTTTTTTTTCAATATGTTTTTGTTAAATATTCTGAATATGTGTGCGTGAGCAAGGGGGTGCCCGGGCACCCAGGGCACCCCCCCTGGCTACGCGCATGTTTAGCGTACCGTCTTCCGTGCATCATCATCATCATCATCATGGGGCTTCTGGGAGCACCTTCAGCGGTCGAGACCTTCGCTTACCTCCACCTGAGAAAAGAAGAAAAACAAGAATTGGAGTTACATGATTTAGATGATCGGTACCGTGAGCAGATTCAGTTCCCACGGAATTCGGGCGTGATGATTTTATGCTTGGAGGAGGAGAGAAGAGAAACAGAGCCGTGCCGATCTGGAAGCTGTGGTTTTGCATGTGGAAAACGAGCAGGAGAAGAAAATTCAAGCACTAAACATGCTTTTTTTTTTTTTTTTTTTAATAAAATAAACTAGGATAGCCTAACAAGACTGTTAAGCAGACAGAATAAAAATAATAAAATGAAAATAAATTTGGAATAAAGCCTAACAAGGCTGTTAAGCAGTCAGAAATACGATAATTAAACCAAAATATAAATTAGAATATAGCTTAACAAGACTGTTAAACAGTCAGAGATAAGAATACAATATTAAATTACAGTTTAAATTAAAATTATTTACAATTAATATTTACAGATTATTTACAATATATTTACAAGTTAAAAATATGAAACCCTACATGTGAGGTAACTGGTGGAAGGTTGACCTTACGCGACTGTAAGAAACGACACGGTAGGTTCCAGATGTCATGGGGATAGTCAAAAGTATGAGATTTGTATTAATTAGAAACGAATAGTTTAAAAAATAGTAAAAAAATTTCTGTTTTATTCCAAATTATTTATTTATTCCATATTTTGTTTCCGTATTATTTACGATCTCATGAAAATTAACAATTAATCATCAACACCCAAATATGTCTGAAATATATTTTTCAACAATGACTGCATAAGAAAGAAAAAAATACTATGCTAGTACATGATAAAAGTAATAAATAGACAATAACGTAATGTAATTATGCAATACATTACGTAATTCTTTTAATTACACAATGTTAATATGAAATCTATATAAACAATGAGAATTTGAAACCCTCTTGTGATTTCTTTCAAGTAATATAGATATATATATACTATATTACACATCATTCGCATATATGTAGTATATTACATATACCGGGTGATCCAAAAGTCAGGACCAACTTTAAAATTGAATAATTCGAAAACGAATCAAGATACAAAGATACGGTTTGCACCAAACGGATGGAAAAGAAACCGGGTTTTGTGTGGCAAAGGAAAAAAAACTAGTTCTGTTGGCGACCAACAAATGGCGCTATAGTGTTTTATTTCCCCAAAAGATGATTTACCAATGAAAAAAAATGTTGACAACTTATGAGTCAGCTTAATTACAGTTAATTAGTACTACTACAGTAACTATTCAATGTCCATCATTCAGAAGTACAGCTGTGAGATGATTCACCACATCGTTCACAGCATTTAGTAGCATTTCTTGCGTTATGGCAGACACATTTTGGCGGATGGCATCTTTCAGTGCTGCTAGTGATGCCGGTTGGTCGCGGTACACTTTTGACTCCCAAGAATCCCCACAGCCAAAAGTCACAGGGTGTCAGATCGGGAGATCTTGGAGGCCATGCGTGATTAAAGTAGCGACTGAGAATGCGATATTTCGATGCATATAAGCTTCGACTACCATTACCTGCTGTAGTTGTTCCTTTTTTATATCGCTTGTTGCTCTGCATAATCCTACATCAGAAATACGACAGCGCCATCTGTTGGTCGCCAACAGAACTATTTTTTTTTCTTTGCCACACAAAACCCGGCTTCTTTTCCATCCGTTTGGTGCAAACCGTATCTTTGTATCTTGATTCGTTTTCGAATTATTCAATTTTAAAAGTTGGTCCTGACTCTTGGATCACCCTGTATTTTATCCTTATTTGGAATATCGTCGCATTTGGCTATGTTTTCAGTCCGGCCGCAATTGACATAAGGGATTGAAAAATGCTGGCTGCAGTTGGTATAAGTGGGGATTGGGAAAGAAAAACAGCTGGTATGTCGGGTCGCAGATGAACTACACTGACCCAAAACGGTTCTTTGTCTAAACTCCCACCTATAACTTTTTTTTTTTTTTTTTGTTAAAATTGTTCTGCCTGTATTCCTTCACTATTCTTTTTTTTTCGCCTTTGGCATTGATTTCTCCTTGTGAGATTATAACCTGCATTGCACTGTACCTGTCCACTTCGTTATAAAAAAAAAAAAAAAAAGAGCATGCAGTTTTTCAGAATAGTCGAGAGTTTCTTTTTCGAGAGAATTCTGCCTCTGACAGACCAACAGGTGGGTGCAGGCTGTGTGCAACACCTTCAAAAAATAAATAAATAAATAAATAAAATTAAATAAAATTAAAAATTAAAACAAAATAAAATAAAACCTGCTATTATAAAATCCAAAAGTATTCTTATTATTTCTAATCTTCCTCGAGTTTTGTAATGATATTCTATTCTTAAATTATTATTTTCTACTTCCTTTTCTGATTAGCTGTAAAATTATTATTATTATTATTTATTCCAAAATTATTATGCATTTCTCCCCCCATTCGCAGGTAGAGCCCTGCATCGGGTCCGGTTGCCTGATTTAATTTCCGTTCGGGTCGGGTTAAGTTTTCAACGAATCGGGTGGACTTTCAAAAAAATTTTACCTTAATAAGCAGAAATTTATTTGCTATATACCATAACGAATATATGCTTACTCAAATTATTATAGTAAAACAAATATCCATATCACACTGAAACAATTAATAAAAAAACATCAAATACTATTACTATAATTTAGATCTACCCGCCTTCGGCTACCAGATGGTTCGCGATCCTTGAAAAATCCGACTTTACAAAACTCCCGCTCGATGGCGCCTGCGGCGTCTTTTTCCCGTTTCCGGTCTTAAAACAGCTTATTGACATATAGTGAAAATAGCTTTATTGAAAAATTTAATCGCAGTAATTTCCCACTCGGTAGCGCCTGCGGTGCCCTCTTCCAGTTTCAATATCTGAAACAGCCTGTTCGCTCGCCATGTTATGATATTTAAAATTTCTGACTTTAGATAAGTCCCGCTCGGTGGCGACTACGGCGCCTTATCTCCGTTTTAGAACTTACAACACCTTCCTCGCTCATTAGAATTTAAAATATTTAAATTTTAAAATATTACAGTGCATCTGGCGGTAGAAATTTCTGTAATCTACTGTTCAATTCCAAATCAACAAAGCTTTCAAATGACGTATTACTTATGAAATTTTTTTAATCAGTAGCAGAGATACGAAAGAAAACCTAATCAGAACACCTTAAAATATTTAAATCAGGTAAAATCTCGAATTCCACTTTCGATAATGTAAAAGTACTTTAAAATATCTTTCGAATGATGTATTAAAAATAATTTAATCAAAATTAGAATTTGAAATATGGAAATTTTAATAACATTAAATTTGTAATTAAAATGTAAATTAAAATATAAATTTTTGTTTATTGGCGGAAATCGATGAAATTTGAACTGCAAGTTTGTCTTGTGATGTTCACTGTGTATAGCAAGTTTTGTGCACGGGAGAGAAAAATTGAAGAATTTTGAAATTTGCAATTTTTTATCCCAGTCAAAAAACATGTGACCTCAATCAATAATAGATAGTTTTCTTTCCCTCCACATTCGATGTATCGTCTGGGAAGTTAAAAGAGTGTTGCCATGGTAACCAAAATATAAAGTATTATTCGATCGGGAAATGCAAGAAGCTAGATTGAGAATCTCATGAAAATGAAGTACAGGTATGCAGTAAATTAAAAAATTTATAACTGATTGAGTTTTTGAAATAATGTCTCAATCTTTTCGAATCTGATACGTCTGATCGACGTCTACATACAAAAAAGAAAAAAAGAAAGAAAAAGAAATGATTTATCTCTAAAAGATTTTGAGTTATAAAATATTTTGTGAAAAAATCGATGTTTCGTAAAATCTAAAAATATCGATCGCCAATTCGTATTTTCTTAAAATTTTTATATGGTTCGAAAGAGGATAAAATGACCTTTTAAAATACATACCAGTTGTTAATAAATGGGATAATCGGTCTTTCGTAGAGGGCGGTTCAAAAAAAAAAAAAAAAAAAAAAAAAAAAAAAAATCGAAAAAAAGAGAAATTTTGGACCCTATTTAAACCTTTTTTTAAATTATAAAAAATCCGTATTTTTTTTTTTTTTTTTTTTTTTAATTGTATCGTAAGAATCGATAATAAATGCTCTTTCTCGTTGTTCAGACGTATTTTCAATATCTCTATTCGTTGAGCAGGGATCGCCTTACAAAAAAGCACGAAAATTTCCCTCCGTGCTTCTTCTTTTGATGAACACGCTGGAGGGTTAAAAATACCATCCGCTGGCTTTTTAATTGGACATAGATTGACGTTTTAATTAATATCTCCGGACCTAATTAAAAATTTTAAATTCTTTTTTCACTATGCACTCGGGAAATCGTCTGAGCACCCGTATGTCAAATTTTGTTCTTCTACTTTCAGTAGGGGCTGAACGTAGAGATGCACAGGCAGAGAGACAGAGAGACAGACAGACAGACATATTCTTTTATTATTATAGATAGATAGATAGACAGAAGCTGAGAAAAACAGGCTCTCTCTCCGAGATTAATCAGATGTGTGATTCATTTATTTTGATTAGTCACATCCCATTGAAACACACTATGAACTTACACTGATTATTAATATTTTTTTCTCTTGCAGATGTTTTCAATAAGTTATTGAAATGTATGTATATTTAAATGCGAACGGACATATAATAGACGTGTGCGTATTATTTTTATATTTTCATGTGTGTGAGATAAGCGTTAAAGAATAAACTACAAACGTTTAACTTGAAACTTATTTTTAACCCTTAAAATACAATATCACACATACAGTCGGCAGCAAAATTATTGAAGCGCTAGCAATAATTCGTATTTTAGATATGTGCACCTAATACTGTATTGTTAAATAAATATTTGTTAAGTCATGATCGTACTTTTTATGTTGTTTATAAAAAACAAAAGTAAATTAAAGATAAAATTTAGCGATTAAACTAAAAAAACAAAATTTGAAAAATGTGGATGTGTGCTTCAATAATTTTGTTGGCGACTGTAAATAGGTAAAAATTATTATTAATCTATTTCTTGTATTTTTGAATTTTTAACTTAGTGTTAGTAATAACATTTTTAATTCCTTTTAAAATGATTTTCCAATTTATTTTATAATTTAAAAATGTTTTGCATGATTTTCAGATAAATTATTTCCTTTCATTTATATTCGGGTTTCGGGTCGGGTAAAAGAATGCGGGTCGTCAAAATTGTCTATTGCGAGTTCGGATCGGTTTTCGGTTCGATTAAAATTTATTTTTCGGGTTCGAGTCGCGTGTGCAGGACTGTATTCGCAATTAATTTAAATTCAGGACACTCCACCTCGTCCGTCTATACTCTTCTGTAACGGAAGATGCGTCACTCCGTCACAGGTACTTCCAGTTAAAATCCTTTAAAAGTAAAAAGTTAAGTTTAAAGAATATTACTCTAAAAATAAATTGGTATAGAAATAAGGGTCGGATGTTAACAATTTTACGGAATATTAATTAGAACACTGGCAGGTACGCGTTTTATACGGAATATTTTTTACAGAAAATTAGAATAAGTTAAATGCAAGAAAGCCCAGAAGAAGAATTTCTCAGTAGGCGGAGCACTTGAGTGACGTTTTAGTACTAGATTTCAAAGGACTACTAGAATGAGGCGGGGCTTCCACTGTTTGTGGGGAAAAGCTGCGCTATTATTGGCTATATTGCAGTATTTGTGGGCTAAATTAAAACTGCTATAGATTAAAATTAAGAAAATCGTCATCATGACTTCGAATGATATCAGTGAGTCATGCCGTCAGTTCATCATTCATTCATTTCAAACAAATTCTTTAAATAAATATTTACAATATTGCTTAAAATTGATGACGTAAAAATGCATTTTCGAAGATAAAGAAAGCTGTACTGACACATACTTGTATATATGTAGTGAACACGCTTATTGCTGAAAATCATTGTTTAGCTATAATTTAGAAAAAGTGAGGAATCGTTGATAGTATAATTTAATAAAGTGGATGTGAAAAATATACTTTTACATTTTTAGCAGTCGCACACTCTAACTTTTTTCACGTAGAATTTCTGCTTGTAGAAGTAATGCACATTTCTATATTACGGGCTACTAAAGCGAGAGATTAGTTGCGATTATATTTACTAAATGACTAAATACATGAGATCATATAATATGCACTTTCCTGTACCATAGTACGGCCTAACTCGAACTGTACTCTTTCCTAAGCTGACCAAGCGAAAATGAGTACAATAAAGGCGTTTAGACGCTATCGCACTTCTACAAATTTAACCCCATAGGCCATAATGATGAAGAATTTTTCTTAGTGTCCCTGTAAAAAAACTAAAAGTGCTAGATTCACTAAAATCAATAAGGTTCGTGCTACAGTGACTTACAACCTATGTACCAACTTCCAGGTCATTCGGGAAAAGCATTTGAACGCTAGCGTGTTCACTCACACACACAAATACATACATACACACTCACACATATATACACACATACATAACTCATCATAAAAATAGTGAAAACTGACTCAGGGGATCCTAAATCGTATAGAAACATCAAATATCAAATTCGGATTTTCGACATGATAACTGTTCTTTCCTTACTATTCTCCCTATTCGGAAAGTAATATATAATTGCTGAATTACTAATTGAATATGAATATATAAAGATTAAGTGTAAAATTAATACAAAAATTCTTACCATGATGGCTAATTACAATTTTCCTTATTTCATCAAGCAGGAATTTCTAAACATGAAACTTTATTTACATTTTCAGGTAAATCACACCCACGCTCACTTCGTGACTTACTGTGGAACATACATATAAACATACTAATAAAAGTAAAACTGGAAAGAAAAACGCAATAATTTAAAAATACGTTTTCATTTCAGCAGTTATTCTCATTCAAAACAATGACGAAATACGGCCAGGCTTTGAATTGGGTGCAAATAAAATTGGCTTCACTCTTTTAAAGGCAAATGAACACACCTAATAGTTATGTAAGCCATCTTGGTGTTATGTCCTGTTTAATATTCTTTAACAGTGCTTCGCTTTTATTGATTCATTTTGATTCAGCTATCTCATATGGACTACTGAATTTATATATAGTATTTTCTCATGTTTTTCTAGTTATAGTCCTGATGAAAATTTATTATTAAATTTTACAATTTAGTTGCACTGGTACCAAATGAATTAAAAATAAATAAACTCAAAGATTAGAGTTCCAATCCAACATTCTTTGGGTCCTAAAATCTTTAATGTCACTGGGCCCATATTGTCAGGATCCTAATTGTTTAGGGTATTTATAAAATGTCTATAATTGTTTTATGGGTCTTCTTAATCTCAAAATGAACAATAATAATAATAATAATAATAATAATAATAATAATTATTATTATTATACTAGTAATTAAAAACAACAAGTAAATTTTTCTGAATATTCAAAATTGAAAGTTTATGAATATCGACTACAGTTCCGTTTTGAACAATATTGAAAAAAAATTGTAAGTCTTCGATAAAGAATGATGCAAGCCAAATCGGGCAATATATATCTAGTAATTCTTTGATAGTGGAGCTCAAACCATATGCACACAAAGCAGACAGAAAAAACCATGATAGACAGAAAAAAAATTTAATAAATAAAAAATAATAATAAAATAGAAAATGCATTTATTAAACAATAATAATATTAAAATTATTTTACGCATCAGTTTTTAATCGTTTAGTGCCGAAGGTATATATATATTATCTGGGTGTCTACTGCAGTTACTGCTTTCAATAAAATTTAAATCATTTTAACACGAATAATTAAATTTTCTTGCCAAAAAAAAAAAAAAAGGCTATGTTTTAGGGGAATGCAAATAGCTCTTTCCCTCTCTTAAAAACGAAAAAAAAAAGAAAAAAGCTATTTGCAAAGGATTAATGCCCTTGAATGTTAATGAAAAAATGTTGCATGATATATAACCAAAGATTACTTTCAAATTTATTTATTTATTTTTTTAATTTAAATGTTTTTCTTTGTTTAATGATACAGATGGAGATGGTAAAAAGTTAATGTGTATGATAGCTATTATTATCTATATCTCCAAAAAGAATAATTAAAATATTGTACAAATTTTCACACTCATGTGTTAAGAGATTGGGAATCTTTCTTCGTTCATGTTGGCGCATGCGCAGCACTAATGCATCTCCGCTCCGAAAAAATGTTTGGCAGAGGGCCATGCGAGGCAAAGTAGTACAGCTGACGTGGGTAAGGAACTTTAAAATTTAATGAAGCCCACAACTATTAATTTTATGTACAACCTATTATGAAAGTTACATTGCTTCGTTGTATATAATGTACAGTCGGTCAAAAAGAAAAAAAAAAAAAAAAAAAAGAAAAGAAACACCCCCACCTATCTCATTACCTAATTATCGCAGAAACATGCAGTAGGCACCAATCGTCAGGAATTTATGTCTACTTTTATTGTATGAAAGAAAAAATGACATTGGGGGTCGTCTACATATTAAAAATGGGTTCAACTTTAAAAATTCGAATGTTAACCCACTAATTTGACGACAGAAAACGATTCTAGAGCATCAAAATAGCCTAGATATAAATTTTCACGAAGATACCAACATTAGTTCCTGAGATATTTAAGGTTTTTCTTTAGGGGGTTATCTCCAAGTTTATTTTTTTTTCATTTAGGTCAGATTCAATGAACTTATTAGAGCTCTCTTCTGTTATTCAATGCGTTTCATTCATCTACAAATCTCTAAATACATCAAAAGGTATATAATTTCAATGAGCATATTAATGCGGAAATTTCGAACTATAAAAAATATTCTGCCCAAACACGTTAACACAGGAGGGTCTGATAACACCTGTGTGTGTGAAGGGGGGAGGGGGGGGGGCACCAGGATTCAAAAGTGATGTTTTATTATCGCATTTTCAGAAGATTTTTATTGAAATTAGATTTCTGTTATGCTTTTTTCCCCCTAGGTATCAGACTATAAGCCAACGCGTCTCTAGTTTACTGAAGTGTGGGTGTGTACAGAAGTTGGGTTTACTCGAAAATGATTACAGGGATTTTGATGAAAGTTTGGGGTTAAGTGTTTTCGGAATATTAGACTTACCACCATCTTCAGAAAAATTTGCGTTGGCTGTTAACCCCTTATCGGCCAATGGCAACAAATGAAATAAATTGGATTTATTCGGAAACTGATGTAAGGATTTTGCTGAAAGTGAAAAACATTAAGTGCTTTCGGGATGCTTAAACGAATGGAATTATCCCCATCATCATAAAAATTCGTTGTCTCTGTTAACCCTTTAAAGGACAATTGCGACGTATGTCAGAAATTGGCTCTACACAGAAATGGACAGCGATTTTTATGAAAATTCGATGTTAGGGCTTTTTCATGAGAAAAAACAATTGGATTTCATCTTCAGATAAATTAGCGTTTACAGTTAACCCTTTACCGGCCAATTGCAATACATAGCAGAATTGGGCTTTACTCGAAAATGATTATAGCGATTTTGATGAAAATTTTTGGTTAAGTTTTTTCGGAATATTAGACTTACCACCATCTTCAGAAAAAATTGCGTTGGCTTTGAACCCCTTATCGGACAATAGCAACAAATGAAATAAATTGGGTTTATTGGAAACTGATATAAGGATTTTAATGAAAGTTTGCATTAAGTGCTTTCGGGGATGCTTAGGCGAAGAAATTATCCTCATTGCCATAAATATTCCTTGTCGTTGTTAATCCTTTAAAGGCTAAATGCAACGTATGTCAGAAATTGTCTTTATACGGAAATGGAGAAAACGATTTTTTTGAAAGGTTGCAGTTAGGGCTTTTTGATGAGAAAAGACGATTGGATCTCTTCTTCAACAAATTAGCGTTCACAGTTAACCCCTTACTGACCAACTGCAACACATAGCAGAAATTGAGTTTACCTGGAAATGGATATAGCGATTTTGATGAATATTTCGGACTAAGTTTTTCGGGGACTGCTAAAACGAATGGTATTCCCTCATCTTTTTTAAAAAAAAAAAAAAAAAAAAAAAAAAGTTCTCAATTAACCCTTTATTGGTCAATTGTAACATACTATGACAAAAATTGGGTCTACTTGTAAATAGGTATAAGAATTATGATGAAAATTTGAGGTTGCATAATTGATTAGAATTATTTTATTCTTCTGAAAATTTCTTGTTCTTTGTTAAACCTTTAAAGGCCTATTGCGACGTTTGTCAAAAATACGGTTTACACAGAAATAGACATAGCGAATTTCATAAAAGCTTGGAGGTAGGACTTATTGATGAGAAAAGGCGTTTGGAAATATCCTCATCTTTAGAAAAAATCGCATTCGTTGTTAACTCTTTATCGACACATTACAATATACGGTAGAAATTGAGTTTATTGGGAAATGGGCAAAGCGATTTTTATGAAAGTTTGGAGTTACGGCTTTTTGATGAGAAAAAATGATTGGACTTATCCTTATCTTCAGAAAAAATCGCGTTCTCAGTTAACATTTTATCGGCTAGTTGCAAATTATAGCAGAAGTTGGGTTTATTTAGAAATTTATATAGGGATTTTGATGATAGTTTGGGGTTAAAAATTTTCTGGGTGCTTAAAGAACTAGACATATCCTCATCTTCAGAAAAAAATTGTTCGCAGTTTACCATATATCGACCAGTTGCATCAAGTTTTCGAAATAGGCTTAATCGGAAATGGATATAGTGATTTCAAATAAAGATTGTAGTTAGTGTTTTTAGGGATGCAAACACTGTTTGGACTCATTCTCATCTTTTGAAAAAAATGGCGTGATCAGTTAAACCTATATCGACAAATTGCAACATATCGCCCAAATTCGGGTTACTCGGAAACGGATGTATCGATTTTGATGAAAGTTTGGGGTTAAGTGTTTTCTGAGGTGCAGAAAGTTTGGATTTATACAGAAAAATTAGCGTTCGCTGTCAAAATATAAAATAAAAAAGGATTCGGGTTCCAGTTCATGACTTGTTCACATTTGTTATTTTGTTTAAATTTAGTACGAGAGAATGTAATCGATTCAGGTAATATTTGTGTGTATCGAAATATTTGGTAAATAATGAGGCAGGTTCAAGTCTATAACTGTATACTTATTTTGTATCTTGTTTTCTTTCTTTTCTTTCTATTTATATATATATTTTTAATACGATTAAATTTAATCAAAGGTAGCTGATATTTGTGCGTGTTGAAGTATTTGGTAAAGAAGGAAGCAGGATCCAGTCCATGATTGAAGTTATAGATATTTTTTTTAATGAAAATGCCTAAATTCAAATAAAAGTAGGTGATATTTTCAAATAACTAGTTAGTCGTTAATTTAGTTAAATAGCGATTGCAAGTTTTGTACAGGTAACGCTGCCGAAGGCAGCAGGAACCAGGAACAGTTGGCTAAAAGAATTAAAAAATGCATTTTCACCGTGTTCTGATCTATTCTGAAAGTTTCTAATGTCTAGCTAGTCGGGAAGTTAGTTAAATAAATTTTCTGCGAATCATATAAACACAGCCGAAGGCAGCAGGGACCATAACAGTTGACTAAAAGTATTAAAAAAATGTGTTGCCACCGTGTTCTGAGCTATTATGAAAGTTTCAAATGTGCTAGTCGAGAAGTTAGTTAAAAATCGATTGCATGCTTTGTACTGATAACGCTGTCGAAGGCAGCAGGAACCAGAAACAGTTGACTAAAAGTATTTAAAAAATGCATTTTCACCGTGTTCTGATCCATTCTGAAAGTTTCAAATGTCTAGCTTGTCGGGAAGTTAGTTAAATAACTTTTCTGGCGAATCATATAAACGCTGCCGAAGGCAGTAGCGATCTAAAACAATTGACTAAAAGTGATAAAAAATGTATTGTCACCGTGTTCTGAGCTATCCTGAAAGTTTCAAATGTCTAGCTAGTCGGGAAGTTAGTTAAAAATCGATTGCAAGATTTGTACTGGACAAACAAACAAGAATCGAAGTTAATAAAGATAATTTCAAGATAAAAAGAACTTTTATATACCATGTTTTTAAATTTTCTGTTGAATCATATAAACGCTACTGAGCACAGCGGGAACCCGGAGCAATTGGAGAAAAGTATTAAAAAAATTCCTTGCTATCGTGTTTTGAGCTATTATAAAAGTTTCAAATGGCTATCTAGCCGGGAAGTTAGTTAAAAGTTGATTGCAAGCCTCGTACTGGTAACGCTGCCGAAGACAGCAGGGTCCCGAAGCAGTTGGTTAAAAATATTTAAAAAATGCATTTTCGCCGTGTTCTGAACTATTCTGAAAGTTAAAAATGTCTAGCTAGTCGGGAAGTTAGTTAAATAAATTTTCTGTTGAATCATATAAACGGGTATAGTGACCGGAAACAGTTGACTAAAAGTATTAAAAAAGTATTGTCACTGTGTTTTGAGCTAGCCTGAAAGTTTCAAATGTGTAGCTAGTCGGAAAGTTAGTGAATAATCGATTGGAAGCTTTGTACTGATAACGCTGCCGAAGGCAGCAGGAACCCTAAACAGTTGGCTAAAGGTATTTAAAAAATGCATTTTCACCGTGTTCTGAACTATTCTGAAAATTTCAAATGTCTAGCTAGTCGGGAAGTTAGTTAAATAAATTTTCTGTCGAATCATATAAGCGCTGCCGAAGGTAGTGGGACCTGAAATAGTTGACTGAAATTATTAGAAAAATGTATTGTCACCGTGTTGTGAGCTGTCCTGAAAATTTCAAATATAAGCTAGTCGGGAAGTTAGTTAAAAATCGATTGCAAGATTTGTACTGGACAAACAAACAAACAAAACAAACAAACAAACAAACAAACAAGAATCGAAGTTAATAAAAACATGGTAATATGGTAAAATATTACAGGGAGTTCAAGTATTTTCTCCCCTTGCTTAATTTTACGCTATTGCATTTCATATTAATTTTAAACCATAAATCGTAATGATATATAATTTTTTGTCGTGTTCCTGTAAAAATCTATAAAGGCTATCTTTACTAAAATCTATACAATTCGTGCGACGGTAATGTATAACATGTGCATAAATTTTCAGTTTAATAGAATGAGGTGTTTAGATACTATCGCATTTTAAAACGTTTGGATCTCAGACCATAATGACAATTTTTCTTTCTGTCCTTGTAAAAAGAAAAAAGAAACTATACATGCTAGATTTATCAAAATCTATACACTTTGTGCGAGGGTGATTATTATGATGTATAAAATTTTTTAACTCAAAGAATAAGGCGTTTAAATGCTATCGCATTTTATTTTATTTGGATCCATAGACAATAATGATAAAGAATTTTTTGTTGTGTCCCTGTGAAAAAAATCTATACACTTTGTGCGACGGACATTTATAACACGCATATTAGCTCAAAAGAAAATGGTGTATAGACGCTATCACAGTTTGAAAAGCTTGGCCCTATAGGCTATAACGATAAAGAATATTTCTTTTATGTGCCTGTAAAAAGTACTTTTAAGTGCTAGATTCTCCAAAATCAACAGTGATCGTACTATGGTGCCATACAATATACTTACTATATTTCAACTTATTTGAACAGAGGATTTAGGCGCTATCGTATTCACTCACACACATACACCCATTCATAATCGAAAACTAGTAAAAATGAATTCAGTGTAATTCAAAAGTATAGAAATCCCATAATCTCAAAGGTCGGATTTTTTTTCACGATTACAATACTTCCAGTTCATACGTATGTTCGGAAAGTAAAAATCTGATCTCTCAGCTATGAAGTTCTGTCCAACTCAAAGAAATAATTTATTCTGTAATAATATTATATTATTTTAATTGGTTAATTTATATTTCCAACACTATTAATAATAGCGACTATAGAAATTAGAAATCACAATTCTTCTAAAGAAACTTACGAAAACATTATATAATATAGTAAGGAAAGAGATAAATAAATAAAAATAAATAAATGTTAAACTACATTTTTAAATTGCATGCAATTCTTCAATGTGCTCTTGTATTTCAATTTACACACATATCTAATATTATAATACAATTTATTTCAGCTGGGAAAAAAAAAAAAAAAAAAAAAAAAAAAAACATTGTTGAAATAATTAAAAATATATGAAAGTGAATTAAAACTTTTTTTTCTTATCGTCTGGAATAAAATTCAAAATTGATTGTTGTGAATGCTACTTGTAAATACAGTTTGTAATCGTTATATGGCCCCCAAACTTGATCTTCGAACGTTTTTCTGGAATATCTCGAGAACTATTTGGCAAAATGAGCTGTAAATTTGCATACGCGTATTTTAATGTGCTAGAAATCGATATCTGTTAGAAAAATTATAGGTCACAATACATAATTTTTTTAAATATTAATTTAATAATTTTTATTCTATAGATAAAAAACATTAAAATCTTAATGAAACTCATAAATATGTTTGGAAAACCTGTTATTAACATCATAAAAAAAAAACAGGTAAAAAAAAAAATAAAAATGTGGGAGATATGAATATAAATGTGTAATCAGACTTTAACATAAGAAGCTCGAAAGTTTAGACATGTATAAATCCTAAACTTATACACCATATGACTTCCAAATTTATATCTGGGGATGAAATTGACTGTAAAATCGATATCCGAAATCAAAATTATATGTTACCATTGAAAAAATTAAAGTTTGACACGATTTCAATATGGAGACGACCCCTTAAGCTATTTTTTTCCAATTAGCTTAAAAGAGAACAAATTTCCCTGACGAATGGTACCTTCGGTGTCTTTCTGCAACAATTTACTGATGAGACAGGTGGGGGTGTTTAGTTTTTTTTTGACCGACTGTACACATTAAAAGTATGTAAACGTACAAATTAAAAAAGTCAAAAAGCAACGAAGCAGGCCCATCTTGATCAATTCACATAGTGAATTTACATATTTGGCTCCATCGAATAAGGAGCTCGTATCAGCGATATGGATGAAAATAATAAATTAAAATCTTCCTTAAAAAACTAATTCCAGATCTGAAAGGTTCTGACCAAGGAACTATAAATGATGACCTCAACGAATGTGAAGATCGTCTGGAAGAATTAGAGGTAAGAATTAATACTCTAATTAATTCTTATAAGAAAATTGATTCTGATAAAAAATAAATAATTTTAACCGAAAATGCATCTCAAGATGCTTTTGAAATAAAAACTCAAATTCTTCCTTTAGAATTAATTCTTCCTTATCTGAATTTTCAGGAAAGTATGAGGAATTTCGTTTAAAGAACAATTTGATGATTTAATAAAGAATAATGTTCTTATTAATCAGTCGCCTCATCAGGTCGTAAGAAAGGAAGGTCGCTTAACATCCAAAACTAGAATTGTGTTTGATACAGGAAGTCACCAAAATAACGAGCTGTCATTAAATATTTGCCTAAGGCCAGGACTCACCTTAAGTCCAAATTTTTGGATATTTTAATTAATTTTAGAATGAACAGAATGACCTTTTTTTCTGATATAAAACAGGCTTTTCTACAAATTTGGTCTCGCTGACGAACATAAAGACGCTGTTCGATTTCCTTGGAGTGATGAAGAACCGCGTGTTCATAAGAAGCTCAAATTAAAGGTGTACCATTTCAATCGAGTAAATTTTGTTGTAAGCTCAAGCCCATTCTTGCTCGCTTCTACTATTAGCCATCACACTGAAAAAAAAAAAAAAAATCTATCGCGGAACGACTTTCGAGGAAGGATACGTCCGAAGTATCTGGGACCAGTTGTCCCGTACCTTCGGAAAACAGATTTTAATAGCAGAGAGGAAATATCAGGTACCAGATGCTGAAAAAAAAAAATCTGGAGTGACTCCACTCGACTTTCCGAACATTGAGTAATTAACAGTTTTGTAGATAAAGTAAAGAAAGAGTAGTTGTTAAACAAACAAAAGAGAGAAAACCATAATAGAGTGTTTGAGTATTTTTCTCCATCTATTACACGTTGTTTTATTTAACGCTACTGAACTTTGAGCCCATAGATCATAATGACAAAGAAATTTTCGTTGTGTCCCTGTAAAAACCTATAAATGTTAGATTCACCAAAAGGCTTATAGTTAGTGCAACAGTGATTTATAATACTCATATAAATTTTCAGCTGAATTCAATAAGGCGTTTAGATGCTATCGTACTTTTAAAAATTTAGTCCCATAGGCCATAATGATAAAGAATTTTTCTTTGTGTCCCTGTAAAAAAACTGTAAGTGCTAGATTCACCAAAATCTATACAGTTAGTTCAATTGTGATCTATAACATGTGTACAATTTTTTTGCTCGGATTAATAAGGCGTTTAGACACTATCACATTTTTAAAAATTTGGCCCCATAGGCATAATGATAAAGAATTTTTCTTTGTGTCCCTGTAAAAAAACTATAAGTGCTAGATTCTCCAAAATCTATACAGATTGAGTATTTGTGATCTATAATATGTGCATAAAATTTTTGCTCAATTGAATAAGGCGTTTAGATGCTATCGCACTTTTAAGATTTTGCTCCCATAGGCCATAATGATAAAGAATTTTTCTTTGTGTCCCTGTAAAAAAACTATAAGTGCTAGATTCTCCAAAATCTATACAGATTGAGTATTTGTGATCTATAATATGTGCATAAATTTTTTGCTCAATTGAATAAGGCGTTTAGATGCTATCGCACTTTTAAGATTTTGCTCCCATAGGCCATAATGATAAAGAATTTTTCTTTGTGTCCCTGTAAAAAAAATATAAGTGCTAGATTCACCAAAATCTATAGGGTTCGTACTATGGTGACTTACAATATGCGTACCAACTTTCAGGTTAATCGAACGAAGCGTTTAGACGCTAGCGCGTTCACCCACAGACATACACACATACACACATACACACATACACACACACATACATACATCATCGTAAAAATAGTGAAAACGGACTCAGGGGACCTCAAAACGTATAGAAACATCAAAATCTCGAATTCGGATTTTCGACATGATTACAATACTTTCCTCACTATAGTGTTCGGAAAGTAAAAAGGGGGAAAGAGCAAGGGCTGGAAAAGGCTGTCAGATGTTAAAGAGGCAAAATAGTCATTGCAATCTTTTTCGGAAAGAGAAACAGTGTTCTATTTAAAGAAGTGCTTGTACTCTACTAGTATATCTGCTCGATGGTATATGGTGTTAGGTTTAAATAATTTGGAGTACGCGAGTGGTTTTTTTTGGGAGGGTGGGGCATGGGAGCATATGAGGAAAATTCGGATTGGATAATTAAGTTTCGGTTTTCAGAAAGGGGCTGATTTATTTATGAGAGTTTTTTTTCTATTTTCGGGAAATTTGTGATAATCTCTGTAATTTGCTAGGTCATTACCCCCCCCTCCCCCCCCCCCCCGAATTACAACAAACCGGGTTAGGGATTTTTACTTCTATAAGAATACATTCTTCAGTTGGATGCTCCCCTGAGCATCTGCATCTAAAGCATTTGACTTTCACGTTACAATTTTTCGCGGCGAAATCATTGGAGAGTTCTGGTTGGTTTTTTTTTTAATTTTCAACTTGAATTCTGTAGTATTAAAGTTTGTTTAGCTGGAAAATGGCTTTACTATGAATAGGGCTAATAACAACGTCTAGAACGCCAAAAAAAAAAAAAAATAATAATAACAGGAAAGCAGACAGCTGTTTCGTGAGTGTTTAGCGTACCGTCTTCAGTACAACATCATCATCACCATTATGGGGCTTCTGGGAGCACATACGACGTTTGAGACCGTCGTTTCCCTCCACCTGAGAAGAGAAGAAAAACAGGAATTGCAGTTATATGATTTAGATGATCGGGACCATGAGCAGAGTCAGTTCCCACGGAATTCGGGCGTGATGATTTTATGCTTGAAGGAGGAGAGAAGAGAAATACAGCAGACCGATCTGGAAGCTGTGGTTTTGCATGTGTAAAACGAGCAGAAGGAGAAAATCCTAGCACTAAACATACTTTTTTTTCTTTTTTAATAAAATAAACTAGGATAGCCTAACAAGACTGTTAAGCAGACAGAATAAAAATAATTAAAATGAAAATAAATTTGGAATAAAGTCTAACAAGACTGTTAAGCAGTCAGAAATACGATAATTAAAACAAAATATAAACTAGGATAGCCTAACAAGACTGTTAAGAAGACAGAATAAAAATAATTAAAATGAAAATAAATTTGGAATAAAGTCTAACAAGACTATTAAGCAGTCAGAAATACGATAATTAAAACAAAATATAAATTAGAAATTAGCCTAACAAGACTGTTAAGCAGTCAGAGATAAGAATACAATATTAAATTACAGTTTAAATTAAAATTATTTACAATTAATATTTACAGATTATTTACAATATATTTACAAGCTAAAAATATGAAACCCTACATGTGAAGTAACTGGTGGAAGTTTGACCATACGCGACTGTAAGAAACGACACGGTAGGTTCCAGATGTCATGGGGATAGCCAAAAGTTGATGAATAAATTATTCGATCTACGGGAAAAATAAATTTAGTGTGAGAATTCTGTGTTACGTTACACCAGATGAAACTCGCTTTCTGCGCATAGAGGACAGGACAAACCCGTTCTCCCTGTAGAGGATGGTGAGTGGGCGTTTCCTGCCCCTTCCTCTCGTAGGATCACACCGCTCAATGTCTCAATGGCGTTTAACACAGGATTCTGGACTTTTGGGATACACCTGTGAAACTTCATAGTAAATTTCTTATACCAAAAATTTACTAGATTAAAACGGTACACATGTAATTTGGGCTTCTTATGAACACGCGGTTCTTCGTCACTCCAAGGAAATCGAACAGCGTCTTTATGTTCGTCAGCGAGACCAAATTTGTAGAAAAGCCTGTTTTATATCAGAAAAAAAGGCCAACAACTCGTTATTTTGGTGACTTCCTGTATCAAACACAATTCTAGTTTTGGATGTTAAGCGACTGTTGACGATACTTTATGAGTGGACTGTATTCAAGAATTACTATTCTGAAGTTATTACTTCACAAACATTTAATTAAACTATTATACATATCGTATGTACATATTTACAGTTATTAGAGGACGTATTATTAACGTATTCAAATATGTTGACACCATAGTCAACGCAAACTATAAAAAAGGTGAACCATATCACCGAACAAGATAAACAAGAGAGATGTTACTCTTATAACTAAAAACAATACAACTACTCCACTAAAGCTCGAATGCAAGTGAACAAGAGATGCGCGCCAAGGTTGCGCATATAGCCAAACTAAGGTGAGCGGCAACATACCGGCCCACCTTGAAACACTGTTTCAAAATTACAGTTCTAATATGTAATAGCATAATTATAATTAATTATAAGAAAATATTATATATGCAATTTAAATAATAAAACTTATACAAGAGAAATATTAATAACATTGTAAACAATAAAATAATACAAATGAAATACAATAAACAAATTAAATTTAACTATATACATTATTCATTTTCAAACAATTTTTTTTTTTTTTTTTTTTTTTTTTACTTTTCTGAAGGTAAAAGAGCAATTTTGGAAATAGGTCGTTTATATGTCCCATTTCTTGTTTTAACCGAAACTACGCGTATTTTGTTATCCTTTCCTGGAATAATTTCTACTATTCTACCCAAAATCCAACTACATATGGGCAAGTTTTCTTCCTTTAATAATACCATATCCCCATTTTTAATGTTATTTGTTTCAAATTTCCATTTGTTTCTTTGTTGTAACGTATTTAAATAATGACATTGCCATTTTTTCCATATCCCTTGAACTATTTTAGTTAATTTTTGCCAGGTATCTAATCGATTATCTGGAATGCCAGAGAACTCGGGTTCGACCACCGCTGTGATGGGTCGACCAACTAAAAAATGGCCGGGAGTCAAGACGTCCAAATCTTCGATATCGTTTGAAAGGGGGGGTAAGGGGTCGAGAATTGAGGATTCCCTCAATTTGACAAACAACAGTTAAGAATTCCTCATATGTTAATTTAGCGTTTCCTACTGCGCGTTTCAAATGATACTTAAACGATTTTACGCCTGCCTCCCATAGCCCTCCAAAATTTGGGGCACGGGGTGGCAGAAATTTCCAATTAATATTCTCTGAATTAAAAAAATTAGTAAGGTTTTCATCAGGCTGAGTAGCTAATCTATGTAACCCTTTTAATTCATTATTTGCACTAACAAAATTTGTTGCATTGTCACTGAATAATGTTTGGGCTTTGCCTCGTCTAGCAAAAAATCTTTTTAAAGTTGCGATAAAAGCTTCGGATGTTAAATCGCTAACTACCTCTAGATGCACGGCTTTAGTAGGCATGCAAATAAAAATACAAACAAAAATTTTGTTATAGATTCCTTTTCTTTGACCCCGATATTTAATTAAAAAAGGGCCACAGAAATCTATACCGGTACAATAAAATGGATGAGTCACATTTACTCGTTCCTTTGGCAAATTTCCCATAAGTTGATTGACCGTTAAAGGTTTAATTTTGTAACACGTTACGCAGTTACGAAATATTTTCCGAGCTAAAGATCTCCCACTAACTATCCAATATTATTTTCTAACGTGGTATAACAAGGCTTGAGGTCCTACATGAAAGAATTTTTTATGGAAATGTTCCATAATCATGGAAGATAATTTATGGTCGTGGGGCAACAAAAGGGGATGTTTACTATCAAAATTTAAATTAGCATTTTCCAGCCTTCCACCCACTCTTAGGAGTCCCTGAGAATCTGAAATTGGATTAAAACAATTTAATTTACCTGATACGGGCTTCTTTTTTTCTAAGCAGATCAATTCTGCGGCAAACTGTGTATACTGTACCTGTCTAATTAAATGCACTTCTGTGTCGTTTAATTCGGTGCTTCGGAGTGGTCCAGTTACTCTATTTACCTTTGCTCTTGTATTCCTAATAAATCTAAAAATAAAACTACATATTCTAATTAATTTATAAAAATTATTTGTTAATGAAAAGAAATGATTATAAAAGTTCTGGGGAGAATCCGTAGATTGAATTAATCCACACAACACTGCAGGGTTAGCGTCACCCTGGTGATTATTTTTCAATTCACTCATCACAATACTATTATCACTGGGGGACATATAGTCAGAGTCATTGTTTATGATACTACTGGATTTACTTAGAAAGTCTGGTCCCTGCCACCACAATTGATTATCCATTAAATCGGTGGTAGTTAGACCTCGTGAAATTAAGTCTGCTGGATTTTCCGCAGAGGACACATGGTTCCATGTGAAGTTTTTAGACATCCATGTGAAATTTTGGCAACCCTGTTGCCGACAAATGTTTTCAATTTCCAAGGCTCGGTTTGGATCCAGGCAAGAGCTATTTGAGAGTCTGTATAGAGATAAATATTATTGATTTGTAATCTCAAAGATTTCAAAATTTTCACAATTAATTTGGATAACAAAAGACAACCAGATAACTCGAGTCGAGGGATAGAAACAGTTTTTAGAGGTGCAACTTGAGATTTGCTGCTAACCAAATTGGAGACAATTTCAGAATTATGAATAGACTGAATATACACGGCTGCTCCAAAAGCTAATGACGATGCGTCGGCGAATCCGTGTAAGTTTATTTGTTGTGCTTCAGGAATTAAAACATAGCGATTTATTCTAAGTTGTTCAAGAGCTTTTAATGAAGTGGCGAATTCTAGCCAATTTTGAGCAATAGGGCTTGGAATAGGGTCATTCCAGTCCAATTTTAATTTCCATAGTTCTTGCATAAACAACTTGGCTTTGACAATAACAGGACCGATGAGACCCAATGGGTCGAAAATACGAGCAATGTCTGATAAAATGCTTCTCTTTGTCATAGACTTTAACTGACACAAATTTATTTTAAATGTGAAAGCATCTAAATTGGGTTTCCAGGCAACCCCTAGGGCTTTGGTTTCCTTATCAGAGAATGTGTACTCAGGGTATGTCTCTTTAGAAAAGTCAAGTAAGGAAATATGATTTGCATTCCATTTATGTAAATTCATTCCAGCGCTTTCTAACAAGTGTATAATTTGTTTTTGAAGCTCCCTAGTAGATTCTAACGATTCTTCCCCACTTATTATATCGTCCATATACGAATCATGTAGCAAAATATCGGATGCCTTCGGATATTTCTCGGCTTCTTCAAGGGCTAATTGCTTCAACGTTCTAATGGCTAAAAAAGGGGCACAAGCGGTACCGTATGTTACGGTATTAAGTTCATAGGTTTCAATTTCTGAGTTCACATTATCTTTCCATAAAATTCTTAATAATTTTCTCTGATCCTCGGTAATCATTATTTGACGATACATTTTTTCAATATCGGCCAAAAACGCAAATCGGTGTTGTCGAAAGCGTAACATGATTTCATACAAATCTTCATTAACGACACCTTTATAAGTTATGTCGTTTAATGATATTCCACTAGTTGTCGGACTCGAAGCATTAAATACAACGCGAAGCTTCGTAGTAGATTTTTCGGGCCTATAAACGCCATGATGCGGTAGATAATAACAGCCAGAATCATTTAAATTATCAACAATTTTTGTCATATGATTTAAATTAGTGTATTCTTTAATAAAATCACAATAAAGATTTTGTATGGTTGGATTATTTTTTAAACGATTCCATAACTGCTTGAGCCGTTTTTCTGCGATAGATTTAGACTCCCCAAGGACACTAGCATCTTCCTTCAAAGGCATGGCTACCATAAATCTTCCCGATTTATCTCTCCGATAAGTTTCTAAAAAATGTTTCTCACACAATTGTTCTTCCTGACTAATTGGACGTAAGTCAATTTCAGGAGTTTCTATTTTCCAGAATTTTTGAATTGTTTCATTAAGATAATCATTGCATGCAGTAAAACCGCAAAAAGTATTTTCAGATACATTGCGGTCTATGGTTCCCGCAGCAATATGCCCAAAAACGCTATTCTGAAAGGTGAATTGTCCTATTTTAAATTTATCTGCTTTTAATATTTCATAGAAAAATTCAGCACCAACTAAAGCATTTATTTTAGATTTTTTCCAAAATTCACTATCAGCTAATTCAAGGTCATGTGGTAGATTTAAACTTCTTATGTTTATATGTGAAGGAATGAATTCTGTTATTTTAGGTGTAATTAAAAATTCAATTGGTTCACTAAATGAATCATCTTTATTGGAAATAATGGTACGTACTGAAGATTTCACATTTGTCATCTTACCATTAATTCCTGAAATATGAATATCGCATTTCCTTTTTTGCAAATTCAATAAATTAGCGAGTTGTCTGTCTAATATGTTACATTGGCTACCATTATCAAGAATTACACGAACCGGAATCTTTTTTTTATTGCTACTTTCCAAATAAACTATACTTGTTGACAGCAATACATGTTTTTTACTTTTTAAGATGGGATTATTAATCTCGTTATATAATGTCATCGAAACATCTTTTTTTCCTTTCTGCAATTCAGGATATGAATCATTCGATAGAAGCAGGTGTTTGTCTGTTTCTGACGCCGTCTCGCTTGAGTCAAGATTTTGTGGTTGCGGTTTTGATCGGAAATTATTACTTTTTGTTTCTGGCAAAGGACGATATAGGATGTATTATGTCTTTTAGAACACATATTACAAGAATGATCACTTTTACAATTCGAAACCTGATGCTTGGATTTCAAACAATTAATACATAACAAATATTTTTTTACTGTTAGGAATCTTTCGTATTCATTTAATTTTAAGAATTCACAACATTTAGCTAAAGAATGATTTCTTTTACAAAGGGGACAGTTTTGATCGTTAAAAGAATCATTTTTAGAAAAGAAAGTTTTAATTCTAGTACTCTTTTCCGAATTCATTAATTTCGGTTTCGTATTCGAAACACATAGTAAGTTTTCTAACACCAAGCATCTTTTTTGTAAAAAGTTAATGAAATCGCACCATGTTGGCAATTCTGTAGAACTTAAGATAATTCAAATTGTTTTTTAGTTTCTTTATCGATCTGTTTATGAACTAAATTTATAAGTAAGGCCTCCGTAAAGGGATTCAATTCCAATCCTATACCTTTGAGTGCTCGAATATTTTTTTGACAGCTATCTGTTATTGTTCGCAAATTTTTAACTAAATCTTGAGACAGTTTCTCTACTTTCAATATCTCATTTAAGTGAGAATTTACAATCATTCTTTTGTTTTGGAATCTATCTTCCAATGCTTTAAAAAGCGAAATATATGAATCGTCTTCGGTAATTACATCTAGTGCTCTTCCACAAAGTGTAGATTTTAGATAATATAATTTTTGATTATCTGAAAGTTTATCATTCTGATCAATTAAGGTTATAAATTGATCTTTAAAACTATACCATTCATTATATTGTCCATTGAATTTGGGTAAAGGAATTTCAGGTAAACGAAAATTGATAATAGGATTATTTACTTTTGATTCATTTGAAATAATTTCGTTTTCATTTTTACTAATGTTATTAGAGAGTAAGAATTTTCGAAGCCTTACCTCTAATTTTTCTGCCTCTTCTTCCAATTCTGCGAAGGCGTTCAATTGGACTTCCAGTTCCGATTCATCAGCTATTTCGTAATACTGGATTTTCAAATTATCCAGTTTTGTTACTATTTTTTGCAGATTATCCTTCTTTATTTCTAAAGTTATAATGTCTTTATCCTCGTCACTAACAGTCTCTAAATATGTCACTATCTTAGTCAATTGACCTTTCAAGGTTCCACGTTGTCGATTTAGGATAACTAATTTATTTTTATCCATAATTAATTTTCATCAATGAGCACCACCACTTTTCATTATATTACGATTGATCTTCCTCCGGCTCGACGGACCAAATGTTGACGATACTTTATGAGTGGACTGTATTCAATAATTACTATTCTGAAGTTATTACTTCACAAACATTTAATTAAACTATTATACATATCGTATGTACATATTTACAGTTATTAGAGGACGTATTATTAACGTATTCAAATATGTTGACACCATAGTCAACGCAAACTATAAAAAAGGTGAACCATATCACCGAACAAGATAAACAAGAGAGATGTTACTCTTATAACTAAAAACAATACAACTACTCCGCTAAAGCGGGAATGCAAGTGAACAAGAGATGCGCGCCAAGGTTGCGCATATAGCCAAACTAAGGTGAGCGGCAACAGCGACCTTCCTTTCTTACGACAGGATGAGGCGACTGATTAATACGAACATTCTTCTTTATTAAATCATCAAATTGTTCTTTAAAAGAACTGAATTCCTCATATTTTCGGGAAAATTCAGATAAAACTAAAGGAGGAATTTGAGTTTGTATTTCAAAGGCATCTTGAGATGCATTTTCAGTCGCATTTCTTATTTTTTCAGAATAAATTTTCTTATAAGAGTATTAAATATTACCTCTAATTTTTCCAGACGATCTTCACATGCGTTGAGGTCATCATTTATAGTTGCTTGGTCAGAACCTTTCAGATCTGGAATTTCATAGTATGATTGTCTCAGTTCGTGAGTTATAGTTTGAAGTAATTCTACATATTTAATTTCACTTTCAGTTCCACTAATTAAATCTCATAATTTTCGGCATTCGTGCTTTGTATATAATTTTCAATTTTAGTTATTTTTCCTTTTAAGGAAGATTTTAATTTATTATTTTTATCCATATCGTTGATACGAGCTCCCTATTCGACGGAGCCAAATATGTAAATTCACTATGTGATTAAGATGGATCAGCTTCGTTGCTTTTTAACTTTTTAAATTTGTACGTTTACGTACATTTAATGTGTACACTATATACAAAGAAGCAACATGACATTCATAATAAGTTGTACAAAAAATTATTTACTGTGGGCTTCATTAAATTTTAAAGTTCTTTACCCATGTCAGTTGTACTTGGCCTCTCATGGCCTTCTGCCAAACATTTTTTTCGGAGCGGAGATGCATTAAGTGTTGCGCATGCGCCAACATGAACGAATAATAATAACGCGCATTAACTTTCACATGGAAAGATTCCCAATCTTTTAAAACATTGGTGTGAAAATTTGTACAATATTTTAATTATTCCTTTTGGAGATTTAGGTAATAATAGCTATCATACACTTTAACTTTTTACCATCTCCATCTGGGTCATTAAACAAGGAAAAACATTAAAAAAATAATTATAAGAAAAAAAAAAAAAACTTTTTTATATACCATGCTTTAAATTTTCGAATGAATCATAGAGCTCTTATCAATGAACACAAAATTTTTAAAGTGATAATGACGTCAATTTTTTCCAGATGCATAATTTAACTTTTTATAATTTTTTAACGTTCACGTTCAATTAAATGTATTATTTTTATGTCGAAAGAAAACGAACACATAATTATTTATTTATTTGTTTGTTTTTAGCAACAATTAGATTATAGCTAATATTTTAATGGCTATTTTAACGCTATTAAGATGTTATTATTTTCACATTTCAATTAATTATAAGAAAACTAATCAGAAATTCGAAAATCGGACTTCGAAGTATTGTGTTGTTACCGGGTTCTGAGCTACTGTGAAAGTTTCAAATGTCTAGCTAGTAGGGAAGTTAGTTAAAATTCGATTGCAAGATTTGTACCGGACAAACAAACAAACAAACAAGAGTAGAAGTTAATAAAAACATGGTAAAATAAAATAAATAAATACATTTTTAAAAAGTAATCCTCGGTTATATACCATGCAACTTTTTTTGATTAACATTGAAGGGCATTAATCTTTTGCAAATGGCTTTTATTATTATTTTATTTATTTATTTATTTATTTATTTATTTTTTGAGAGAGAGAGAGAGTGTGTGTTATTTGCCTTCCCCTGAAACATATCTTTTTTTTTTTTGGAAAAGAAAATTTAATTCGTGTTAAAATCATTTAAATTGTATTGAAAGCAATAACCGCGGCACACACCCTGAACAGATATATGTGTCTTCGACACTAAACGGTTAAAAACTGATGCATAAGATTAAATTAAATTTTACGCACCTTTTCTCCTGCCTTTCCCTCGATGCTTAAAAGAAAAAGCCACACATCCCGAAAAAAGGGTGGACTTCGAATTATTTATACACTTGACTTTAATTATAGACTTTCATTCAGACTATCGATGAACAAACATCTTATCCTATTACAGAATATTAGATCGACTAATGTTTTAAAGACATTTTCGAATTAGACGTACATGGCTTCTGATTTAACTGAATTGTCACAAAATACAAAATAAAGTTTAACACAGAATAGTGTTCATGATTTTAAGAAATCATGATCTGAAGCTGTTATCAGTCAACAAAAGCAATAAGCAACAATATCCGCGATTGTAATGAAATGCTCGCCCTCTGGTGGCCTAAGGTGACATTACAATACGCGGATAGCTTTCGTCAAAACGCCATTGCGTATCGAATTCAAACTTTAAGAATAACTATATTCGATATCTAAATACTAAATTTTAAATAAATTAGTATTCAACAAATTCAATCTACAAATATTCCTCTAATCAAAAATTTCTTAATAAAAACAGATAGAATCATTTATGTTTCAATTCAATATAAAAAGGTAAGAAAAATTTACCTTCCTTCATCTATATTGTTCGAGGGGTGAAACGTTCGTTTTTAATTCAATAAATAATGGAGGCTTTCACTAATTAAGCAGTCATTTTCTTTAAATAAACTCATTTAATCTAGAGAAATACACAATCACAAATTATTAAAGACAATTATAAAATTACATAAAATTACATAAATACCTAACGCGCTCTAACAATACAAAATAATTACATTTTGAACTTAGAACATTCTTTTTCTTGCTATCGAACGCACAATTCATTACGTGCGCGCAGGCGCAGACGATCGTATTACAAAAAGTAGAAGTGGAAGTAGCGATTTTCGCAACATTGCGTTCTGAATATTCAGTGTTTAGTTTCACTTATTTATTGAATAAAAATGAATAAATCCGATAAAAAAGACTACACATACTGTTGTGTACCACAATGTAATTCCAAAGGATCCAGAAACCCAGAATTAAGCTCTCATTTATTTCCAAATGACAAATGTAAAATTTCTGTTGCTTCGGATAATGGAAGTAAAGTTTTAGTTAGTAGAAAATCTGAATGGGTTAGACTTTTACGAATTGGGAAATAAGTATCACCGAGAATGACTGTTTGTTCAAAACATTTCACACCTCAGGATTTCATAAGTAATAATATGTTTAATTTCGCTTTAATTATAAAATATTTCAGATAATGCTGATCGTTTCCTTCGCTAACGAGAAAAGCAAAACGATTACATTTCATGGATGTCATGGAAGAACTATAGTGTTGGTCCGCAAGTGCATTTGGCGATTTTTCTTTGGTGATTATGGCGAAATGCCATTTTTGCAAATGGTTGCGATGGATTCTAAGCGTAAACAAAAGCGTATTGTATTGCAAAGAACCCAGAAAGGCATCGTTATCGTTCAAAACGGTGCCAAAGAAAAATCGCCAAATCCAGTTATGGACCAACTCTATAGTTGTACCTTTTTTTTTTTTTTTTTTAAATGTACCTTTGTTGTAAGATAACATATAGATGCAGGTAAAATACGGTGGAATTATTAAATAATAAAACGCAATAATTTTCATTGCATCCTATTATTATGTTTTATTTCATACATATTTTCTTTAGTAATTATTTTATTGCATTAAAATAAAATGGAACGACGATGTATTAAGAAAATAACAAACTACTTACCTATTACAGTACAACAAACCTGCAACGTAGTGTTTGCAGGTATTGTTTTTACCCGCTTTGCAGAAACATTGAACATCTTTAATGTCCCACACATTTTCATTGTTTATTAAAGAACAATTTAACTGGGAGCAGCCCCCGCTCATCACTCTTGGAGCGATGTAGAGCGCTTCAAAGGGGACTACTCGCAGTTTGTTAAAAAACTCAAAAAAAAAAAAAAAAAAAAAAAAAATACAAAATTCGCCAGGCTTTAGCCTAGAGCCGAGAGTGGGCGATTATTCAGAAGTTAAAATTGCCGGGCTATGCCCAACGCGACAGGTGGCATGAAGTATTAAAAACATTTCAGTGAATGGATGACATTTCAGAAGTAAGTTCATTGCATGGATGCAGTAAAATTTAATTCCCGGGTTATTTACCCTATGCGACACAGGGCATGGTGGCACTGAACTTCAGATAAAACGTTGAATTTTTGTAAGACTTAGAAGAAGATACACGAGCTTTATTTAATCATTATTCTGGTGGGAAATTTCTCTTGACTGAATGAATAAATAGCGCAAGTAGGTAAATAATCAATCTGTTAAGTTACAGATATCGATTAAGATTTCGAATACTTTATTTACTTTTACTAGCAAACTTTTTTCTAAAAAGGATGTTTTCCAGCCAATCAGAAGGTCTTGGTATTGGGTTTCTTATATGGTAGACTGATATGAGATTACAAGAAAAATAATAGTGGTTGGGAGTTCCCTCCTGCCCACAAGGACACAGAGGAGAGCGTCGGCAATGAAATCGGTTTAGGTAGGATGGAAAGGGACCATGGCCCGTTAGGAATGCAGTAACTGAAGGGGAGAGCGACCAGGAATTAGAGGAGACTACAGGAGTTAAGTTGAAGGTGAATCTTCCTTTTTCTGAAGCGTCCCATAAATCCTGCCACTTTTATATTAATCTATGTTTTATTACTTTTTTGATAAAGGAGGGTAGAGCGGGAAGAGTATAGTAAGTGGAATTATCTTCGATAGCAGCTTTTGCCAGGGAGTCAGCAGTTTCATTCCCGAGTACTCCTCTGTGGGCAGAAACGTGTGACGAGAGATTAGTGATTAACGAGAGAGATTAGTTTGGATTTTATAGAGATTATTTGAGGATGTCTACTCATGTGACGGGCAATGGCTAGAAGATCCGATTGACTGTCGCTAAATATGTTAAAGGAAGAGTGGGTCTCGATATTATCTTCAACCCATTCAATTGCTTTTTGGATTGCAAACAATTCAGCCTGAAAGACTGAATTGTGGTCAGCAAGTCTGCTAGCCCACCGATGGACCACAGAATCCTTAAACAGCACACAGAAAGCTGCGGCGACGCCGTGATCTGTCTTGAAACCATCGGTGTAGATGGCCACAGAAGCAGGAGGAGTGTAGCTATTTTTGTTACAGTTAATTATTTTGGAAGCAACATCTTTGGCAGGGTTAATTTCCCAGCTTTTAGAAGTAGTTTGAATTTCAGTATTGGGGAAAAAACTATTTGCTAAATTTATATTGTTTAATTGTAGGATATTAGTTTTTAAGAAATTATATTCAGCCTGTAGATGAGCATGAGGAATACCTGTGATGACAGTGAGGGCGTCAGTTGAGATCGTCTTGTAGCTCCTGGAGAGTTGTAGGAGAATGGTCCTTTGGATAGAGTTGATTTTGGTTTACTCCCCAAATGCCAGCCCCATAGGTTATTATTTTGTCTATTATTACATAATACCATGTTTTAAGGAAGGAGGTGGATATTCCCCATCTCTTTCCTACCATTTTGGTTACACTGTGATAACGAGACATTGTTTTAATTTTAAGGTAATCCATGTGGGCCAGCCAATTGGGTCCCCTATCAACAGTGATGCCCAGGATCTTAATTAACTGTGTGTGGGGTTTTTTCTTCACAGCAGTGGATATGAGGCAAACTGCTTCTATAATAACAGTATTATCATTTTTCGATTTCACGCCGCACAAAATCAGATGTTTAGAAACTAGTATTTGTTCATCTTCGGTTAGGCATCTACTTAGGATCGAACTTTGAATAAACTGAAATATTTTTTCCAAAGGCAATCGATATTCCATGATGTGATGGCAGAAAATTTATAGAACAGATAGCAAGTGGCAACACAAACACAACAATAATAAATACACGTGGCTATTATATTTACTAACATAAACAGTTGCAAAAGCGCCACCTGTCGATCATTACAAAAGCGGATTGCTAACAACACATTTTTTTCACATTACATTATCAGGATATCCTGTGGATATATTGGAAATAAGATATGTTATGAGAACTATTCCCGTTTCGTAGACAAAATGTCGCCCAAACTCAAATACATAGTAATAAAAGGCCTTTTTAAATCGATTTAATGAATATTAATATAAATAATATGATTAAAATAACACATTTTTTCTGTATTTTTACATTAATGCAGGACAGATATACACTAAGCGACAAAAAAAAGCCGCACTGCTGAAAAAATGACTTATACATATATCATTTGTAATAACTTTAAAATTAATGTTTGAAACAAATAAAACTGTCTTGTTTGCATAATACCAATGTGATGAAATGATACCTATGTACATTTTCGATTTAATAATTCGCTTTATCGCACTTTACGAAGTACTTTTTAAAAATCTGCATAAAACTTTCTTTTTGAACATAATGCAATAACCATACACTTTGCATTCTACTATGATTTATTATGCGAAATAAACAAGTTATATTTTAATATATGAAATAAAACTATTTATTTGTTAGACCTAAGCAATTTTTTTGTTAAAAATATGTATTCTGCATTGGGTTAATTCCACCTTTGTATGGAATTACTGCATTAATGCGCAATGGCATAGTTTTATACAGTGTTTTAATATAAATCTCAGAAATTTCAATGTGCCGAATATCACAAATAATTTTTTCTAGTTCTGGCAGAGTTATGGGCTGCAAATTTCGAATCCTTTCCCCTCTCCACCGCCTTTTTATAGAAGAAACATTTTCGAGCGGATCGAGATTTTGACTATTTCCATGTCTGGCAAAGAAGAAATTCTACTATATCCTTTGTGGTATGTAACTTAAAGTGAAAAAAGATATGATTACTTACAAAATATAGGTTCTCATGGGAATGTATAAGAAATTTTGACAATTTGAAGTGAATAAACCTACCACAGACGCCGTGTAGTAAGGTACATTTTCATCGTGAAATGCTGTTTGCGGAAATGTCCAAGATACATCCAAAATAGTCGATCAGGCACCACTTTTATGCAGATTGTGTTTTATTTCGAGTTAATTGATCCATTGAGCATAAAAATTTGCCGGACTGTTATAAAATTTATGCACCTCCGTAACATAATGTACGGAGAATGTGTCACTGTTTTAAAAGTGCGATTTTCATTAAGTCGGTCATATTTTCGTTGTCAGATCTTCTTGTTTTCTTTAGCTCGAAATAAGTTAAACTTGACTCATCAGAGAGAACCAGTTCAACCCAATAAATAACTGACCATTTTTTAATTTTTTTAGCCACCTGAGGTCTTGCTTTCCTACTTCTCTTCATTAAGAATGGAATTTTTTCAAATTTTCTGTCATTTAAACCTGCTTTGCTTAATAGTTGTTGTACTGTAGTTAAAGAAATTATGCTACTAAACACTTTTTCTGAATCTCTTTTATGTTCTAAATGTAATACAAACCGATTTTATAAGCAATGGCTTTTTAACTTACGGTCATCTCGCTTGGATGAGCAAAATGGCCGCCTAAAACCAAATTTCCAGTTTAAACTGCCAAAACATTTTATATCTTGCTAAAAACCCTTTTACAAATATTTCGTTAACATTTAATTATTTTGCTATCTCACGTATTAAAATATTTTTTGATTTTCATTCAAAAATTAATAATTTTTGTGTCATCGTTAATTGCCTTTTTCTTACTATTTTTGAAATAACTTCTAAAATTACAATTTTCCTGACAATTGCGTTTTGTTTTTAACACTGGACTCAAAGCTGAAGTGTATGTGGAGGACAACATACTAAAATCTGTTCGAAAATTTGCTTTTTAAACGATAAAATTGGCGGTTGTAGAAGGTGAAAAGGAAAATATCCAAGTGCGGCTTTTTTTTTTTTGTCGCTTAGTGTACAAAGAAAATATAAGTAATCAGGGCCAGCGCTAGATATTTTGCCGCCTGAAGTAAGACCTTCCTTATATAGGGAGCTGACGCATCCGCTATTTTTACGCTCAAAAGTTACCATAATTACATTCTCTTGTACAGTGGGAATTGTGCTTGATTGTTTTTAAACGTATTTTCAGATAATTTTTTTTATGTGAAATACAGGCAGTTGTGCAACTGTCAACTGCACAAATCACTCTCGTGACAAATTTCGATTGTTTAAGTTTTCATCTGATGAAGCAAGAAGGAGAAAATGGATTATAAACTGTGGAAGAGATGGATTTGGTTTTCGAGATTCAAGAACTGAATTGTGCGAAATGAAATTATCTGTTTGATAATTAAAAAAAAAAAAAAAAAAAAAAAAAAAACTTTATTTTTAAAATTTAAGTTCTATAATACGATTCTGAAAGACATTTAAAAGGCTCATTTACAGATTTAATTATAAAAAATTACATTTTTGAAACGATGAATAGAATTATTTGGTTATGAAATCATTTAGAGTTATTAGCGAATTTTTTGTCAGTGGTCGCCAACCTTTGTAATCTGTAAGCAATGTCAGATGCGAATTGGTTTATACCAGTTCAATCTTTACAGAATTTTGAACTGAAAAAAAAAAGTATAAAGTTATGTATTTAAAAACTTTTGATATGTATTTATTTTTTGTACGATTTTCATTAGCAATGATTGAAAAAAAAAAAAAAAAAAAAGCTTAATGTTTGTTACTATTCTTTCCATCAATCATAGCTAAAATTTTAGAATATTTTATGATTTCAGTTATCTATATTTTTTAAAAAATAATGATAAATCAATTAATAAATGTTTTGGACTCTTCAAATAGTAGGTGATTTGTAATGTAATGTACATATATGTATAGATATGTATCCGGACTCAACAATTTGAAAAATACTAGATAGAAAAAAATTTTAGTAGTAGTATATATAGATATATATTAGGAGAGGCCTTCATCCTGCAGTGGATTGATGAAGGTTGAAATTTAGGAAGATGATGATGATATGTTTTTCTCCCCTTAACCATATTACCAAAAACTTTGAAAATTTGTTTTTAAAATACGTAAAATTTTCAATACAAAAATTGAAAGAACAATGGGTAATATAGTAATAATAATAAACAGCATAATGTTAAGGACCTTAAATTACCTTTTTACTTTCTCTTACCCATAAGAGAAAGTATTGTTTTTGGGTCAAATTTTCGAAAGTAAAATTTTGTTATATTTACATGTTCTGAGGTCCCCTGAATACGAAAATCATGTTTTTAGTGGTTGGTCTGTGTGTATGTCTGTGTGTCTGTCTGTTATCAGCATATCTCAAGAACAAATAGTAGCAGACATTTCAAACTTGGTATTCTAAATGTGTATCATATAAGGATGCGAAAGTAAGCTTTTCATCAAGATCAAGCAAATGGTTCGTGTACAGGGACAATCAAGAGAATTCTAATACATTACGTCTATGGGGGAAATTGCAGGTAAGTAGAGTTTAACATCTGTAGACTGCACTAAACCAAATGAAACGAATATATATTTTTTGTAATAGAGATAGTCAACTGGGAAAATTTTTTTGTGTATGTAGGAGCCTCGCCTCCCCCCCCCCCCCTGGGGGTGAATTCCCCCCTCGAGGAGAGTAAATTTTCATGATGGGTATCTTTCAAAAGAGCTCACCAATACCTTTAAAACGAATGGTTGAACCATCGATCAGCGATAATTTAAAACAAAGGTATCGATTTTTTTTACTTTTAGCGAAAAAAAAAATCGTATTTTTCTTTTTTTAATATTGAGAATAAAATGGACTTTTCTTTGGATATTTGGTGTTATACTACTTCTCTAATATGGAAATCGTCTGCATTATCAAAAAAGATAATTTTTTAAAATAATAATTTTAGTAAATTATTTTATAAAAACAGAATTATTTTTTAATAACCAAATTAAATTCTATATAAATGTAGGTGCATTAATGAAACGGGGAGTTGAGGGGGGCAATAGCCCCCCTCACACAGAACTAATTATCATATATAACTCTCCCGAAGCCTAATTTGATTTGTTTAACATAGGTTTACATAACATCGTTATCTTTTACCTCTTAATCTCCAACCTGTATTTATAGTATTAAACTTCAGGGTAAGAGAAAGTCGTGTGAGTGACACACCAGATTATTTAAATTATTTTATTATCATTAAAGCTATATTTTATTCATCTTTTAATTTAATTTATAATCTAACATATAACATACATAAATGTAATAAGTTCTTCAATGAATGATTCTTTTTTTTTTCTTCTTCTTTTTTTTTAAATCCCTGCTCAGTCACCAAAATGAAAAGGAATTGTGTTTTTCAATAGAAATTATCACAATTAACAAATAAATTATCTAAAGTCTCAAAAGAAGGCAAGAGTTGATTTGAAAAAAAAAAAAAAAAAACTGATCTTCTGTTAGGAAGATTTGATAGCCCTCAAATTTAAATATAAATCTATATTTTTAAGTCATATATATATATATATATATATATATATATATATATATATGAAATATTCATTAAAAAAGTTATCTATAGTAAAATTAAAAATAAAGAAATTATTTGGTTTATCCATGCTATCTAGTGTTATCATTTTTTGTCATTTCATTTTTTGCATAACATAAGTTATTATATATAAATAGAGAAAGAAAGGGAGAATTGCAAAAAACATGGCAGATTGGAATCACTTAGGAGAGGCCTTCATCCTGAAGTGGATTGATAATGGCAGAAATTCATTATATATATATATAAATCGATTATTAATCGTAGTAAAAGCCAGGCAACAGATATAATATCACTGAAACCACAAACCAATAAGAATGAAATTACAACAAATTTAAATAACCAGTGGAGACTGATATTGATTAATTGAAACATTTACTTTTGATTTATAGATTTTTTATTTAATTTTACTTCATTCTAATAATAAATTTATTCCTAGATTATTAGTGGCAATTTTAATAATTTTGTCGGTGCGTAGAAATGACATAGAACTCAAACCAAAAGATATAAACAAGCCACGAGAAAATAAACAATTAAGACAGTATTATATATATGTATACATATAGAGAAACATGTCTGAAAGTGAATCTCTATTCAAGGACCACCTCCCTTTAGGGCCAGTTTTCTTCAGTTACAAATTGGATTTAATACCTTTATTAAAGGTTTTCTATCTATCAAAGCTTCATTTATTTTTTATCCATTAAAGGTCCAAGTAATGAAAATTTAAGCAGTATTTATTTATAATGATAATAAGCAATAAGAATAAATGTCATAATAATATTTCATGAATCGGAAATGGGATTAGATATTTAAATTATTTGTTATTTCAAAACATTCCAATTTTTTATATATTTTCTCGAATAATATTTAAAAAAAAAAAAAAAGTGATGAAAATGAGTATTATTTTAATTGGGACCCTAAAAATAAGTAATTCTAAGCATGCTTATTGTCAAAAAATTACCTTTAAACAGTTTAAATTATATTAATGGGAACATTTTTGTTTAGTTGTATTAAAAAAGATTTTTTTTTTCTAGTACTCTTTCTTTTATATTTTCTTTCTTTTATATTTCTTATAAAGATATTTCAAATTTTGTAGTACAAAAGAATAAAAATTTGATTTTTCCTTTTCTACCCGATTAATATTCTTATGTTTTTTGAAACTCCTTTAGAAAAAAAATGCTGTAATACAGTAGCGTTACATTTTATCTTACTATTAGTGGCGGACAAACTTTTTTTTAACCAGTGAAATAGTTGCGCCATAATAGCGATAATAACGCCAAGCTAGTAACACGTTTTAGTTCTGGCTTAGCTGAAGCGTAAAAAAGGCCGCTCATGCGTCAGCCTGTATTCTGTATTATAGGAGCTCTAGCCTGAGGTAGAGCCCCTAAATAAAATAATAGGCCAGCGCATCACCGCCATTTTTTTGCCTCCGAAGAGAGCCTTCCCGCTTGGCGTCCTCATCGCTTTCCTAATGATTTTAAGAAATCTTGATCTGAAGCTAATCCGGTCAAGACAAGAGCAATAATAAGCAACAACAATATTCCTAAATACACATTTTTTTCACAGTACATTCTCAGGATGTCATTTTATTCTGAGGATATCCTATGGATGTACTGGGGTAAGATGTGTTGTTAAGGCGGTTTCTGTTTCTTTTACAATATGTCGCCAAAACTCAAATACACAGTTATAGAAGATCTGTGAACACTTTATATTCACTTCTTGAATGATTATAGCAGTTTATCGCTAAACAAACTTCCATATCATAGTTTACTTAGTTAAAATTATGAAATATAATAAAACAAGTTACTCTAAAGTAACGTAAGACGATAAAAAAAAAAAAAAAAAAAATGTTTGTCATTTATTATTATAATGTCATTTATTATTATAATACTTCTTTGAGATAAAAATCGTCTGCATTCATCATGAAAAATAATTTTAATAAATTATAATTTAATAAATTATTTGTATTGCGCAAATTTGTGTAGGGTTATATATGGAAGAAAGTCTTGTGGGGGCCACAACATATTAGTTATATATTAAAACTTTCGCGGCTGCTAGCTACATTTAAAAGAGTTTTGATAATTCCATATTACTTACTAATATAAAATATTAAAAAATATTAAAATAAGAAAAAAGTATTCCATTAAATATGAAAACAGTAATTATCTCATAATAATAACAAAGCAACTGATTATAAAAATTATATTTTTCATAAATTACTTGAATATAACTTATTTATGGAACCTACCCCATTTCTTTTCATATATTTATTAGAACACTTAAAAGCCGCGCAATATTTCGGCATTTTCAAAATTCATTACCATTCTATTCTATTACTGTTTTCGAGTTTTAACTCTCTAATGGCTGATGCCAAAAAACTTTTTCGGCATCAAAAATCTTTGTTCGTTAACATGGGGATGATAGATTTATATAAATTACTATATCTATGATCTGATACAAGTATTGAAAGAAATCCGTGAGTTGAGAAAATGTTTTTTAAGAGACTGATTGTTGAGCTGGTATTTGGAGCTGATTTTGACATGCGTAATTCTGATTTCTGCCCACTTTGACTTTGCATCGACACATATAAAAAAATAGTGATTTTTGAAAGGACAGGCATAATCTGTGTGTATTCGTTCCCAATTATCTTTAGGGTTATCCCAAGGGTGTACAGCAACTTTTGGTGGATTATTGCACAAGTTAGCACATTATTTGCAGCTTTTTACTAGATTTTCAATGGCTTGATCAATTTTTTCCCAGTAAACATATCGTCTAGCCAGCTGCTTCATTTTTGTTATGCCGTTGTGAGTAGCATGTAATTCTTTTAATACTGTTTGCCGGAAAGTCTCTGGAATGTAGATTCCATGACCTTTAAAAATGATCCCATTTTGTAACGAGTAGTCAGTATTATAATTATCGTCTAACAAAAGTTCCTTTTTCAAAGTTGATAATTTTGGATCTTTTTCTGTTTCTTTAGCAATAGTTTCATGCGTGAGGATCACATTAGAAATTTGATTCACAGCTTGTAAATTTATGATGTCATCATCTTGTAGAATTTTTGGATCTCTTAATTTAATGGAAGTTCTAGATAGATAATCAGCATTTATATAATCTTCATTTCTTCGGTGTTGAACTTTATAATTATATTCACTGAAAAATGTAGCATAGCTGAGTAATCGAGATGACCTAAATGTGGGAATTTTGGTATCATGATGAAAAATTCGGTATAGAGGTTTATTATCTTTTATAAGGGTGAATTCTTTACCGTAGATATATAGGTATGAAACGTTTGAACTGCGAATTTGATTGCCAGAGCTTCCCTATCCAATTGACTATAGTTCTGCTCATACTACTGTTAATGAGCGGGATGCAAAAGCTACTGGTTTTTCAATACCATTGACTACATGTGATAGGACTCCTGAAATGCCTGTTGGACTGGCATCACATGCTACAGTTACTGGTAATGATGTGTCATAGGGACTTAAAACCCTATCACTAGCTATTTCTTGTTTTAATTTCACAAATGCTGATTCACAAGAAGATGACCAGTTAAATTTGATGTTTTTTTCTAAATAAACATCTCAAAGGTGTTGATTTAAATGCCTCGGTAGAACAGAATTTTATTTCATAATAGCGCAAATTTCACACATATCTATTTAATTATATATATATATGATAGAATAATCTTACAGGTAGTTTTAATTAAGAAAATCTTCTTACCTGTATTCAATGATCGGGCATCCGTTCAATCTATTCTTCTTTAGACGGCTAAATCACAAACTCTTCTAGAAAGAAATTATCCATTAATTAAATGATTCAGCATACTCAATTATGAGATGACTTTGTCTTAAAAATATTTAATAAAAGAATAGAAAAATAATAAAATGAGTTTATAAATAATAAATTAAGTTACGGAGCAACTGAAACGCTCCGAACATTACAAATGCTACATTACGACTACTAAAGAAAATACATATACATGATGCAGGTGCGAGCGGTTTTTTATAGACATGCGCAGATGCCTCATTTGTTTTCTCTTTACAGTTCCAACCGAAAGAAAAATGTTTTGATAGTCTGTGAAATATATTGGGCAGATAATTGTCGTAATTTTCAACACTCCACCTTGCACAATATATATTAAGTTTTTATAAGCTGCAGTTTGTCTCTGTGTTTAATAAATGCTGCTTTAGGTAGTGCCTTAGTGAGCACATCAGCAGTCATATCCTTGCTTGAGATATATTTCAATTTAATAATTCCTTGTTCGTACAATTGTTCAATTAAATGATATTTCACATCAATATGTTTTGTACGACTTTGGTACTTATCAGATTCAGTGAGTTTAATACAGGCCTGATTGTCTTCATAAATAACGATTGGTTGTTTTTGTTCCATATCAAGATCTTTTAGTAGTTTTAATATTGATATTGTTTCTTTTGCTGCATTTCCAGCTGAGATATACTCAGCTTCAGCTGTTGATAGTGCTATGCAGTTCTGTTTCTTGGATGTCCAGTTAATCGGGTTTTTCCCAACAAAGTATATATTACCACTTGTAGATTTTCTATCAAGTGTGTCATTTGCCCAGTCGGCGTCAGCAAAAACTTTTAAAATAGGTTCTTGATCAACATTATATTTTATTTTATAGTCATTAGTACTCTTTAAGTATTTGATTACCCTTTTTGCGGCTTGCCAATCCTTTTCTCTAGGTTGTTCATTTCTACGACTAAGTATATTAACTGCTGCCGAGATGTCCGGTCTGCTTAACGTTGCTATATATAACAAAGCTCCTACGGCTTGCCGATATTTGGTGTTATTTGGTAGAATATTTTCAATTTTATCATCTTTCTGGTATCCTGGATCAAGTGGTGTGTTAATTGGTTTGGAATCTTGCAAATTAAATTTCCTAACAAGTTCATTTATTTTATTTTTCTGATGTATAGCTAATGTCCCATTATCACCTCTTTCTATTTGTATTCCTAAGTATTTGTTTACTTGACCTAGATTTGTGATTTCGAATTCTTTTTCAAGTTCCTTTATTACTTCGTATGTTTCATTTTTGTTTCCTGCCAACAATATGTCATCGACATAAATAAGTAAGTAAACTGTATTATTGTCCTTTGACCTTTTGTTTAAACACTTGTCTGATTCACAGGCAGTCAAATTTAATTTGATTAGTGTGTCATTGATTTTGGTATTCCAAGACCTGGCTGCTTGTTTGAGGCCATATATGGCTTTTCGTAATTTGCAGACCTTTTTCTCTTGTCCTGGTATTATGAAGCCTTCTGGCTGGCTCATAAAAAGGTCTTCTTCTAGTTCTCCATGTAGGAAAGCGGTTTTTACATCAACGTGAGTTAACTGCAAATTTTTGTACAATGCATTTATCAAGAAGGTTCTGATTGTTGTATGAGAAGTCACTAGAGCAAAAGTCTCATCATAATCAGTTCCATACTTTTGACTAAAACCTCTTGCCACTAGACGTGCTTTGTATTTTTCAATTTTGCCTGAGTCATTGTATTTTGCTTTAAAAGCCCACTTGGAACCAACAATGTGTGTATTAGGTGTAGGATCAACAAGATCCCACGTTTCATTTTTATTTAATGATTTTATTTCTTCTTCCGTTGCTTCTAACCATTTTTCCTTTTCAATAGGATCTTTGATGTTTACTATGTCGTCAAATGTTTTCGGTTCAATATAATTTGTATCAGTTGACAGAAAAACAAAACGATCAGGTGGTACCCCTTTGTTTATTCTATCTGATCTCCTTAGGGTTTGTGTATTCTGAATTTCATTGTGTTCTTCTGTTACGTCATTTTCATTGTTTAGAATAACAGGAATTTTAGATTCCTCATTAATTGCATTTTGGTCAATGTTTCGAGAATGTTCGTGAGTTTCATGCTCTTCGAGAAATTTCACTGTTCTGCAGATTTTTATGTTGTTATTTATATAAATTCTATATCCTTTACTTTTTAGATCATAACCCATAAAAATTCCACGCTTCGCTTTATTGTCTAACTTTTTTCTATCAGTTTTGTTCACATAAACATAAGCTTTGCAGCCAAATGTTCTTAATTTTGAGAGGTCTGGTTTCATACCAGTCCAAAGCTCATATGGTGTCTTTTCACGGGCACTTGTTGGTAGTCTGTTTTGTAAATAGTTTGCTGTCATTAACGCTTCTCCCTAGAAATTTTTATTTAATTGACTCTCATTTAACATGCATCTGGTCATTTCGACTAAAGTACGGTTTTTCCTTTCCGCCACGCCGTTCTGTTGAGAACAATGGGGCACAATTAGTTGGTGTTGTATACCCTCATTTTGAAGAAATTTTTCAAACTCTTTGTTCATATATTCACCACCATTGTCAGAATGCAAAATTTTAATTTTTCTTCCAAATATATTGGAAGTGAGTGCATGGTAGTTTCTGAAAGCTTCTAAAGCTTCATATTTATTTTTCAACAGATATATATAAGTGTATCGGCTGTAATCATCGATGAAAGTGAGAAAATAACTTTTTCCACCCACCGTAGGTGTCTGGAATGGCCCACAGAGGTCAGAATGTATTCTTTCCAATGTTTGTTTTGTCATGTGTGTAGCTACTTTGGGGTATGAGTCGTTTTCCAATTTTGAGATAATGCAAATTTCACAATTATCATCGTGTTTACAATTGTTCAGTTTAATTCCCGTTGCCATTTCCTTACTGACGAGTTCTTTTATTTGTTTGATATTTTTGTGTCCTAATCTACTGTGCCATAGTTTAACACAATTTTTATTATCGCAAGTTTGTGTCATGTTTATCTTTTCCTGTATGTTATCATTTAATTTAACTTCATACAAATTGTCAGTTACAGTTGCAAAAATATATTCTTCATTTTTAAATTTAATTTCACAAGTGTTTTCTTTAAATATTGCCTGACAACCATTCTCGGTTGCTTTTTTTATTGAAATTAAATTTGCGGCAATTTCAGGAATGAATAGCGTGTCTTTGAGTATAATGTGTTTGGTTTCGTTAGAATTTCTCACTTCTATTTTTACATCTCCACAACCTTGTGAGATTACAGATTGACCATTGGCTAACATAACTTGTGTTTTATCATTGTTTTTAAATGACATGAACCTTTTTATATTGTTGCATACATGGCTTGAACTCCCGCTATCTACGATAAACGAGTTTCTGTTGGAATTTCCTACCACAAAAGTCAGATTTTTCATTTTATTTTCCGTTTCTTGCATCATGTTTGATCTTTGTTTGTTTTTATATTTATTGCGACTTTAGTAATTGCTTTGATAGTTATTTGGATTTTTATAGTCATTCTCTTTGTGTTTATATTCGTTGCTTTCTCTATTTTTTAAATGCCAACAATCGCTTTTATTATGCGAACTCTTTTTGCAATAATTGCAAAACTTTCGTGGTGGTGTTTTATTTTTAATGTGCATTTTATATGCGCTTTCATTATTTGTTTGATTGTTTTCTGATCTTTTTAAATCTTCGTCTAGTAATTTTCCCCTGATGAATTCTGGTGTCAAGTCTTCCTGATCTCTAGATTCAATTGCAGTAATCAAGGTGTCGAAGCTTGGAGGAAGTGAGCATAGCATAAGAGCTGACATGTTCTCATCATTTATCACTTCACCTATAGCGGTCAGTCTATCACAGATCTGATATATGTGCGTTAGATGTTGAGATAGATTTTCACCCTCTGCTAGTTTAGCAGAATATAACTTTCTCAATAAAAATAATTTGCTTGATAAGTTCGAACGCTCGTGAATTCTTTTCAAAGTGTCCCACGTTTGCCTAGCTGTCGCGAGATTTTTAATGTGTACGATTTGGTCGTCTTCTATCGATAAATTAATAATCGCTTTGGCTTTGCGATCCTTTATTGTCCACTCATTAGTGACAGGATTTGGAGGTTCGTCTGTTATTAATTCAAACAAATTTTCTTTACATAGCATCATTTCAATTTTGAATTTCCACAAATCATAATTTGTGGAATTCAGTTTGTCGATTATTGAAACATCTTTCGCAAAAGCCATTTTAACTTTATTATTTAATCACTGCAAATATTTTGATTGTATAATATTTCTTTTCTTATTATACTTAATTACAATTCAATTGAGTTTTTTTTTTTTTTTTTTTTTTTTTTTTTTTTTTTGTTTCTAGAACATATATTTTTCAAACCAAAACTTTTGGTTTCAGTTCTATTTTGAACAGATGCCTTTTTAAATCTAATTTTATTTCAATTCATTTATTATTTTTGTATTTTTAATACATTCCATTTCATATTATCTTAAAAAATAGAATACTAGTATTTTTCTTATATCTATATAAATGAATTTATATATAAAAAGTGTGACATTTTTTATTCTGTATCATAATCTGTTGATTTAAATGCCTCGGTAGAACAGAATTTTATTTCATAATAGCGCAAATTTCACACATATCTATTTAATTATATATATATATGATAGAATAATCTTACAAGTAGTTTTAATTAAGAAAATCTTCTTACCTGTATTCAATGATCGGGCATCCGTTCAATCTATTCTTCTTTAGACGGCTAAATCATAAACTCTTCTAGAAAGAAATTATCCATTAATTAAATGATTCAGCATACTCAATTATGAGATGACTTTGTCTTAAAAATATTTAATAAAAGAATAGAAAAATAATAAAATGAGTTTAAGTTACGGAGCAACTGAAACGCTCCGAACATTACAAATGCTACATTACGACTACTAAAGAAAATACATATACATGATGCAGGTGCGAGCGGTTTTTTATAGACATGCGCAGATGCCTCATTTGTTTTCTCTTTACAGTTCCAACCGAAAGAAAAATGTTTTGATAGTCTGTGAAATATATTGGGCAGATAATTGTCGTAATTTTCAACAAAAGGATATGTCAGAGTTGAGGTATCCAGTATAAATCCGGAATAATACGTAACCATATCTAAGAAACGTCTTACATCATCAGCATTTTGAGGTCTAGGAGCATGAGTTATTGCCTCAACTTTTTTTGGACATTTTGAAATTTTATTTTCTTCAATTACATATCCCAAATAAGAAATGGATTTTTTGAAGAACTGACATTTTGATTTATTGACATGTAAATCATATTTTTTTAGACGTTCTAAACATTTAATCAATCTCTCTCTGCATTCGTTTATCGTTTCACCATGGATGATTACATCATCGAAATAAGTTGTGACTCCTTGTAAACCCTCTAAAATTTGGTCTAAAATTCTGTGAAATTCACTGGGTGCTGTTTTGATTCCAAAAGATAAGCGATCAACTTTAAATGTTCCTCTGTGTGTCGAAATGGTTCGTATAATTTTACTGCTGTCATCAACTGCTACATGTAAATATGCTTTATATAAATCTAGGGTGCAAAAGCCTTTTGCATTACGTAAACTATTTAAGATTTCATCGATTCCCGGAATTGGATAATAAGCTGCTTGTAGCTGGGGATTAACGGTGACTTTATAGTCGACACATAGGCGTACTGATCCGTCTGGCTTAGGTACAACGTACAACGACCAGTGGCGAACCCCAGTCACTACAGTCAACTTTCGTAATAATATTAACACACTCAAGTGCATTCAGTTCTTTCTCAACTTTGTCACGTAAAGTAAAAGGAACATCACGGGCTTTTAAAAACACTGGCTTTGCATTTTCTCGAAGTTTTAAAGAGCATGTAAAATGGGGAATTTTCCCTACTTTTGGTTCGAAAATTTCAGAAAATTGATTAATTATATCATCAATAAGGTTAGAATTAGAGATAGTTTTCACTTCGAGATTGTTGTATTTATATTCGCATTATCGAGTTCAAATAGGTTTATTTTTAATCGACGTATCCATGTTCTACCTAATACAGGTGTAAACATATCTGATACTATTAAACAAGATTTTCTCTGCACTGTTGATTCTTATATTTAATTGTTACTTCTACTACTCCTAATGGCTCAAAAACACCATTTGTGTATGATCGAAATTTTACCCGTGTAGGGTGGATTTCACTTTTTAATTTCAAAGAATCGAAATTTCGTTTAGGTAACAATGTATAGCCTGCGCCTGAATCTACTTCAAATTTTTGCATCTTATTTTCGATTTGTATTTCGACATAAAATTTTTCAGCATGTGATAATGAATTAGAAGTATCTTTAAAAATATCTATGACCCTGGTAACACTGGAAAACAAATGAATAGCATCGATATCTGTCATATGATCATTTTGTTGTAAAACATTTTCAGTTTTCAAACTTTCTGAACCGAAACTGAAACTCCCCAACCACCGACCAACCCGAAGGTTTATGGCCGGCCCGAAGGCCCGAGAATGGCGGGAAAACGTTTCCCTTACACCATCGAAACAAACCACAACAAAAAAACGAAAAGCAGCATAGTACAGAGCAACATTGTATAAAAAGCAACATAGTACAGAGCATAAATACAGCAAAAAAAAAAAAAAAAAAAATTAACAGGAATTTACACGCAGAAGTTTTACATAGTTCACAGCAGAAATTTTACATTATTTTAAAAGCATAACAATATAAATCCAGTGACCATAAAAGTCAATAGAATAAAACAATTCCTATTAATCTCATAGGATTACAAAAAATAGTTAACATAAATACACAATTAAATCTTCTTAAATTCACACACAATAAGTACCTCAAAAGAAATTTAAAACGATCCATAACATCTAGATAGGCCAAAAAACAAGTACAAATTATATTTTATATCCAAATTAAATCCAAAATTATCCCCAATTATATCCAAAATAATTAAAACAGTAATTCATGACTATATTATGTAAATTCTCATTAACAACATTAAATGAAATTTCAAAATTCAAACAATTCAACACGGTATCAGCAATACACTAATTAATACAGTCTTTATGCACAATAAATAATACACCAATTGAGAAGCAGATATATGCAATAACATAATACTGAACATTCTATTACCTACACCTGCGTAAAAATATTTGTATATATATTAAAACAGGCTGTTACATATAAACAAAACATAAAAACAATAAAGCTACTACAATAGATTAAAATGCTAAAAAACATAAGAAATAAACGAAATTTTTTTATTTAAATGATTATAAATACTTTTTACTCGTTTAATTAAATAATTACAATTGTCAATTCTTTTAAAGTAATTATGTAGGCTTTCACTGGTGTATCTCTTAATATACATATTACTAAAGGAACATTTAACTGAGAGAAAATGGATAGGATCACCAAGAACACCACAGGGGCAGTCAGAATCAGACCTTTTATTGATTTTAAATAAAAAAGTAGGAAAAGAACCATGACCAGTTACAAAATAAAGCAAGACTTGATTTTTAATTTTTATATCAAAAGACACCTCAGGGAAAATTTCAAAAGTGATTCTGCCTTTAGTTGAAGTATTCCAGATATTCTGCCAAATATTCAGAGTATCATTGATCAGAATTTCATTCAGAAATGAAGTAGGGAAAGGAATATTAATGTTAACACCCAAATTAATAGCGTTTTTGGCAAAAGAATCTGCCAGCTCATTACCAGTATTGCCCGAGTGGCCTTTTATCCAACACAAAGTGATTTTACCAGGAAAAGAGTTTATAATTTTCAGAATATTAGAAACAATTGTTGACTTAGGGTAAAGATCATCAAGAGCAAGGAGATTAGATAAACTGTCAGTATAAATTACAAGCCTCTTATATTGATTATCTCTAGCCCATTCTAAAGATTTTAGAATAGCCATGCCCTCAGCCTGAAAAACAGAATTGAACTCAGAGAGCCTATATAAACCCTTATCAACAATAATACCATTCAAAACTGCCACCCATGCACAACCGACACCATACTCATTCTTACTACCGTCAGTAAAGATATTCAGACACTTACGAAAGGGAATATAGTAATGAAAAATTTTAAAACTGTTGAATGGGGCCGTAGGATCAGTATTGTATCTAAAACTTTTATCTTCAAAGTCCTGAATGCCAAAATATCTACCATCATAGAAAAGAGAAAAACCATCATATTTGCACCTATATTTATTATTTAATCTAGAGGCTTCCAAGTCAATGGGAGGGATACCAGTAATATTACATATAGCCATGGTTGAAACAGACCTATAAAAGTGCATAATTCCAATAATAAACACCCTCTGACAGGAAGAGAAACTTTCTGAACATAACCAGTGCGATGGCAAGCTTGACAATACAATTTTTTATAATTTACACTTACACGACATTGATGTGATAGATGATTTGCACGGCCACAACGAAGACATGTATTATGAATACCAAGTTCACAAAAAATTAATGGTTTTTTTTTTCTCTGGAAACGTGGAAACAGAGCGGGTGCGCTTGCTAGAAAAATCACGTTTCCTATCTTTAGAATTATTTCTCGAAATACTATTCTTCCTAATTTTACAAATTTTATTTATATCTTCAGTTATTTTTGATGAATGATTTTTTGATAATTCTGCGTTATTTAATTTTGAAGCTTCGTAAGCTAAAGCCTGTGTAACTGCTTTATCGAATGTTAAATCAGGTATTATTAGCAACTGTTCTCTAATATTTGAATCTTTTAATCCTCGAATAAATTGGGCTCATAAAAATAAATCGTATACAGATTTTCCAAATTCACAATTAAAATCACATGTAGATGTATATTTTCGGAGAGTCGCTACGTAGGCTGCTATCGTTTCGCTTTCAGATTGGAATCGAGATAGAAAAAGATGTTGTTCTATAATAACATTAGGTGGTGAACACAAATGTTTTTCTAAAGTTACAATAAGTTCATCATATGTTAATTCATTAGGTAATTTAGGAGCAATCAAAGATGTTAATAGGTTGTATAATTCTGAACCGATACTATTAAGTAATATTTTAGAACACAGATCTTTATCATTAAAAACATTTTTAATTTCTAAATAATTTTCGAAGCGATGTTTATACTGAGTGAAAGTTTCATCATTACTATTTAATTGTTCGAAATTGGATAAATAGGTAACAGTACCTGACTCTGTGATTGCAGATTTATTCATCGCATCTGGTTCATTTTTGCTTGTAGCGAACAATGCTGCTATTCGCTCATTACTTGCTGTTAACGTTCGTAGTAATTCTTGAAACTGTGCTTGATCCATATTTATAAATAATCGAAGTAATATTAATGTCGAACAATTTTCACCGTCGCCACTTTCATATCTTTTTGATATGATTTGATATTTAACATAGAGAACGCAGACGATACCTTTAACGTGTTTATTCTATGAATGAATGTTCTATTTACACATTTACAGAATATGTACAAAACATAGAAAATATATACATAGATGTACAACTTACAGTGCTCTCTGATGGATACTTCAAGATACTACAATACTCCAAATTCTGATCAGATTGATTCTTCTAACTAAACAAACAAATCCCCCCCCCCTCAAAAAAAAAAAAAAAAAAAAAAAATTGCAACTCTAGTCTATTCTTATCTTATGCCAATGCCGGATTTCGGTCACTTCGCACATGCTTCGTCAGACAAAATGTGCAAGGCAAGGGAGTGGGCGTGTTCAGTAGAGCGCCCGATCCACGACCGGTCGAAAGCGTTCAGTGGTGTCGACCGATCCAGAGTCACATCGTTCAGTGGAATGGACCGTTCTCGACCGGTCGTGGATCAGAAAGCCCAGAAAAATTTCTTGATCCATTGGGTCACGTGATGGATCAAATGCGCAATAGGTTGAAAATCAGGCTCTGATTGACATTACGCAGTGAAAACCTGAACAATGAACATCTGTTTTTGACAATGATTGTTTATTTGTTTGATTAGCTGAGGATTAATACAGATGTACCTATTTATATGCATTGTTTGTGCTGTAGAAAATAAGGTAAGTAATTCCATAAAATGCTAAACTATATTATGTTTATTTATTTATTGTGTAAAAAAGATTTTTTACGTAATAACGATTTTCGATACGTAATTTTTTTTATTGATGAACGTAACATTCAAACATAAGATTAAAACAAAAATTTACACAATTTTAATTGAAACAAAAATATATATTTTTTTAATTCGGACGCTATCATATTTTGTTAGTTTAATATATAAAAATAAGCTGGGAAGAATTATATTTCTTTTTTTTTTTTTCAGACAAAGCTTTTCATTCATGCGATTGTTTTTTGTTTACAAATAGAAAAGTTTGTAAACGATTGTATTTTTTACCTTTAAAACAATAAGTTAACTATAAGTAAATAAATTAAAATCCTTCCACATATTTTTAATTTAGGTAAAAATATGTTTAAGATGTCAATTATTAAATTTAATAAACCAAACAGACTGTAAAAAAAGTAGCTATAAAATTATGCAGTGTTTTTTACATTGCTAGTTTATTTTAATATTCAGTCGGTAATAAGAGAAAAAGCTCTTTATATTGATTCATAAATCGAAGAAGAAAATAAGATTATTTTTTATATAAATCCATTATATTAACTGAACAGCATATTTTATATAATTTGTTTATTTATTTTTTTCAAAAACGTTTTTGTTGTACATTTCTGTTCATAATAAAATTCGAAGAGAAAGAAAGGTGTTTTAAGTGCTCATTTAAGATAAATCTACTCTGCTCCTTTAAAAATAAATGTAACGTAACATTCTTAACATTTTCATGATTAAAATTTATACGTGAATTTGGAAAAATCATAACCAAAGTAATGTACAGTCGGTAACAAAAGTCTCCGAACACTAGCAAAAATTCCTATATAAAAAAAGTACACTCAATACAGCTTTGTTAAATAAATCCTTGTTGAATCCTGTTCTTAGTCAGTCTAAAAACAGGATTCGACAAGGACTTATTTAACAAAACTGTATTAAGTGTACTTTTTTCCCATAGGAATTTTTGCTATTGTTCGGAGACTTTTGTTACCGACTGTATATTAGTAATTTGTCAGTACAATCAATTAATAGCTTCTTATTTTTTGTTAGCAGAGTACAGAATTCTACATTAATAAGAAAGAAGTAAAACTGTTATTACATAAAAAATCTTTCTTTTTTTTTTTTTTTTTTAAGAAAAAACGTAATATAGTTTAGCATTTTATGGAATTACCACTTAAAAGTCCAGACAAAATAAACAACAGAAATACAATAACTTGCTAATTGCTAATACAGGCCAAATTAGATAGATGGCGCTGCTCCTATCACGTCAAAATTGTTCCAAAGCGTTCAGTAGATTCCTGGCCCGATCCAAGACCGGTCCAGGATCAGTGACGTCATCGCCCGGTCGAATTGATCCATCTCGGGCGCTCTACTGAACACGCTCAAGGGAGAAAAGTGAAGTCATCCTTTTAATGAGTGGAGCAGATGCAGCCACTGGTGATTAGTTTGCTTTTGAAGGGGGGAACATGAATCTTTCTCCTATTCTTCTAAATTTACACCTAAATAGCCCAGTAAAATAAATTGCTTTGAAATGATGATACAAAATTAAATAAAAGAAAATTACTGTTTTAGAATAAAGGATATTTTTGGGGAGAAAGTAAAAAAAAAAAAAGAAATGCGGATCTTCAGGACCCGCAATTTTAAAAATTCTGTATCCCATTCATTAAAATTGGCGACCCCGCACCATCGCCAGCCCTGATTTTATAGCTATATGAATTTGCTATATAAGTGTCATCTTGAAAACATTTATATATGAAATTTTGAGTGACACTTTATTAATTAAAAGAAAGATATCTTCTTTTATTTTCATCATTTGCTTTTTTGTTCTGTTTTTATTTAAAGTGTGAATATTAATTTTAACATGAAAGATATATAAAATGTTCTTATTGATGCTTTTTCATACATAACTCTCATAAATTCAAAATATGCGGTTTTAAAAGAAATTTAATATAAAAATTCCTATGATACCTTGGTGTTACTTTAAAAGATTTGTTTTTTAAATTCCATTATAATTACTTTTCCTTTATTTAATAAAGTACATTTACACACTGAATAGTGCTGCCTGTAGGCTAATTTGGCAGGGTGCTCCACCCTGCTCTGCTGCCCTTTCAAACCCATTTTAGCACCTTGCGGCCCTTTTAAACACATTTTGGCACCAAGTAGCCTTTCCTAACTTTTGAAATGTTCAGAGGCCTTTAGATACTTTTCTTTCTGACTTTTCAACTTTCTTGCAATAGTTTTATAGCATTCCTGGAAGAACAGGTGCATATAGCCTATATATGTACAAATAAAATTAGTAATTTACTTTTGACATGTACAAAAATCACAACATAGAAGGCCGCAACATATGCAAATAATGCCCTTTTTGAAATGAGGTTGCCTCTTTCATTGAATTTCCCCTGACGGCCCTTTTATTCTAGAGTCAGCACTACTGAATGATTTTACTTTTTAAATTACACAGTTAAATAAACACAGGTGCCAAGTCTCAGTTATTTTCTACAGAGATTTCATACTAGAAAGTTTTTATAAATGATTTCAGTTTATTTATTTGTCAAAAATATATGTATATATACTTTTCTAAACTGGTGATAAAATTTGATTTAAAATTTATTAATGTAAATCACATTTTTCCTGAGTTTGTATTATATATTGAAATATATTTATTTCAATAAATTGGTTTATCTTTTGTATCGCACAATCTAAAACAGTACGTAAAGTATGAGTAAATGTTTATTTTGGGTCATAGTATCCAAACTAAGTAAACATGTATGCAAATAAATAAATAATGTGAGTGATGCAAAGTAAACATTTCTGCAAATTTTACTTGCATTTCTGGATGACACAAAAGATAAATTAATTTACTAAAATAAATACATTTCAGTACACAATACACACTAAGTAAAAGTGCAATATGTTTGACAGTGTATATGAAGATTGAAAGCATTGTTTCAATGTGTAAATAAACTTTATTGGACAAAACATAAATAATTGTAATGGAATTTAAAAAGAAATCCTTTAAAGTAACACCAAGGTGTCTCCTATATATTTTTTAAAGTTCATATTCTCAATTTACAAGAAATTTTAACAGAAAGCATCAGTAAATAAAAAGTATATATTATTTCATGTTACAAATAATATTTATACACAGTGAATATAAACAGAACAAAAAAGAAATAAGTGAAAAAAAAAAAAATCCATTTTTTAATTAATAGCTTAGCATTACTGAAAATTTGATATTTTTAAGAACCAATCTGTTAAGGATTTTTATATTTACTTGGTCATTCATACACAATTCTTAAACTTATAGAAATTATATAGTACTTATAATTAATAAGAAAATAGATTTTCAGTATTATAATTAAACACTAACAATAAATATCACATTTCATAATGGAATAATGGGTATATTGTGCATTCTAGATAGAAGGAAATAAACAATACATGTATGCATATAAATTTAAATAAATTCATATTTACATAAGTAGGTAAGAAAGGAGAGTTCTAGGTCAGGCGGGGGGTGCAAGGGTGCAAGGCAAGCCGTGCGGGTGCCGCACCACCCCTGAGGGGTGTGGATGGGTTGGTATTGACCTTGAGACGTTCTCTAACTTAATCGTGAAACGTGACGAGGGTATTAATGAGGAAATTTAATTAAAAAAATTAATGAGTGATTTATTGTAAAAGGTGATGTTCATTAATCTTTCAATGTTCCATAAACTCACACACATTGTAATAATCCATTTCCATAAATAATGCAAGTGATGTTCTTTTCCATTTTATTTATTCACTTCACAAAACAACATATAACGGATTCACAATAAAAACATAAATAAACATTTAATTAACGCTATATTTTTAAACGGTCAAGCATGACCGAATCCTTTCAGATCACATTCTTAACTAGTCAGTAATATATATCGGCGCGTCGAAAAATGACGACTAGTAGCGCCGCGTGAGAGGATGCAAAGACAATTCAATTTGCAACATCCTCCCGCCCCGAAAGGTAAGTTAAGTTCAATACAAAATTTTTACAAATCCAAATCAAATACAATTCAAGAATACAACCAATAAAAAAATCACAATACATAAATAATAAATTTCACAACCACAAAATACTGAAAATAGAAATTATATCAAATACAAAAATTAGTGTTCCCTGGATACAATTGAAAAATGAAAATAATATTAATATTACCTTACAGGTGAACAGTTGGTTTAATTAAGGTAAGTCCCCTTGGACTTCCAAGTTACAAAGAAGTTGAATGGGTCTCTTTAACATTCCTGATGAAGTTTTTAAGGTTACAGATCTTACCTTATTGTCACGTTCTACATGTGTCTCGATTATTTTTCCTAACCTCCAAATTTGTCTTGGGGCCTTGTCATCACCTATTAGGACTATATCACCTATATTAAAATTAGAAATTGGATTAACAGGTTTTACAACATTAGCATTTCTCAACTGCAAAATATATTCAAATTTCCAGCGCTTCCAGAATTCGTTAAGAAGTCTCTCACGATACAAGTATCGTTTAATTAACAATTTTTGAGAGTTAGATTGACTTGCTATCACTAAACGGCCACTTTGTGGTAGCAATGCAGTTGACCTTTTTCCTATTAAGAAGTGGGCTGGGGTGAGAGGGAATGGCTCTACAGGGTCATTGTATACATAAGTTAAAGGTCGAGAGTTAATAATAGATTCAATTTCTGCAAGTATAGTTTGCAGTTCTTCAAATGTAACTAATGCCCTACCAAGAATTTTCCTCAAAATGACCTTTGTCATACGAACCATTCGCTCCCAATAACCCCCCCCCCCCCACCACCATGAGGCTCTTTCTACTATATAATTCCATTTGATACCCTTATTACCAAAATAGTTCTGTATTTCAAAGTTCTTAATGTTCGTATAAAGTTTCTTTAGTTCCTTTTCACTACCTTTAAAAGTCAGAGCGTTATCGGAATTCACAACCTTGCACACACCTCTTCTGGAGATGAAACGTCTGAATGCAAGTAGAAAATGTTCAGAACTCAGACTAGAGACTATTTCCAAGTGCACTGCTCGAGTGACTGCACACGTGAATAATGCAATGTAAGATTTGTTGTTGTCTCTTGTGAATAAGGGTCCAGCAAAATCGATTCCGACGACTTCAAAAGGTTGAGCCTCACTAGTTCTTGCTATGGGTAGCGGAGCTGTTATTTGCTGTCCTTGTTTGGCCTTAAACCTTCTGCATAGAAAACATTTGTTCAAGCAGGATTTCACAGCTTGCCTGCCCTTAATGATCCAAAAGCGTTCTCTTAATTGAGTGAGTGTGTCAGATATACCAGAATGACCTAAATTTTCGTGTTCCTTCATGATCAAAAGATTAGTAAATCGAGCCTTGTTCGGCAAAATAATTGGATGCTTAGATTCATCAGAAAAATTAGAGCCTTGAATTCTTCCTTTTAATACTATTAGACCTTCTGTTGTCAAAATGGGATTCAAATTATATAACTTAGAATCAGGAGAAACTGAATTTTTTGCCTTTAATGTAGTATATTCTTTGTTAAATTCACTTTGCTGCACAAATAGAAGCCAATAATTTTCTGCTGCAGATATTTCATTTGCTGTCAGCGCCCCTGAACGTTTTTCAGACCTAGATTTGATGTTATTTAGAAATCTAAAAACATAGGCGGTTGTTCTCAAAACTCTATTCAAACTACTGTAATTCTCCAGATTTAATAATGGCATTGCAGCTTCTACGTTAACCTGGAGTGTTGCAGTTCCATGTCTTTCTTCAACCACGCTGTCCATGTCACAGGAAAATTTCACTAGAGTGTCATACGGTATACTTAATTCTGACAACCAAGCTGGTCCTTGACTCCATACTTTGTCATTCATTAAGGAATTTGCTTTCACACCTCTTGTCAATTTATCCGCCGGATTGACCTTGCCTTTGCAAAAGTGCCATTTTTCAGGATCAGTTTTTTCCCTGATTTCTATCACTCGGTTTTTCACAAACTGCTTATAATCGTTAGCTGAATTTTTTATCCAATGAAGGCAAATCTGAGAGTCAGTCCAATAAAAAATATTTCTGGGGTCCAGCATAGGAAAAACAGATTTGAGATATGATCCCAATCTTGCTGAGACTAAAGTGCCAAGTAATTCAAGTCTCGGTAATGTAATCTTCTTCAAAGGGGCTAGTCGAGACTTAGAAATTATAAAACTTGTTTTGCATTCTTCAGAATTCGTAAATCGAAAATAAGCTACTGAACCATAGCATTTTGGGCTAGCATCGGAAAATATGTGTACCTCTACTGAGTTCCAGCAGAGTTCGTTAAAATACAGCCTAGGAATTCCAGTGAACTTCAAATTTTTTGCTTCATTTAGCCATTCTAAAAACAACATTTCAGTTTCATGTGGAACAGGTTCGTCCCACTGTTTACCATTTTCCCATACTGATTGTAATATAATTTTTATGCGAATCAAAAATGGATTCATGATCCCCAATGGATCAAATAACATTCCGCAAACAGCCAAAATATATCGCTTTGTTATAATTCTGTCCTCCGGTAATTTGTTAAATTGTGAAGTGTCAATCAGTAATTCGTCATTCGTATTGTCCCAAATAATTCCTAATATTTTTAGTTCAACATTGGATTCCTCCGGATCTTCTCGACATTCGAAATTGTCTGTCTTCCATAACTGATTAATCTTAGAAGAGTTAGAAATCCAAGCCCTGAGATTCATGCTAGCTTCACCTAAAATGTACATCATTTCTTTAGACAATTGTAATGCCTTGTTCACATCATCAGTGCCAGAGATGAGATCATCCACGTAGAGAGATCGTAACATTTCTGTTGCTTCCGGGTAGTCATTCTCAAATTTTTTCAAATGAAGCCTGATTGTTGCCGATAATAGAAAAGGGGAACATTTCACCCCAAAGGGAACTCTGCAGAATTGTAATGTCCTAATTCGTTTAGCAGCATCGGAATGGAGATCGGGCCCCTCCCCATCATTCCACAAAAATTTCAAAAAATTCCTATCCTCATCCGCGATTCCTACTTCTAGAAAAGCTCGTTGAATGTCTGCGCAAAACGCTACAGGGTGTAACCTAAACCTCAAAATTATCCTGAGTAAATCTGGATTTAAATTAGGACCGCTCTCTAAACAATCGTTAAGAGATAATTCATCCCTGCCCTTACATGAACCGTCAAAAACTATCCTAACCTTAGAACTTTTCTTTTGTTCGCGTACTACTGCATGATGCGGCATGTAATAGCCTGTACCCGTATTATCATTTAAATCCGACGCTACTTCCTCTACGATGCCCTCCTTTAAATGTTCCTCAATAATTTCCTTATATTTAAAATATAAGTCCGGATTCCTATCAAAAACAGTGTTCAAATGAGACAAGCGTCGTCTTGCTATCACATAATTACTGTCCAATTCCTTAACATTATTTTTCCACAACAATCGCGTTTCATATCTTTTATTCCTATAAGTAGTGGTTTGCCTAAATAACTCTAAAATTTCATCATCTGATTTAGAATGTTCTGTCTGGATTAATTCCAATTGCCTCTAATTCCCATAAATTTTTAACCCTTTGATGGTCCAATTCCTCCTTAACAACATGTAAATGATTAACGCGCACTTTCTGACAATTCTTAAGTGCTTTAGTTTCCCTTTCCTTTCCTTGTATCACAAATCCAAATAAGGTATCTGTTGCCATTAATCGTTTAGAAATTCTCACGTTCCTTTCTCCAAGAATTTCCCCAATGTAATCCGATCCAATAAGTACATGAATTTTACTTAAATTACCCTTGTCTGCCAATTCAATGCCCTTTTCTAGTGCGATATTACGCACCCATTGTGAAGGAATTTTAATTTCCCCAAATGTAATTGAATCAACAACCACAGCCCTTAATTTAATTTTCTTATTAGTTTCTCTTACATTATGTAATACTATTTCTACAATATCATAAGTTTTCCTTTCAGTATTTTCATTGCCAAAAGTATAAATTAAAAGGGTTTCCTTCCCGATTGGTTTTAATCCCAATAAATTGCACATTTCGCGCAATACAAATGTCCTAGAACTTCCATTGTCAATAAGACACCTCAATAAATGGCATTTGGCCCGAATATTAAACACACTTGCCGTTACAGTCTGCAACAACACCGAATCACTCGGCGTGTCCTCAAGCTCTCTATTCTTATTACAAACCAAATTTAAAGAACTTTCTGACTGTATTTGTTTTTTATCCTCAACTGAGCGGGATTCATTTCTTTCTGTATTACATATTAATGAGTTATGCCAGGGAGACGCGCAATACTTGCACTTCTGATCCTTACGAGAACAAAATTTACTCAAATGGTTTGAAAAACATATGAAACATAATCCCTTGGCCATTAGAGCCTTTTTCTTATCATAAACATTTAAAGAACAATCATGATTCATATGTGCCGAGGAACAAAACAAACAGCCCTGAACTCCTGTATTTTGAGAAAATGAACTCGTATTTCTTTTGTTATTAAATTTAGGCCTATTATTATCATAAGAATACTTATTATGATAACCAGATAAATTTCTTTCCGCCTGAGTCGCTAAAACGGAAGCTGATGATTTAGGGGGATGATATTCGCTCCTTTTAGAATTTAAGTAAGGTTTATTGTGTCCTGTCATTTTGTTCCGAAAATTATTTTCATTTGCGCTATTATTTCTGGGATTCGCTAAAATTATCGATGCTTCTCGTATTTCTAGTTCTTTACGCATAAAATCAACTAATTTAGAAATATCAAACAATTCATCTGAATTACGCTGTCTATTATAACTTAAATTTAATTCTTCCGGTAGTTTTTGTAATATTACAGGGCATAACAGATTACTGTAAGTGCCTGTTGCTACATTTAATGATTGTAATGAACGAATTTGTACCTCAATCGCGTCGTACATTCTCCTTAATTCAGTAACATTCGCGCATGATTTCACCGGTTCTATTAATAGTAACTTATGCATGTGGGACGATATAATTACGTCACTTCGTCCAAAACGTTCCTTAAGTAATTGTATTGATGCATCGTAATTCGATTCCGTCAATGAAAACCCAGATACAGCGCTCAAGGCGATGCCTCCCAAGAAAGATTTCAAATACGTAAATTTTTCAATTTTGCTTAAAGAATTATTGTTATGTATCGCAACCTCGTAAGAGTTCCAGAAGTCCAACCATGAACTACAGTCACCAAGAAAATGTACAACTTGTAATTTCGGAAGTTTAACTGTACTTCTGGTTTCAGTTCTAACTGTTAGGTTCTCTGAACCAATCCCTGTTTGATCACTTGATCTAGCGATCTGAATAACACCAGGCAACGGCCTGTCATTTAAATTATCCACTAGCCTTTCTAATTTTGTTTTTACATCGATCCCTTTTTCCCTGTATTCCTCGCAGCCTGCTACATCCTCAGCTATATCTTTAACTTTAATTTTCGTTTGTATTTCATAATCGATGTTTACGAGTTCCGCTTGTTTGTCCACGAGCTGAGCCTTTAATCTAAGAAGCTCCTCAATTTTCATTAATTTCGTGTACTCCTCCGTAATTTCGGAGTTCAGGATTGTTTCTATTTTCCCCAAATATTTCGTAAATGAGGTTCTTAAACCTCTTCTTTTTTCCTTCAATCTTTCTAGATCCATTTTAAACCCAATATCATAACAAGAGAACAAAAATAAAAATTATGAAACCTTCTAATTGCTTAATAATAACCCCTATCCATATATTTATTAAATAAAAATAAACATGTATTATCTATATATCAAAAAATGTAAACATCATCTTTAAATATCATTTAAGAACAAAAAAATAAATATCGTTAAAACAGAAGTAAATCAATTTAAAATAGCCTTTAATGAAACCAAAACTAAATAAATAATTTTGTATTAAACCAGAAGTAACTCTATTTTAATAGCATTGCAAGAAACAAAAAATAATTAAATAATATTCCATTAAAAAAAAACAATTTCCTTTTCAAAGAAACAAAAAGAAACACCATTTAAACAACATTTTATGAAACGAAAGTAATTTTTCAATTATTTAAATGTTGAATGAAACCATTTATATTTAAAACCCAAACTATTTTTTAATTATTCAAATTTGAAACCATTTATTTCATATATCAGCAAAATTTATAAATTATAAATAATATCAAATATAAACCAAATGAATTCGATGTCCTCACAGACTGCAACCATTTCAGAACAAAAACTACACTTTTCTGTTAAAACGAAACCATAACTTTTAACCCCCAAATTCAAACCAAAATAATGAAATAATAAGGGAAAAAGCCTACCTCCCATATCCGATGCATGCTGCCTTGATGATTCTTTATTACTAATGCCATATTTATCCAAAAAAATGCATGTCGTCCAAAAAATGCAAACAATCACATCCTAGGGTCACCAAAATGTTCATTAATCTTTCAATGTTCCATAAACTCACACACATTGTAATAATCCATTTCCATAAATAATGCAAGTGATGTTCTTTTCCATTTTATTTATTCACTTCACAAAACAACATATAACGGATTCACAATAAAAACATAAATAAACATTTAATTAACGCTATATTTTTAAACGGTCAAGCATGACCGAATCCTTTCAGATCACATTCTTAACTAGTCAGTAATATATATCGGCGCGTCGAAAAATGACGACTAGTAGCGCCGCGTGAGAGTATGCAAAGACAATTCAATTTGCAACAGGTGATGATGGTTTTAAAGCGATGTTTTCGGTAGAATGAAAAAAGCAGGATATTGTTTGTGAGTCATTAGGAAATTAATTAGGAGGTTAATTAGGAAATTAATTAGGGAGTTAATTAAGAAATTAATTAAGAAATTAATTATAAAATTAAAAATTTGAAAATAAGGAATCGATTGAATTTAAGAATGCGAATATACTATGAAAGAAATAGAGTGGTCTGACGGGGGTTCGAACCCGGTACCTTGTAGTAAAAATATTTCCATAAGACAGTAGTTTTCGAGCGCGAAACCACGGACCTATGGAAATATAGCCTGATGGTTCTATTTTAGGTATGAATGTGTGTGATTTTTCTATTATATGTCTGTACAGTTCTTTTTAAACTGTTCAAACATATATTTTTGGAAACTCATTTGATGAGTTCCTTTTTTCTATGAAACCCTCAAAAGAGGATTTCTTCTTTTTTTATTTTATTTATTTATTTTTTAAAAAAGGGGACCCACCATCCACCCGCCGCATGTGTGCGACGCCCCAATTTTTTTATGAACTTGAATCATCATTTCTTCTTATTTTCTTTCTTGTAAGTTTTCGATCTTCTAATTTTCATTCTTCTAATTTTCCTTCTTGCAAGTTTTTGATCTTCATATATTGAAATCTTCAGTTTTTTTATTGATGATTTAAAGGGGACCCACCATCCACCCGCCGCATGTGTGCGACGCCCCAATTTTTTTGAACTTGAATTATCATTTCTTATTATTTTCTAGGATCTTGTAACTTCATTTGTAACCTTCATTTTCTGAAAACTCAACTTAAACACAAAAAAATTTTGAAACTAACATACTTGAGGTTCTGAAGAAGCTGATCTTGTATTTACACATTCCTCCCTAGATCCAGCACCAGTCTGAATAACATTCTGCAAAAAAGAAAAGAAAGAAAACATATTTTTTAAATATTGTATATTATTCAAACAGTTAAACAGAAAAAGTGAAATAATACGTACCATATGACTTTTCAGATGAGCTCTTAATTCATTCGTATTCAAAAATCCTTCATCACAAACTCCACACTGTAGTGCTGGCTCTACAGGTGCTTCACTCAGATGTGAAGGTCCAGCCTCAGTATTTAATGATGGTGCCTAAGAAAAAAGCAGAAAAATATTTTAAGTCCAAATCGTATGCTGAAATTTTCCTAGAAAAATAAAAATATATATTTTTCTTACAGATTTTCGAAGAAGCGAGCGGTTAGCAGACACCTGGTTCGAGCGACGGACAGGATCGAAAGCTTTAAAACCAGGAGGTACTTTAACAATCGACTTATCGCTGGTCTCAATCTGAAATAAGAAAAAAAGAATATTTTGAGTATAAAAAACTATTTTAAAATATTCTACAAGTTTTTTAAAGAAATTTTTTTTCTACCATTGAATCGCCATCTGAGAAATTGACCGGTGATGTCCAATCGATACAATTACTCTTTAATATCTCTCCCAAAATTATCTCTTGGGTAAGTCCAAAATCAAATTCGAACTGAAAAAAGAGAGAAATAATATATTTAAGTATATTTTTAAACATTTTTTAAAAAATAATCTAAATATTTTGAAATATTAATAAATGTTTTAAATTCTCACGTTGGAAATTGCTGGCAAATTTTCATCAAATGCAAATTCCATTGTAATAATATTGAAGTTCAAAAACACGGGAAAAAACAAAGTAAGCAGAGCGAAAGAGCGAGACGTCTTATCTGGACAAATTCAAGTATCTGAATGAAAGAAGCATATATGATTTTTCCCATCTCGGAGAGGAGAGGGGATGCGTGGAAGAGGTTAAAAAATGTGATCTTAGCTACAGGGGGGGATGGGGAGGTGATTCTCTCTGCATCGCATCTCGGATGAAAGGGAGGGGTGCGTCAAAGGGAGTAGAGGTTAAGAATTTGATCTAACACTGCAGGGGGGGTGAGGGGAAGATTCTCTCCGCATGCATCCCTTTCCAAAAAAAAAAAAGAGGGTTGATTTCAATTGTTATCCACCTTTTTAGATACAGTTTGCAGACGTGACTATATTGAAAAGTATAAAATTTGATACGGCTTAGATCTTGTTAGTGTGGAAAATACTTTTCACTTAACAGAAAATGTGAAATTCTTGTCAGATATTTTTTTTCGAAAAAGAAGCTATTATCGTAAACATTTCTCTTCAAAGCGAAATAAATATTTCTATTTAAAGGGAATTTAATTTTTTAATAATTCTAAAACAAATTAATATTTTCTTTTTATCCCTCAAATAAATTACTTCATGTAAATTAATATGTTCTTTCAAACAATTTTTAATTCTTAAGTAAGATTTACCTCAAGTTTCACTTTATAGAAAAAGATTTCTCATTGAACAATTATTATAAATGAATTATTTTTTCAAAAATTAATATATTCCTCATTATTTTTTCTTTCTTATAAATATAAAAATAAATAATTTATAAATTAATGTTTTTCTTTAACGATAATTTTTTATTTTATTTTTTTTCTTCTTTTCTCAAATAAGTTTTTACCTAGAAAATAAAATACATAAAGAATCTAAATAAATACGTTAATAATTTGTACTCTTTCAGACATAAAAATATTTTTTAAAAAAGGGGACCCACCATCCACCCGCCGCATGTGTGCGACGCCCCAATTTTTTTATGAACTTGAATCATCATTTCTTCTTATTTTCTTTCTTGTAAGTTTTCGATCTTCTAATTTTCATTCTTCTAATTTTCCTTCTTGCAAGTTTTTGATCTTCATATATTGAAATCTTCAGTTTTTTTATTGATGATTTAAAGGGGACCCACCATCCACCCGCCGCATGTGTGCGACGCCCCAATTTTTTTGAACTTGAATTATCATTTCTTATTATTTTCTAGGATCTTGTAACTTCATTTTCAACCTTCTATGTTCCAGGTCTTCTAATTTTTCTGGGATCTTGCAACTTCATTTTCAATCTTCTAATTTTTCATTCTGATCTTCCAATTTTTCTGTGATCTTGCAACTTCATTTTCATTCTTCTAATTTTCTTTCTTGTAAGTTTTTGATCTTCATATATTGAAATCTTCAGTTTTTTCTTTGATGTTTTAAAGGGGACCCACCATCCACCCGCCGCATGTGTGCGACGCCCCAATTTTTTCTGATCTTCTAACTTTTCTGAAATCTTGCATTTTTCAGATTTTTTTTTTTTTTTCATTTTTCTTATTTTACAATTTTTTTCATTTTTTTAATTTTTCTTATTTTTCAATTTTTCTTCATTTTTCTTATTTTTCAATTTTTCTTCATTTTTTTCATTTTTCAATTTTTTTCATTTTTTTCATATTTTATATATATATATATATATTTTTTTTTTAAGTTATTTTGTAATGCCCATAAGCCAAAGAAGAAATGCCATCATCCAAAATGTATCTTTTGTCATCGAATGGAGTTAAAGAAATTTTATTTTGTTTAAAGGTATATATTGTATGACATTCCTGCCCAATTCTCGTTTGCTCTGATATATTATATTTTAAATTATTGAGGCAATTAAGGTAATCTTGATGTTTAATTTTTTTCTTAACTGTTATTGTAGAAATCCCCTTCGCGGTTTTCTTTTCTCCATCTTCAGATTTAAGACTATACATTTTGGCTTTGAGGCCTACAAATTCATGGATGAACCGCCCGTTTAATTCGTCTTTGAATTTTCCCAAAACTTTCTTGTTGTGCTGTGAATGAAGTGGATGGTCTGTGGGGTAATCGGATGTGTCGAAGATGTCTTGATGTTGTAGCATGTCTTGATAGATGTCAGGTGTGGTGATGTGGTAGGTGAGGGAATCCGTGTCGGTAAAGAGGAGTTTAGCTTGATCTTGGAATGTAGGTTTTATGAAATCGTAGTGGAATCTGTACATGTGTAGTTTGGAAAGTTCCAGGATGGTAAAGCCGATGTAAACGGGACGGTTCATCAAGATGGATTTTTTAACCCGCTCCACTGCCGCTAAATTTTCGTCAAATATTTTAAAATTGGTGTAAAGAGGTGAGGCAACAATCTTTTCAGCTCTTATGGAGGAGTTTGTAAGTTCTATGGATCTTCGTTTTCTTAAATTTTCTATTGTCTTCCCGAACACAGCATTGTTGAGTAACTTGAAGAAGTTTTTCTCAAAGGTGGACTTGGATTCTTTTCTTTTTTCTGTGTTGAAGGCGATGTAGGGTTTCAGCCAGGGTGCTTGTTTAAATTTTAATACTTTGTGTATCTTGATGAGCTTTAATCCTTGTTGGAGATAATATTGGAGGTTTCTGTAGTGGGTGACATATTGAATTTTATTGTTGAGATTAGATGTGAGTTTCTTGGAAGGGTGGAATTTTCTATCTTGAAGCATGTGTTTGGCAAATGGTGATAGTATCTGTTCTGTAATGTGTAGGGGTTCTGGTGCTAGTGGATAATCGTTGTGGCTGTCGTGGAGATGTTGTGGATATTCCAAGTCCACCTCAAAGATGAAACCTTCTGCTGCGTCGGGTTGTAGGTTGAGGATTATTTGAGAGTTAAAGTCTTCAGGGTCAGCCCACTGGAAGCCCCCGCAAGGCAGGGGCTCTGACCCTGAATGCCCGTAAAGGTTATTTGAGTCCCAATACATAATGTATTGGGATAAAGCAGAGGGGTTGTAATCTTCAGTTCTTGGGATATTGGATCTTGCGTGGCGGTGACTTATCATGGAAACCCCACCTCTTACACCTTTTTCTATGAAGAGAAGCATATTGATGTCAGTGAGTAGTTCGAGGTCTACCCCTGTCATTTTTAAGCATGCCTGCCATGACAGACCGGGTGCTGTGAAGCAGTGAGTGGGATCCAATCCATAGTATTTTAAACAAAGTCTTCGAAAATTTTCGAAGACATCTGCTAACAACAGCACGTCGGTCTTGACATAGAGGTCATGGTATTCCCCAGGATCTTGGATGTTAAAGGCCTCCCACACTTTAACAGCATGTTCATAATCTTGTGAAGAAATGTCTTCATCAGTTAAATCATTGTGGAAGGCCCTTGGGGGTGGCAGCTGATTTTCACCGAAGGTGTTGAAATCGGTGATATGACTATAGGGGTAGACCCCTTTTCTTAAGAGGAGAGAGCAATCTATTGTAGGAGGAAAGTTTTCTTTAAGAAGATGGAATTGATCAGGATCTTGGTTCTGGACGAGTTTATCTAAGGATGAGGGTAGGAACTGTAGAGAGTCCAGGAAGATGAGCTGGATGGGACAATTTTTCTTAATTAATTTGAAGGCTATGTATTTTTCTAAAGTATTGGCGATGACTTCTATGGTGTGATCTTATACTCTTCCAAGTTGGGTCATGATGTGGTGGGTGTCATAGTTCTTGCTGTTATGGAATATGATGGGGATGGATTTGGGCTGTTTGTAATTGAGATTACAGCTATTGTGAGCCGCGCCACGAAAAGCTCCGGAAAGATGGTCGTGGTCGCGAACTCTGTTTTTATATAATCTATTATTACATATGGAACATCTTGTTGCTTGTTGAAAAGCTCTCTCCTCATCTGGGGTTAATTGCATGGGAACTATTGAAGTTAATTTTCTGGCTATGTCATCTTTTTCGTACAGGATGGCTTCTAAGAAGTGCCCAACGGCATCGTCACCCCTGTAAACTTGAATAGGTTTGTAAGATTTGCCGTCGGGCCCTACGATAAGATAGGCATAGCCACAAGGTATATGTTCAGATGTTTTTATGGTGTATGAGGTACTATTATTTGGTGCGACAGTGGAGACGGGTTTTAAAATAGATTCAAAATCAGCGTATATCACATAAGATTTTAGATGTTGCATGTGGATGGAGGTGAAAGAGAGAATATTATTATTATTGGATGGCATTTTAATTTGCTGAATAGAGTGATTTTTGCAATATTGTAGGTGGTCTTTTAATAAATCAGGGTTTGAAAATCTATGTAGACATCTGTAACAATAAAATCTTGCACCGTTATGATTAGTTAAGTGGCCCATTAATCTTGAAAATTTTTTAATATAAATGTAATGCTGATTCCCCTCAGAATCTTCTAATAATAATAAATTAATGACATCTTCATCCTCTCTAGGAGAAATGTAGAGAGGACAGATGTCTTCATCAGCATCGTATATAAAAATATTTATTCTGAGATTATTAAGTTTTTCTATTTCAGGAATTTTATTATATGGAACTGGGCAGGGGATGTCATTTAAAATTATTTCATGCTCATATGGGTAATATTTATTCACTCTATCGGGATGATTTTCAAATTTATATTTATGGGCCAGAAGACACCATATGAGACATTTGTTATCTGAGAAATTTTGTATATTAATTAAGGCCTTAGCTTTTAATTTCTGAGGGGTATTTATGAAAGAGCCGCCGCGAAGGGGAATGTATTTTGCCACTTTTAATTCAAGGCACTCTATTTTGTTGAAGATCCAGTCGGATCCCTGATTTTGAAAATCTTCTATGTTATTTTCTATTTTTGTAAACATATTATTAATATTATTATTTAAGTTGTCTGAGGTTAATTCTATTGTGCATTTTGAGGAGAAGTAAAATGAAGCTCTCTCTTTAATTTCATCTCCATCCACCTTAATAAATTCTGCCTTCATCACCCCATGCCATTTAATTGATTTTTTATCATTAATTTCACTAGTTAAAATATTATTTATTTCATTTCGACTATTATTAGAAAAAATATTTATGTTACTTTCCTCCTCAGGTTCAGGATATAAATAGTAATTTTTAAATGTATTAAGGGCTTGATTTATTTTTCTAATTCTATTATTATTAGTTATTTTCATTTTTTTAGATGTTTGGTCGCTGCTACTAGCCACGCTTCCATGGTCAGTTCTTTGATGTTGTAACAAATTATATTTTGTGATAAATTTTAAATTGCATACCAAACATGAATGCTGAAGAGAATTTTTGTGGAATCTGTCGTGATGCTTTCTCAAATCATCTTTTCGGGTGAAGAGTTTATCACATTCATCACAATTGAAAGAAGTTTGTCGCTGATGAATGACTCTATGTCTATCTAGATGTTCTTTTCTTCCGAATTTTTTATCACAATCTTCACAGCTAAACAGCTTTTCGTTTTTATGTACTTTCATATGCCTCAAAAGTTGATGTTTCAGTTTGAATCCTTTACTACAATCTTCACATTCGAAGGGTTTTTCGGTGTTGTGACTTCTTTGATGTCTTTGAAGCATGCTTGCATAAGCAAAAACTTTCCCGCAAACAGGACAAGTCTGAAATAGACAAAAAACCCTATTTTAGAATTTTATTTATTTTTAAAAATTTTAATTATTTTTTAATCTAGCAAGATTTTTTTTTTTTTTTTTTTTTTCTAACCTACTTTTAGAGGGAATTTATTTCTAACTTAGAGGAAACCTAACAATATTTTTTTCTAACCTACTTTTAGAAGGAATTTATTTCTAACTTAGAGGAAACCTAACAATATTTTTTTCTAACCTACTTTTAGAAGGAATTTTTTCGAACTTACAGGAAACCTAGCAAGATTTTTTCTAACCTACTTTTCGAGAGAATTTATTTTAAAACTTAAAGAGAAATTAGTTTTTGAAAACCTAACATTTTTTTCTAGAAGATAGGAAAGAAGGAGTTTGCGTCTAACGCGAGACTGAGGGGCGGTATGCGCCTGAATTTCAGGTCGTGCCTAATGCTCCACCTCGAGTCATGAAAAAGGGCAATACTCCCAAAGTCCAGAGAAGTTTTTACCTTTGATTTTGCAGTTGTCTCTTCCATGTCATCATCCGAACTATCGGCATCCATCCCATTAACACTCGGATTGGTAGGTGGGGCGCTAACGCAGCTACTCTCACCAGTCAACTGCTCACCTCCAGAAACTACTTGGATAGAATTCTAAAAAATAGCAAAAAGAAAAGAAAACATGTTTTAATTATTTTGTCTAAACAAAACTTTTATTATTACTTTAAAGAGAGAATTTAATTTTTATTCTAAGTAAAAATTTATTTTAAGTTTACCTAATCAAGATTTTTACTATTACTTTAAAGAGAGAATTTCATTTTTATTCTAAGTGAAAATGTATTTTAAGTTTATCTAAACAAAACTTTTACTATTACTTTAAAGAGAGAATTAAATTTTTAGCAGAAATGAATTCTGAAAACTCAACTTAAACACAAAAAAATTTTGAAACTAACATACTTGAGGTTCTGAAGAAGCTGATCTTGTATTTACACATTCCTCCCTAGATCCAGCACCAGTCTGAATAACATTCTGCAAAAAAGAAAAGAAAGAAAACATATTTTTTAAATATTGTATATTATTCAAACAGTTAAACAGAAAAAGTGAAATAATACGTACCATATGACTTTTCAGATGAGCTCTTAATTCATTCGTATTCAAAAATCCTTCATCACAAACTCCACACTGTAGTGCTGGCTCTACAGGTGCTTCACTCAGATGTGAAGGTCCAGCCTCAGTATTTAATGATGGTGCCTAAGAAAAAAGCAGAAAAATATTTTAAGTCCAAATCGTATGCTGAAATTTTCCTAGAAAAATAAAAATATATATTTTTCTTACAGATTTTCGAAGAAGCGAGCGGTTAGCAGACACCTGGTTCGAGCGACGGACAGGATCGAAAGCTTTAAAACCAGGAGGTACTTTAACAATCGACTTATCGCTGGTCTCAATCTGAAATAAGAAAAAAAGAATATTTTGAGTATAAAAATCTATTTAAAAATATTCTACAAGTTTTTTAAAGAAATTTTTTTTCTACCATTGAATCGCCATCTGAGAAATTGACCGGTGATGTCCAATCGATACAATTACTCTCTAATATCTCTCCCAAAATTATCTCTTGGGTAAGTCCAAAATCAAATTCGAACTGAAAAAAGAGAGAAATAATATATTTAAGTATATTTTTAAACATTTTTTAAAAAATAATCTAAACATTTTGAAATATTAATAAATGTTTTAAATTCTCACGTTGGAAATTGCTGGCAAATTTTCATCAAATGCAAATTCCATTGTAATAATATTGAAGTTCAAAAACACGGGAAAAAACAAAGTAAGCAGAGCGAAAGAGCGAGACGTCTTATCTGGACAAATTCAAGTATCTGAATGAAAGAAGCATATATGATTTTTCCCATCTCGGAGAGGAGAGGGGATGCGTGGAAGAGGTTAAAAAATGTGATCTTAGCTACAGGGGGGGATGGGGAGGTGATTCTCTCTGCATCGCATCTCGGATGAAAGGGAGGGGTGCGTCAAAGGGAGTAGAGGTTAAGAATTTGATCTAACACTGCAGGGGGGGTGAGGGGAAGATTCTCTCCGCATGCATCCCTTTCCAAAAAAAAAAAAGAGGGTTGATTTCAATTGTTATCCACCTTTTTAGATACAGTTTGCAGACGTGACTATATTGAAAAGTATAAAATTTGATACGGCTTAGATCTTGTTAGTGTGGAAAATACTTTTCACTTAACAGAAAATGTGAAATTCTTGTCAGATATTTTTTTTTCGAAAAAGAAGCTATTATCGTAAACATTTCTCTTCAAAGCGAAATAAATATTTCTATTTAAAGGGAATTTAATTTTTTAATAATTCTAAAACAAATTAATATTTTCTTTTTATCCCTCAAATAAATTACTTCATGTAAATTAATATGTTCTTTCAAACAATTTTTAATTCTTAAGTAAGATTTACCTCAAGTTTCACTTTATAGAAAAAGATTTCTCATTGAACAATTATTATAAATGAATTATTTTTTCAAAAATTAATATATTCCTCATTATTTTTTCTTTCTTATAAATATAAAAATAAATAATTTATAAATTAATGTTTTTCTTTAACGATAATTTTTTATTTTATTTTTTTTCTTCTTTTCTCAAATAAGTTTTTACCTAGAAAATAAAATACATAAAGAATCTAAATAAATACGTTAATAATTTGTACTCTTTCAGACATAAAAATATTTTTTGTAAATTAATGTTTTTCAAGTAATTTTTTTCTTCCGATTAAATATATTCTTTTTATTTATCAAATAAGGTTTTATTTCTTTTTTCTTTTTTCTTCTTTTCTCAAATAAGTTTTTTACCTAGAAAATAAAATACATAAAGAATCTAAATAAATAAGATTAAAATAAAACATAGATGGATTTTATATTGAAACAAAAAGTGATTTATTCAAACCATTTATACATTATTTGAGAAATATTTCTCTAAATAAGTATGGAAATATTGCATAGTCAACTTATTAAAAAAGGATTCATTGAAATTACACAAACAATGTTTTGAAGTAATGTTTTGAACAATTTTAAAAGTATTCAAATGTAGCAAAACAGTTTCTTGAGAAAAGATATATTTGTCATAAGTGTTTAACATTAAACAATCGTGATCGAATTGACAATCTATATTCAAATCGCACCCGTTACATTCGAAAAATGTATTAATATTTGATTGAATTTCACTACAAATTAATGTTAGATAATGGTTTTGCGCTTCATCGAAAATCATATGTTCCTCACATTCAATTCTCTTGTTTGAAATCAAAGTTGGGATTTGTTTCACGAGAACACTTTCCATAAGGCGATGTGAAATCTGACTTTTCAATTCGACCAATCTGTTCATTTGATCTTTGAACAATTTTAAACCATTCGGCTTGAGATTAAAACCTGCATTATTTGTGTAAAACATTTGTTGCAACAAACACATGTCTTCATTCACAAATGCTGTTAACAGTTGGTTGTTTGATATAAAACTATCCTTCACAGAATTGAATTTAAACGAAGATATATATTTTTGGAAATCTAGCCACGTTATCGGTGTTAATATAACACCCAATTTTGTAGGAAAACGATCACCAGTACTATTTTCTGTAAAATTACGAATGTGCACTCTTAAATTTTTTTCATTTTCCAAAACGATTTGCAAGAATGTACACCAACCTAAATCCCATTCTCCTAGAATAGGATTTGATTTCTGCCTATGTTGAAAAAATTTATCCAACCAGTCATTATTTGGAATTTCGCAAGACAGTTCACCACTAGCAGATTGTTCATTTTTAACACAAGAAAGTTCGTTATCACATTTTGAAGCTAATAGTTCATTAGAGGATGATTGTCCAATATTGTCAGAGGGCGATTGTTCGTTTTTTTCACTAGAAGACTGTCCACCATTATCAGGAGATGATTGTTCTAAGTCCAATCTACGCCTTTTCAAAGGTCGAGAAACAGTAATAATATGACGAAAAGTAAGACTTATTCTTGCATTCTTTATCGAAGGGTCTACAGCAATACCGTGAGTGAAAAGTTCATTCGTAGGTTTAGCCATAGTGTATAAAGACCCATTGTCTAATTCAATCACTGTAGAAGGTGTGTTTGGCTTTTTAAATTCAATTTTCCTTGGTACACCAAAACTGAGGACTGCGATAGGGAAAGTATCATCCAGACTGAATTCGTTATCTTTATGTTGGGAAATGTAACTTTGTCCGTTCGGATACAGATTTAATAAAACATAGTTGTAGGCACATCCAACATGCTTTTCGACGATATTTCTAAGTTCCATCATGATTGGGATCCAAGGTTGGGCAGCAATTTGAGCACCGCTGAATGCATACACCAGGCCCTCGTCGCCAAATGCTAACACCTGACGTTTCGGCATAACATCTTTTCCCCAAATGTTGAAGGTGGGAGTGTAAAACGGTAAAGTTTTTAACTCGTTAAAATAGCCATCAGCTTTTTCTTTCTCGATAAAGTTAGGATAATAACTAACATTAAGACCGTTTTCATAAAAGTGGATACTCATTTTGAAATAAAGTTTAGCACGATGAAAAAATACAACTTACAAAAGCGAGAACAGGAGGCAGAATGAATGCTACCCCCTCAACTCGTGACGTCAAACCCACGCCCGCAATTGTTCAAAAATAACCAATGACCAACCTGTGACGTCAAACGCGGGAAATCAATAGTTGCCACACACTTTAAGGCTGTTAAAGGAATGTCGTCTACCTGCACCTGGTACCTTCCAACCAAGCTGTGTGGTCAACTGTGGGAACCCAATTGTTACCACATACCCTAAAGCTATTCAAGGAATGTCTTCATCCCCACCACCTGACCCCTCTCGGGTCTTGTCCAAACTTGCACGTGTCTATATATTTTAATGAAAGAATGAGGAGACAGAAAATAATAAAAAATTAATTTTATTTAAGACTAATCCAAAATGGGTTTACATGGGATTGTTTTCGAACTTTAGGCGTTGACATAGGACGTGATAACAAATTTTTATTTTTAATGAAACTTTGAGGTACGTGCATTTCTTTGAGAACTTGTAACAATTCACCCTGTGCGTTAATAGGTACTTTTTTGTTTGGAGAAAAAATTAAATGAAAAAAGTCTGCAATATTAGAGTTCTGTATTTTTTTATTTTTAAAAGACACTATTCCTTTTTCATTCCACTCTAGTTTGTGGGGACTTGTCTTAAGAAATTCTAGTAATTTCAAAGCTTGTTTTTTCATTCTTGAAGGTACTAAAGTTAAAGGAAGCTGGTTATAATCAATTTCTTGTTTGATATGTTCAGGATTCACAGTCTCTTGTGTTGTTGTTGTGGGTTCTTGTTTCGCAGAATCTTGTTTCACAGAATCTTGTTCGGGTTTTGCAGGTTGTTGCTCAACTTCTTCATCAGAACGTTGAATCCACGGTAGATTGTTTTCTTGTAAATTCATTTTCCTTTGCAATAATTCATAATAGCGTTGCACTTTTTCATAATCTGGTAAGGAACTGTTTAATATTTTTAGCAAAGCTTTATCCAATTCACTTAGCTGTTTTTGAGAAGGTGTGTGTTTGTTCAACACCTCTTCAGGTACCAAAGCAAATTTTTAGCGAATTCCATGGAAGAGTGTGCCGATGGCTGATATGGCAGCGGGGATTAAAATGTTTAAAAATCCACCTTGTTGAACAATCAGTTTCTTTTTAGTGAATAAGGATCCTTTTTTCGTTCCAATCTTTCTAAGAGTCGATTTATATTTCGCCAACGATCGTTTCTGAGTAGTAGAAAGAGGCACGTTTCCTTTTAAAACATTCAACGTACACTCGCAGATAGCTTTAACAGTACGATTAGGTAATTTTTTAAGAAAATGTTTACGTAATTTATTGGGACATGAGTGAATCAATTCCAGGTCTCTAAGTTGTTCTCTTGACAAAGTCATGTTAGCAACTAACTCTTCACACACACTATTACTTTATTTATACTTGTATAAAAACTGAATTTGATTGGGTAGAATTTGTGTTCGCAATCTCATATCTTCATCCGTTTCATTTTTTAAATCGATAAACAAGTATGAGAAGGGTTTCTTTGTAGCATCTTCATACACTTCTTGAAAAAATTTAGATTTTTTAGGGTACAACTGCCTACCCAAATGCATAATTTGACTCATGTCGCGACGATTTTTAAACAGAAAATTGTACTGAGCATTTAAAGACACTGTTCTAATTTCACTCCCTTTTTGAAAAAAAAATTTGGGTTAAAAAAACAACACTTAGATTTAAATGGTGACTACCTTTCGTGAATAATGAAGTCAAACGTTTATCGTTACTGCATTCGGTCATTAAATCATCTATCACAAACAAAGTATTACCATTCAAATAATCTTTATAATTTGATGGGAAACCTTCTACAAAAGTAACATTAGGTATTTCATCATATAAAGTTTGATAAATACCATAAAACCAAACCACTTTGTCGATGGTAGGATGAAACATTTGTTCTTTAAAATGTAACAAATCTCTCATAAAAAAAGACTTGCCGCATCCCGTAGGACCGGCAAGAATCATAGTGCAAGGATGTTGTAGACGTGGAAACTCCATGATAAATGAACACAGACACAAAATGTATACAGTTTAAATAAGTGTTTATTGATAAAAAATAGCATATACACGAAATCTTTTGGCAACAAAATTATAGACTCGATGGTCGTTACAGATATTCTTGGTTACAAACATAGACAAAAATTCTTTCAGGGTTTTTTCCCTACATCTACAATATAGATAATAAACACAAAATTGGCCACAAACGGCGGTTATAGCACTCTGAAGCATCAGAGGATTATAGTTCACATGTGAAAATCGAGATGCAAAGTTCGAGATAGGTCCTTTAAAATAACTGGGGTCGTTTCCATACGAATCAAAGAATTCCACTTCATCATCAGATTGGATGAAAAAGGCTAACCAGTGAGTTCCAGGTTCAGACGAGTCATCTGTGTTACATACAAGACAAGCTGGATAACGCACGACCACCTCGGGTAGATGATCACTTGGGAAATCATCTAAAAAATATTTTTTCGTAATTGTATCACTGGATAAAATATTCTTGATTTGCAGAGAATCCATTTTCATTAATTGGCAAAGTCACACAAAACGTGTCGGGACTTGGTAATTTCAATAATGTTTTCAAATTCTGCATACACAAACACAGAAATGGTGGATTGTAAAGCTGCGGAGAATTTTATCTCAATTCTAAAATTTCCTTGTTGTAAGTTGAGGTGGGGACCGTCACACAAATCAGGACTTAGATCGAAAGCATACAAAGTATGACCATTCACGAAATCTTCTCGTGAAATATAATTTCCAGCATCACGATTGAAACCAGAGAATAATCGATGATAAGCTCTTATATAGTTTTTATCCTCGAAATTCAATTCCAAAGGTTTGCTAGGAACAGGTTGACCGTCCATATACACACTTAAAAAGTTAACATTGTAGTGATGAAAGTAAAAAGGGTTTAAGTCATATTTACCACTCATGGCGGCATTATCTAACAATCCAATTATGACACGTTTTGGCATAGCACCCAAAAGTACATTATCTTGCATGAAAGACATACTTCCAGCAGGTATTGTATAAGTCTTGCATAAAACTCGATCGATGGGGTATTTTGCAGAATTTTTTTCCAAAGCTTTAGCATGTCCTAATAAAACTCCGGGGTTCACTTTCACTTTTCGAATAAACAGCGAGGCATGTTCTAACACAACGTTATATTTCTTTTCCTGTCCAGCCACTTGCTTTGCCATTAAACAAAACTGGGGAGTGCTTCGAATCATTTTAATTTTCAAATCCACCATATTCAGTAAAAGTCGATTCTGTTGAAAAATGTCACAGTGTAAAGGACCGATCATATCTAAAATTTTACTCGTCTTGGTGAGTTCATGTCTTTTTAACAATCCAGGGTTTTGGGGTGTAACTTGTGTGGGATCGGACACAGTTAAATTTTCATCTTTGAAAAAACATTCACAGGTTAGTAAACTTTTTTTATCATCTTCACCGAAATTCAACAAAGTTTCAATGTAGGCACGATATGGATAAGTGTTACTCGAAGAGGATATTAATCTTTCGTTCAGACTCACATCGATTTGAGAAAACAATGCGTGAAAAAATAAATTAACAGGTGCAACAGGTTCTTTATCAGCCAGAGCGGTTCCGTCAGCATTCACAATTTTCACTTTTAGGTACATGTGCGAGGAGGATAAATCTATGTATTCTTCGCCATTACCCGTGATGTTAAATTCCACAGGTCCCCCATCGCGAATATTCGCGAGAGGATGAAATTCGACGAAATGTCCTTTTTCAATAGCTGTCTGTGTAGGTGGTATCAAAAACAAGTCCAGTTCAGATTTGACACAGGCGGGGGAATCTTTATGAATGAGACCCGACATGATTAAGCAAAAATATCGTGTGTCTTCGCTCTCTTCACTTTAGGACGAATGATGGTTTTATTAGATCGCTTTCTCTTTTTATAGCGTTGGCCTGAACCAATCATTGTTTTCATTTTTGTAGCAGCTTTGTCGGTTAAATTTTTTCCAGCTTCTTTCAACCGACGTTTAGCAACATGTTTTATATCTTCACCTCGTGACAGGTCGTTCAACACATCTACACCTGTATGAAACAATTGTTTACCAACCGCTTTCGCACCTGATTTAAAAAGGGGTACTGCAGCTCGAAAAAGAGATCGAAACAGTCCACCTAATCCATATCCTTTTTGTAATGTAGAACCTTGGTAGTAGTTCAAACCACTACCTGACTGTTGAATGTAATAATCTTCAAAAGATTTCGCACAACACTTGTAAGGAACGAACATTATGAGAGGTACTTTTGTCTAAAATGAAGTTTCACGATCAACTGCCCGCGCTCGAATGACACCAATCGTCCTGTGTGTGTCCTTATAACAGTTTCAATTGTTTGAAAGTTTTTCCTTGAAAGAGGGACATAGTGTGGTCTGTCAAACATTTCGTGAATCATATCACCATCTTTACCTTTCACAGTAATTACTCTAAGCAAAGGGGATACTATATGACCAACGATCTGAGGTTCTGCTATATCCGAATATATGTAAAGTAATTTTAAATCGAAATTCGGGTCAGCTTCTTTAATCCCTTCAAAGAATTTAAAAGGACTATCACGTATAGGATCCTCATTGTTAGCCAATTCGATCGGATAAAAGCCTAAAGTTTCGGCAAGTCCCGGTAATAACTTTATTCTAGCTGTTGGTTTTAATCCAATTTTCACTTTTCTAGTATGTTTGTTGTAGCTTATCTGAATTAAACCGTTGAAGTCTTGATAGTTCATCCATTTAATAATGTCTGAAGGGCTTTCAAAAAATCCAAAGGGGATTTTAGTTCTTTTCATCGTTCCAATACCTGCATCATATTCATATTCATTTCCTCCGTCAAATATATTACTCCACATATGTGGATAAATCAATTCCACAAGTCCGACCTCCCATTCACCTTTCAGATCGAAAGGGGAAGGTAATCTCGTAATAAAATGTGAAATTTTATTTTCTGGGTAAAATTTCAAAGAACTGTCGGAAGGTAGCGTCACGTAGAAAGACATGTTGGTGAATGACTCTCAAAAGAAATGTCGTTTCAATTTATAAATGAAATAAATTAGAAGCCAGTATCCATTGGTCGAATTTAGAAGGATAACCTTTATATTTCACTTTATACTCTAATCGCCCTTTTCTCATTCGCTTTTTTAAGATTTTTTCGATAGCAAAGTTCTCTTTAGGTTGAACTTTTTGAAGCTCTTCTGCGTAAAATGTCCCTAAGATAGGTTCGTTCATCAAATCCTTGATCCGGTAGACGGGCGGTTCCCGACGCACACACTCGGTCACGACGAAGAGTTCTTCCGTCCAATTAGTTTCGTATCCTTTTTCAAAGGTTAATTTTTGTTTGGATACTCGAACCGTATCTCCCGGTTTAAACACGTAAGGCTTTCTCTTTTCATTCCCCATATCCCCGTACAGAGTAAACCACACCCCGCTTTCATTTTCCGGAGTTACTTCGGCGGGCACCCTTTTAATACTCGAATGATAAGTATGGTTATAACTATGAAGAAATTGATCTAACACGTCTAGGTAGCGACGACTAGGTAGTACGACGACTGGTAAAATATTTCCACATTTTAGTTTTTAAAGTACGGTTAAATCGTTCTACTACGGACGCTTTCGTGTTGTTAAAAGTTCTGAAAAATTTCACACCTTCCTCTTTGAGAAAATTTTGAAACTTGTTATTCAAAAACTCCCTTCCTGCATCCGTATTCAAACAGTTGGGTTTACGTTCAGAGAAAAATTTTTTAAAAGCTTTCACAATCTCTTCACCTTTTTTAGATTTCAGAGGAACCGCCCACGCTCGTTTCGAGAGGATGTCTATACAAGTTAAAATGTAGCGAAAACCATCGTTAAACTTTTGAAGAGACGTCAGATCAGCTAAATCTGCTTGCCACTGTTGATCAATTCTGGATACTATGACACGGTTCGTGGGGAATTTTTTTCGAATCGGTTTGTGAAGTGAATATGCATCTGTTCCTTGTAACCATTCTCGAATTTTTTTCTTTGATAACTTGCCGCGGACAGCATGGTGTAAGGCATCTACACCTCCAAAACTTGCAACCGCTTTCGGGTCTCGATAAGTTTTCTCCATGACAGCACGCATGTGAAGACATCACATTGAAAAGGATAAATTCCCCGTATCGTTTAAATTTAAAATAAAATCGACGTTAAACTTTCCACCTTCAGAAAAAATATAAAGAATCGAAAAGACAACACACATCACAAAATAAATGCAGAACACGAAAATCCCTTCCTCTCGGACGGTAACATGACGAACACTAAATGATATTCAATCGAAAAATTCATATTTATATCTAAGATACAGTCATCAGGCTATATTTCCATAGGTCCGTGGTTTCGCGCTCGAAAACTACTGTCTTATGGAAATATTTTTACTACAAGGTACCGGGTTCGAACCCCCGTCAGATCACTCTATTTCTTTCATACTATATTCACATCCACATTCGTATATTTTATTCATTCCTTATTTATTTCCCAATTTTTAAATTTTTAATTAATTTCTTAATTAATTTCTTAATTAACTCCCTAATTAATTTCCTAATTAATTTCCTAATGACTCACAAACAATATCCTGCTTTTTTCATTCTACCGAAAACATCGCTTTAAAACCATCATCACCTTTTACAATAAATCACTCATTAATTTTTTTAATTAAATTTCCTCATTAATACCCTCGTCACGTTTCACGATTAAGTTAGAGAACGTCTCAAGGTCAATACCAACCCATCCACACCCCTCAGGGGTGGTGCGGCACCCGCACGGCTTGCCTTGCACCCTTGCACCCCCCACCTGACCTAGAACTCTCCTTTCTTACCTACTTACATATTTTATTTCAGCTATACTTTTAAATAAAATATTTTAATATACTTATTATTAAGTTATATAACAGTTATTCAAAGTTTATTTATTTATTTTCTTTGAAAATAAATAAATAAACTTTGCAGTAGTAAGTTACTTAAGTTACTTTGTGTGCAGTGCTTAAGTTAAGTAGCAACCAAACTTAAGCACTTATTTAAAATCTTGAAAATTTTAAATCAATAATACAACACATTATTTAGAAAGCATTTTTCGTAGCTTAAGTTTTTCTAAATGCAAACATTTTTTGGGAACACAACCCATTAATTATTTATATATAACAGTACTTCAAAGTCTAATTTTTACTTTCTTCTATATGTAATATAGAGAAAGTATTGGATTCGTAAAAATTTTCGACCTCGGGTTTTTGATGGATTTACACGTTTTGAGAGCTGTAGAACACGATTTGACCATTTTTAGAAAATGTCTGTCTGTCTGTCTGTCTGTCTGTCTGTCTGTCAGTCTGTGTGTGTGTGTGTGACAAAATTTTGTGGCAACTGTATCTCAGGAACTACTATACAGAATTTCATACAAATTGGTGTGTAGTTGCACCTTGACATAAATTAGTGCCTATCAACTTTTGGTAAAAATTGTCTTACAGGTTGCGTTGCCATCCCACTTTTTCTAAATTTTTAATATGGTGATATAGGACAAAATTTTGTATAAATGTGCATAAAGAGAATTATATTTTAGTAATCATTATGAAATTTACAAGAATTATTTATAATAGAGATAGTCAACTGGGAAAAATTTTTTGTATGCGTAGGAGCCTCGCCACCCCCCCTGGGGGGGAAGTCACCCCTCGAGGGGAGTAAATTTTCAAGATGGGTATCTTTCGAAAGGTCTCGTCAATACCTTTAAAACGAATGGTTGAACTATAATTCTGTGATAATTTAAAACAAAGTTATCGATTTTTTTTTACTTTTAACGAAAAAAAAACTTAGAAAAAAAACGTTTTTTTTTTTTTTTTTTTTTTTTTTTTAAACGAAATTTAACCAGACTTGGTATTTAGTTGGCCCCTGACATAAACTGTGGCTGATTAGATTTGGGGATCAATCGCTCAACAGGTGGCGCTGTGATCGTATTTTTTCTAAATTTTTAACATGGACAAAAGTAGTACAAAATTTCGTATAAATGTACATAATGAGAGTTATTCTTAACCTGTGATTGTGAAATTAATCTGAATTATTGATAATAGTAGTAGTTAATTAAGAAAAAAATTTGGGGCATCGCTTGCCCCCTTAAGTACCCCCCCGGGGGGGGGGGTAAATTTTCAAGATCGGTATCTTTCGAAATGTCTCGTCAATACCTTTAAAACGAATGGTTGCACTATAAATATGTGATAATTTAAAACAAAGTTATCGATTTTTTTTACTTTTAACGAAAAAAAACTTTGGAAAAAAATCATATATATATATTTTTTAAATATTGTTACTGCGTGAATTTGTATAAGAAAATATTGAAGAAAGTCTTGTGGTGGCCACAACATACTAGTTTCTAAATGCATCAGTCAATCATATCTACCCAATTTTTATAATAATAAAATTCTTTCTTATATAAAGTTTATAGATCCAAGATAAATGAGAGAATAATAATCTACCTGTATTAAATTCTTGAAAATCATTATAATTGGGAACGAAATTACACTTGTATAAATCCTCTTGTAAGCCACTTGAGAAAATTAAAATATGTGCTAGCAAGCATGCATTTTCAAAACACAATTGATATCTAGTGCCTTGAGAAATGCAGCCAGCTGGTAAAAGAAAAGAAGAGTTGTTTACATTCAAATCTGATCTAGAAAAGAAGATGTATATAACAAGTATTGCATACAAGTATATAAGGAAAGAATGAATAAAAACATTTCATACTTAAAAAACTATATATTATATTAGGTTTATTAAAACTAACATAAGAAATGAAACACCAGTAAATGATAAAGTCACAGTGAGTATGCATATTTTTTTATTTAATTGCTCTGGCAATGTGAAAGAATACCTGAATATTGTACAGAACATTAAAAAAAAAGTAATGTAGATAAATGAAAGATTCGTGAAATTATTCTTACTCTCATACTTTTGAAGAAACTTAAAATAAGAATGAAAAACTGTTTTTGTTTGCAAAATTTTGGATATAGTCACGTTACGTTCCAAAAAAATTTTATATTCCCAATAAATATTTAGCAATGAGTATTGCGTTTCTTAAAACCTCTGTAACAAATAAAAAACCGTTTTTACTATTCACATAATTTATACTTGTCGAATGTTGTTTGAAACAGGGTTAAGTTTAAAGAAATTTACAGCATCAAGACTCCCGAAAAATAATTTACGAAAGACATCTTCTAAATTGTGCATGCTCAATAATAATAATCATTATTAAATATTTATGAACAATATATGATACAAATGTATATTTATTCAATGAAAGGCATTATGCACTACATTACAGATTTATAATTATAATTATTAGTCTATATTACTAGTCTATAGTCGAACACAATACGGAAATTCGCGTCCGTGGATGCAAGAAAAAGATTTCCTATGTTAATCGTCCATTGGATTTTTTGTAAAAAATTATTAAAAATCGAGGAAAATTATTTCCCGATTTGATCCCCATATTTGGGTATAGATATGTATTAGTTATGGTGTGCATGCGTTAGATTAAGTTGTTTTTGCGGTAAAATTGATAAAATTTGAATTTTAAATTTCAAAACTCTAGAAAAAAAATGCCAAACTTCCATAGTCGATTGAAAACATAAACATTTCATTTGAAAGGATGATATTTACAGAATAAATATCCAAACAATATACTAATTAAAAGAAAAATGATAAATATTCTATCATAATTTGATATCAAATTTGTTTTCAAATGTCTAAATAAAGTATATGACAGTGTCGGATCCGTGGGGGGGGGGGGGGGGGGGTGTAAGTGGTCTAAAGTCCCCCCCCCCCAAAAAAAAAAGCAATGACATTCACAAAACTTATAATTAAAGTAAAACTTAAATTCATATTAGAATGATTGAATAACATTTTCAGTAAAATCAATTTAAATAATTATCTGTCATAGTTAAGTAAACATCAGTCACCAAAAACCTCTCTAAAAGTCCACCTCTATTTAAGGGCTATCTCCAACAAGGGTCAATTTTTCTCGCTTCCAAAATTTTCTTTTTGGCTGTACTTATTTACCTCAATTCAATTCTCATGTACAAATGCATATCTCTGTAAAGGAGCACGTTTTGCGAGAGCAGGTAACATTGTTTAACTCTTGGTGTGAATTGACCACTTTCCGTATGTAACTCCTTTCAAAGAACCCCCTTACTCAAGGCCGTCGCAAAAAAAAAAAAAAAAAAAAATCGAAGATTTCAAGTTTTAGTACATAATTTTCAGTGTTAATAATCTGGTGTGTCACTAACACGACTTTCTCTTATCCTGAAATTTAATGCTATAAATACAGGTTGGAGATTAAGAATTAAGATAACGATGTTATGTAAACCTATGTTAAACAATTCAAATTAGGCTTCGGAAGAGCTTTATATGATAATTAGTTCTGTGTGAGGGGGGGATACCGCCCCCCTCAACCCCCCGTTTCATTAATGCACCTACATTTATATAGAATTTAATTCGGTTATTTAAAAATAATTCTGTTTTTATAAAATAATTTACTAAAATTATTATTTAAAAAAATTATCTTTCTTGATAATGCAGACGATTTCCATATTAGAGAAGTAGTATAACACCAAATATCCAAAGAAAAGTCCATTTTATTCTCAATATTAAAAAAAGAAAAATACGATTTTTTTTTCTAAGTTTGTTTTTTCGTTAAAAGTAAAAAAAAAAAAAAAATCGATAACTTTGTTTTAAATTATCGCAGATCGATGGTTCAACCATTCGTTTTAGAGGTATTGGCGAGCTCTTTTGAAAGATACCCATTATGAAAATTTACTCCCCTCGAGGGACGACTCCCCTTCTCAGGGGGGGGGGGCGGAGGCGAGGCTCCTACATACACAATTTTTTTTTCCCAATTGACTATCTCCATTACAAAATATATATATTCGTTTCGTTTGGTTTAGTGCAGTCTATAGACGTTAAACTCTAGTTACCTGCAATGCCCCCCATAGACGTAATGTATTAGAATTCTCTTGATTGTCCCTGTACACGAACCATTTGCTTGATCTTAATGAAAAGCTTACTGTAGCATCCCTATATGATACACATTTAGAATACCAAGTTTGGAACGTCTGCTACTATTTGTTCTTGAGTTATGCTGATAACAGACAGACACACACACAGACCATTTGCTAAACACATGATTTTCGTATTCAGGGGACCCCAGAACATGTAAATATAACAAAAACTCGCGTTCGAAAATTTGACCCAAAAACAATACTTTCTCTACCTTATGGGTAAGAGAAAGTAAAAATGAAGTTTATTTCAAAAATGTACAACAAATCTACAAAATTTCGGGGATTTTTAACTCCCAATCACTCTTCCCTTCCCCTTGCTACAGCTTTGATCATAATGCTTGCTCTCCAGTTTTGAAATTATAGCAGGTATTTCTTATGAATATGACGGTAGAGAAAAGTAGTGTTTAATACGACTTTATAGTTTTTAATGTACATATTATAGCATACCTGCCAACATTGTAAAATCAAAATAACGGAGATTTTATACGCATCATTTTCAGGCCTAGACAACTCTGATGGGTTTTGGACATATGCGACAGTATTCAGTGGTTTAATCTATGGCTTAAATTGTCAAAAATCTATATGGATAAATTAAATTTAATTATTAAGTAAAAAATTTAGTAAATATTAATTAAAAATAGTGCTATCTATTGAGATACGTGAGAAATTTCTTTCAGTAAAAGCAAAAATCTTGCTTAAAAATTAAAAAATTTGTTGAAGTTTTGAATCAATTATATAGGTATAACTTTAAAATGTCTAGAATAACGGAGAAATGTGTGAGAATTAGGGAGAGTGGAAAGCAGTCCCAAAATAAGGGAGTCTCCTTGAAATAAGGGGGAGTTGGAAAGTACGTTATAAGTGCAATTCAGGCTTGGAAAAGTGAATTTTGTGTCCTACCAATATTCAAGTAATAATTAAAAAAGCTTTTAAGAGAGTAGTGCAGTGTTGCTAGACTTTACGAGTTTCATTCAATAATCACCAATAATCATGAGAAGTGATATTTGATATACATAATAGAAGATTCTTCAATTCGATTCTTCTATTATGCATATCAAATATCTCTTCTTAAAATTATTGGGGACTGTTGAATAAAAAAATCGCAAAGTCTGGCAACACTGCAGCAGTGCTGAATTTAAATAGCAAAATTACAATATTATACATAGTTTAGATTGAAAATTACAAGCTAAACCTATTATTTTTACCGTGAGTTTTCAGTGGGTTTAATAAAGACCACTTATTCATTCAGAAATAATGTTAAGTTGATTGATTTGATCTAGAATATAAAAGAATTCCCAGAAATAAAATTAGTGCAAAAAAGCATTTTAAATAAAAACTAATATTAATGGCGTATTACAAAACAGGAAGATAAATAATGTAAATTTGTATAATTGAATCCATTTCATTCATAATAATTTTTGTCTGAATTATGATTTTCTGAATAACTTCTTCTAGAAAAGGTGACTTTTACGTAGGATAATTTTTTTACCTCACTGTGAATGGCTTTCTTACAAAGGTTTCACTATATTTCTTCTTTAACACTTTCCAGTATATTAGTTGAAAAGTGTTCATGACTTTGGTTTGTCTGTCTGTCCATGCTCTAACTCCCTGAAAATGTTCAAGTTCATTATGGGATGTTCCCTATTGAATGTGGGGGCAAATACTACCATTGGCTTATCTACAGGGATAATTTCAAAGCATTGCGTTCAATGTGAGGTATTTCCATAAATTATATTTAAGACTTTTATTTCGCGCAAATCATAATGAAATTGACATTAACAATAGATATGCATAAAAAAAAAAAAAAAAAAAAAAAAAAAAAAACTCTATAGAATGTAGAATGATTAGCATTAAAATTTACAGGCAATAAACACAAAAAATATTCAGTTTCATTAATATCTATAATTGGAAATCCCTGGAATTTCATTTTTGTTTGCATTAATCATTATTAACACTTTCTAATGATGTCTAAGAGGGATTATGGTATGAATTAGTCTGTATGTCTTGTTTTCTGTCCGTCTGCTTGTTCGTGAACTCTAACTTCTGTAAATATTCAAGGAATTTCTTGAAATTCATATAGTTATTCAAGTTTACTATGGGATGTTCCCAAATCACATTTTAATACTTTTATTTTGTGCAAATCATAATGACGTCAAATCATAACTATGCGCAAATTTTGTGGGTGATCATTGTTGCATGTATATAATACAAGGGAAAAAGACCTTAGAAAAGCAAAAAAAACTCACAATGTCAAGTGTGTTAAAAAAAAAAAAAAATTCACACCGGAAGTAATAAGGGGACAAAATTGACTAGAAAAACACATTGAACAGCGGGAACCGGGCGGGCTGGGGCACGGGTCCTATCGTCCAGGATTAATACAACTCGCCTAGTATAACCCGGCCTTAGAAAAAAAAAAAAAAAAAAAAAAAAAAAAAAAAAACTTGATTATTATTCCTCCCCCCTTCCCATAGACACCTTAATCACATTTTATGTTTTTAGTTACAGTTCCCATCAATGTATTGCATACATGCATGCGTCCATGCATTATTAATTTTTTTTTTTCTTCAAAAGTTCATCTTGCAACAGTTATAAATAAATTATTGCAACAATTTCTTAATGCAGTCTAATGTATCCACGGAATGCGCACTAATATTATGATTCTAAGTTTTTCCTTGATCTGAAATAACATCTCAAAAAATCTTAGCCACCCCCCCCCCCCCCAAAAAAAAAAAAAAAAAAAAAAAAAAAAAGTAAAATTCTGTATACGCCACTGGTATCTGATATAAGATACTAATATGTAGCAGCGAAATAGATTTCATATCTGTCATTCTTGGTGGAAAAAAATATCGCCAAATTATCAGGCGAACATATTTCATTCCTTTAAAAAATCATGGTTATTTTAACAACTTATATTAAAAGAGTAATGAATAATATGAAACAATATTTTGTACAATACATATTACGAAAATATACATCTGGCATGTACATTTTCGTATTACGTTTTTGATCGCGAAATAAAAAAAAAAAAACGCCAAGGACGACAGAGTTTTGAAATTTAAAATTAAAATTTTGTTAATTTGACAGCAAAATAACTCAATCTAACACATGCACACGATAACTAATACATATCTATACCCAAATATGGGGATTAAAATCGGAAAATAATTTTCCGATTGTTTCGGTTAATATTCAATTTTTAACTATCTTCAGAGGAATGATGTGCATAAACTATAAAACAAATTAAGCCATTCTTGGATATTACAAATACAATTCACAAATAAATTAATACGTGATTACATAAATTATATAAAAAACACTCTATCCGCGTTTGTAATGATCGATAGATGGCGCTCTCTGAACACTGCAGTTGTTAGTAAATATAACAGCCACGTGTAATTATTATTCTTTCTCCGCCATTTCATCATGGAAAGTCGATTGCATAATATGAGGATATGCAGTGGTGTGATAATTTCACCTTAGCCCACCAGAGGGCGAGCATTTCATTACAATCGCGGATATACATCTTAAAATGAGTTAAAAATATCTAAATAAACCATAATCATGCACATTACAAGAAAAACAAAGCTCTTTAACAAAACGGAGTCAAAGTATCACACTGCAGGTTTGCCAGAATAAACAATAACAGGGGTACCTTAAATTATTTTAATTTTAAGAAACGAAGCCAAATTGAGGGGCGGGGGGGTTAATGGATAATGTATCATTATTAAATTAAATATTAACCGAAATGTCGGAAAGAAAAGATTTTTTGGGGATATAAAGATATTTTAAATAGTATGATATGCTGAAAGTATGTTTTATTACTATTTTTATAATTATTGACAGCATATATAAGTGGAATTTATTTCTTTATTCATTACTCTCTTAATATACAGTGACTCACAAAAATAATCGGACACTTGGATTTTTTTATATATTTTATCAATTATCAGAAATATATGAAATTAAAGTAAAAAGAACTGTTTGTATTTTGAAAGAATGTTAATTTAGCAATCTTTTATTATTAAATATATTTTAAAAAATGAAACAGCAAACTTAAAAAAGAACATCTTATGGTGACAGAAGAAAAATAATCTCACAAAAATAATCGGACACTTAGTATAACAGCAAAAAAATACATAAATTTACATTGAAATTAATTCCTAATATTTTGTTGGATTGCCTTTTGATTTTAAAACTGCATTGAACCTTTTTGGCATGGATTGTACTAGTTTTTTTGTTATTTCTGGACTGATTTTATTCCACTCATCTGGTATCACTGATTTTAGTTGTTCCTTTGAAGAAATTATTTGTTTTCGAATTTTGGATTCTAGTTCTTTCCAAATATGCTCGATAGGGTTAAGATCTGGAGATTGTGGTGGCGCTTTAATTACTCCTGGACAATTGTATGGCTACCACAGTCGAACATTATGTGCAGTATGCTTTGGATCATTGTCTTGGTATAATTTAAAATCATTTTGTATATTAAGTTTTTGTGTTGACGATGCCAAATTCCGTTTTAAAATGTCAATGTACTTGTATTGATCCATAATAACATCGATAATTTCTATATTACCTACTCCAGAATATGCCATAGAACACCATACCATCGTGTTAAACTGTTGGTAGGAAATTTTGTTTCCGAAATTCTTTGGGTTTCCTCCACACTAACACTCGTCCATCAGAACCAAAAATATTAAATTTACTTTCGTCGACAAACAAAACATTTTCCCAATAATCAAGTGTTTTTTCTTTCATAGATTTCGCGAAAGAAGGTCTAGCTTTTCGGTTCTTTTCACTGACGTAAAATTTTTTCCTTGCTACTCGTGCATTATATCCTTTAGATCGGATTACTCTTCTTACAGTTTCTGGATTAACATATATACCATATAATTCATTTACTTCCGCAGCAAGTTTAGGAGCACTCAGTCGTGGATTTTTTTTTTAATATTCCTCAGAATAAAGTGTTTTATTCCATCAGATAACTTAGATGGTCTTCCAGGTCTTTTTTTTTTTTTTTTTTTTTTTCTATTCTACGATGTTTCTTATAAGGTTTAATTATATCAAAAACTGTTGAATGACTTAAATTAAGTAAATTGCTAATTTTTCTAATAGACTTACCTTTTATCCGCGATTGTAATGAAATGCTCGCCCTCTGGTGGGCTAAGGTGAAATTACAATAAACATGGTTTAATTCGAATTCCATACAGCCGCCATTGCTTGCCGATATTTAGTTTCACATATATTTATTGAATAAAAATGAATAAATACGTTAAAAAAGATAACACATACTGTTGTGTGCTACAATCTAACTCCAAAGGATCAAGAAATCCAGAATTGAGCTTCCATTTATTTCCAAATGACAAATTTAAAATTTCAGTTGCTTCGGCTAATGGAAGTAAAGAATTAATCAGATGATTTGACACTAATATTTGTTCAGCTTCAGTTAAAAATCTACTTCCGATCGAACTTTGAATAAACTGAAGTATTTTTTCCAAAAGCAATCAATTTTCCATAATGTAATGGCGGAGAAATTATAGTACGAATATTAAGTAGAATAACAAAAAGAACACTAATGGAACACACGTGGCTATGTTTACTAACAACTGCAGTGTTGAGAAAGCGCCATCTATCGATCATTACAATCGCGGATTGAATGCAAATCGATAACTAATCTACGGGTTTCTGACGATGTTTGCTTTCCTGAAGGAGCCATTGTAACATAACATTAAAACAACTAACATTCTGTAAAATTTTGCTCATTATCTCAAGCAAACGACTTTATAAAAATTGCCAACCTGTTTAATCAAAATAAGTCCATATATGTGCGTTTTGTATTTAGCGCAGACGATTATAATTCGTAACCTTTCAACTGTCCGATTAATTTTGTGAGACTACTTTTCCTGTATTATCATAAGATATTATTTTTTTTATGCTTACTATTTAATTTTTTGAAAGTATATTTCTTATCAAAATAATGCTAAATTAACATATTTTCAAAATACAAACAGTTCTTGTTATTATAATTTTATATATTTCTGATAATTGATAAAATATGTAAAAAATCCAAGTGTCCGATTATTTTTGTGAGTCACTGTAAGTTGTCAAAATAACCATGATTTTCGAAAGGAATTAAATATGTTCGCCAGATAAGTTGGCGATATTTTTTTTCCGCCAAGGATGAGAGATATGAAATCTATTCTACTGCAACATATTAGTATCTTATATTAGATACTCTATTTAGACATTTGAATACAAATTTAACTTCAAATTATGATAGAATATTAATCGTTTTCCTTTTAATTAGTATATTAGTTGTATATTTATTGTGTATAAATCGTCCTCTGAAATGAAATGTTTATGTTTTGAATCGAATATGGAAGTTTGCCATTTTTTTCTAGAGTTTTTAAATTTAAAATTCAAATTTTATCAATTTTACAGCAAAAACAACTTAATCTAACGCATGCACACGATAACTAATACATATCTATATTATACCCAAGTATGGGGATTAAAATCGGGAAATAATTTTCCTCGATTTTTAATAATTTTTTACAAATAATCCAATGATTAACTTAAGAAATCTTTTTCTTGCACCCACTAAGGTTGAGTTCACGATACACAGCCTGGGCTTGGGCTTGGGTATGCACATTGCACATCCCCCGAAAATGACGTCATAACTTTAACCTGGGTAATCGTTTTCGTGAACGCTTTTACCCACTCTCCATTTCCCCATTGTTGTTGTTGACGCTAGCAAATCAACCAGACAATTACAAACATGGCGGATTTCGTCGATGTTTTGTGTATATTTTAAGATTCCAAAAAGAGGAGTCACAAAAAATAAATAGCTTAATAAAAAGAAATTATCTTCCAAGAATAAGATATATGAAAATTATAAAAGAAATGGATGATTAAACAAATTTCAGGTGATATTTCATACTAAATCGTGAAACAGAAGCTGTTGTTGGAAGCATGGTATGTTTTTTAAATCGTATTTTAAGACGAATTCTTTTCTTTAGTTTAAATTATTTTATACTGAGAAGTATTTGAGTGGTTAAATCACATTTTCCGGTTTATGTTGGTATTATTTATACAGGTTTCTTTTTTTCTATTTTACATTAGATTAAATAGCACTTGTTAATTGTGCAGTTGTACTAGTGTGACTTCGTAATGCATATCAGATTTAACAGATTCATGCTTCGCGTGTTAATTTGGTTTTATGTATTACTATCGTTTGAGAAAAATGTAATTTCCTATAAAATGTACATGCTAATGTTTTTATGTTGAAATTTAAAGAAGTACTAAATTTTATGGATGATCAAGTTTACATTGAAAAGATTGAATTAAACCGGATATTTTTCATCACGTATATGTTTTATTGCGTCTTATTTAAAAAATAAAATTGTGTTCAATTTTTTAGAATGTTACCTATTTTATAATGTATTCAACATTCTTTGTTTTATGTAAGTAATTACTTTGGTTTATGAAATATAATAAATGGTATCCTGATTAATATATATATTACATTCTTATTAAGTGATGCTTTGTATGTAGTGGAGTTACTATTAATTATAATTTATTATTTAAAAATTTTTGTGTGTGGAGAGAATTTTTCAATCATTGAATAAAACCAAAAATAAAAGAAAAATTTAAAAGTCCCAGAGAACGTAGTGATTTATGCTTTATGCATTTATACTTTGTTTTTAGCATAGGCATAGATTTGATATGTTGTCCTTGGGAATCGAAAACATACATGACATGTGTATATTCTCATGATATATATTGGGCAAAATATTGTTTCATATTACTGATTGCTCCCTTAATATACATTATCAAGATAATCAGGATTCTTCAGAGGAATTAATTATGTTTGTTAAATAAATTGGTGATCTCTTCTTTTTCACTAAGGACAACAAATATTATATCTTTTTCTTAGCATATTTATCACATTATAAAATTTGGCAATTTAAACTTTAAATGTAGTTATATAATGTAAACTTTATCAGGCCTGGGATCCTCGAGTACTCAGTTGCCTTTAATCTTAAAACACCAAATACCAATGAAAACTTGATCATCCATAAAAAAAAAAAAAAATCTGGAGTGACTCCACTCGACTTTCCGAACATTGAGTAACTAACAGTTTTCTAGATAAAATAAAGAAAGAGGAGTTGCTAAACAAACAAAAAAGAGAAAACCATAACAGAGTGTTTGAGTATTTTTCTCCATATATCACACGAGGTTTTATTTAACGCTACTGAACTTTTAGCCCTTAGATCATATCGATAAAGAATTTTTCATCGTGTCCCTGTAAAAATCTATAAATGCTAGATTCACCAAAATGCTTATAGTTAGTGCAACAGTGATTTATAATATTCATACAAATTTTCAGCTCAATTGAATAAGGCGTTTAGATGCTATCGCTGGTCTCATAGGCCATAAAGATAAAGAATTTTTCTTTGTGTCCCTGTAAAAAAACTGTACGTGCTAGATTCACCAAAATCTATACAGTTGGTTCAAATGTGACCTATAACATGTGTACAAATTCTTTGCTGAGATTAATAAGGCGTTTAGACGCTATCACACTTTTAAAAATTTGGCAAAGAATTTTTCTTTGTGTCCCTGTAAAAAAACTATAAGTGCTAGATTTTCCAAAATCTATACAGATTGAGTATCTGTGACCTATAATATGTGTATAAAGTTTTTGCTCAATTGAATAAGGCGTTTAGATGCTATCGCACTTTTAAGATTTTGGTCCCTTGGCCATAATGATAAAGAATTTTTCTTCGTGTCCCTGTAAAAAAACTATAAGTGCTAGATTCACCAAAATCTATAGGGTTCGTACTATGGTGACTTACAATATACGTACCAACTTTCAGCTTATTCGAACAAAGCGTTTAGACGCTAGCGTGTTCACTCACAGACATACACACATACATACACACATACATACACACATACATACACACACACATACATACATCATCGTAAAAATAGTGAAAACGGACTCGTTGGACCTCGAAACGTATAGAAACATCAAAATCTCGAATTCGGATTTTTGACATGATTACAATACTTTCCTCACTATAGTGTTCGGAAAGTAAAAAATAATAAATACTACTTTAAACTGTTAAAAAAAAAAAAAAAAATCCAAATTGCATTTTTTTAAAACAACAGAATCTATAAAATCTGAAATGTATTGTGAAGTCTGGCTAATACAACTGCAATTAACAAGTTTACTTTAATGTAAAAAAATGAAGAAATGTATATAAATACCAATGTGAACCGAAAAATGTGACTTTTCGTTCATCTGCTTAAGCACTTACAGTATAAAGTACTAATAGAAACTAAAGAAATGTGTTCAACTGTAAATACAATTGAAAAAAAAAAAAAAAAAAAAAACCTAATATTTTCACAAGAGCTTCTATTTCCTGAGCCTAAAGTGTCTTCTGAAATATGATAAATCTTTCACTTCTTTTATAATATTGGCTGCAAGCATGCATTCAAATAGTGTTTAATAGTGCAATTCACATTTATAAGGGAAAAATTAGTCTGTTGGTTCACTTGGTGCTTTTTTTTTTTTTTTTAATTATTAATATTTTACCATTCTGCATCCTGTCCGCAGTTATAATAGCCCATTGGCGGCATAAGATAGTGAGCTTTTCAGTGATCTAACTAATCAACAAAACATGTTGGGAAAAAAAGCAGTTTGATCAGAAACAAACATAGAAAACAAGAAAAATCATCTTCAATACAATTTTTAATCATTTTATTAAAAATTATGAAACTATAACAACCAATTAGAAAGAAAATGATATAAATCTTTATCGACTACTAGCAAAGCCCCGGTTCAGAAACGTACCGATTTCTGAATGCGGGAAAAATTTCAAAATCAAACTCGATATGCACAAAACTCGGCCTGCATGCCAATAGATCAAAGTTTGTTAACGAAACCATTTTTTAATTAATGAAATCAATGAAGGTAGTGAATCAACGAAGGCTTTTCTTGCTTCGCTGGTCACTATATTTAACACATTCACGCCGGTACATTTTGTTTGCATAGTCTACTCAAAAGTTTCCGAGCGCTAGCCAATAATTCTGATATCGAAAAAGTACACTTAAAACTGTTTTGTTCAATAAATCCTTATCGAATCATGTTCTTAGACTGACTAAGGACATGATTCGTCAAGGATTTATTTAACAAAGCACTATTAAGTGTACTTTTTTTGGACAGAGATCATTGCTAGTGCTCGGATATTTTGCTGCTGACTGTAGCTGTGACCCACCGGTGGTTCACGCCGGCGTGAATGTATGAAAGAAAACTCTTTTCTATATCGTTTTACAAACAAAAATAAAATTTAAAGACATCATGAAATTACTTTAAAGCTCGCTTTGGCTTCCCGCTGCCTTTGGCAGCGACCCACTCATTCTCGGGTGTCTGTCCCTATTGCCTGTGACAATAGCTTACCAGTGGGCTTCCATTTGGGTGCTTATCAGATGACAGTTTTGAAACAGACAGTATCGAAAAAATTGAAGTAAAATGTCCATTTTTAAAGCTTTTACCAGGTTATTATTTTCACATTTTAATTAATTTAAAAAAAATCTAATCAAAGTTTCGTTACAAATAAGGTACCAAATGAAAGGGGCATTTTTTCTGAATCCGTCGGTTTAATTAACTTATCGATCGGACTATTAGATTTTTTAAAATTAACTAAAGTATGAAAATCTGGTGGCAACTTGCCTCAACACACAGACGGAGTCAAAAATCTCTTAGCCGAGCTCATACATATATCTTAACCGAGTTCATTAATCAAGTTTAATCACCACCTTCTTTAAAAATAGTGACCAATTCCAAAAAAAGAAAACTATTCTTCCAATTGAACCAGAAGGACTTGTTTTTTAATGTATTTTCTAATTCAAGGAGGAAAAAAAAAAAAAAAAAAAAAATTGATGTGTAAATTGTTTATTCTTAATATCTTGAGAATAGATTAGAGTATAATTTAGTTATTTTTAACGAATTTTAAAAGTATTTATCAGTTTGGTTTTGGTCAGTTTGTACATGTTTTCATATCCATATATAATATATGTATTTTTAGAATTCCATTAAATATATATGTTAGTCAGTTTTCAGAGAAATCGTAAGATGATTTCTGTTAAAACTAATATGTAGCATAAATTAAATTAGTTTGTATAGAAGGACTCAAAGCCAGACCGCCTTTATTACAATACAGTAAGACCCTGCTTAACGCTGTTTCATTTAGCGCTGTTTCGGTTTAGTGCTCTTTTATTTCAACCCGGGGATTCCCCGAAATTGTGCGCGCGCAGCGCTAGGTTTCCAAATAACATATCCGAAACAATGTAGTTGTGTTTCTTGTTTAGTGCGGTGCTGTACGGACGCATTTATATTTTTATACGGACGCCTTGTTTAGCGCTGTTTCGCATTACGCTCTACTTTGATGGAACATATCCCCCGCGTTAAGCGGGGTCTTACTGTATCTCTAATTATAATTATGATGCAGGCTTTCGAATTCCGATACTCCACTCATATTTCGTATTGAGGATTTTTAACACTATTTAGTCCGCAGATGCAAGTTTCAGAGAAAAATCAGATACAACTTTTTTTTATAACAATGCTTATATTACCTTTGTATCTCAGCTTCTAATTAAGATAATTTCATAGGTAAAATATCATTTTAAAAGTCATTTAAATTGAAATTGAAGAGTAACATATTTCAAATCTTTGTCGCCAGAGGACGGTTTGACATTTTAATAATTCAATATCTCCAATTCTGATTATGAGAGAATTACTTACAGGGAAAAGATTGGAAGACCATAGGCCCAACCAGGTTGCAGATTTGCTACAATCACAATTTTCAAAGGTCCTTTACATGTTGAGCGAACAGGCAGTTTCAAATCATGAAACGTAAAGCGGCGCCTTAGTTGCCACAGAGCAGAAATTTGCTACAGTTAAAATTTTCAAAGCTATTTGCAGTATGAGCAAGGAAGCTGTTGTAAGTTCTAAAATGGAGATAAGGCACCTTCAAGTGGGACATTGCTAAAGTCAGAAATTTCAAAGATCATAACACGATGAGCGAACAGGCTGTTTCAGATATTGAAACGAGAAGAGAGTGCTACCGAGCAGGAATTTACTGAGATTAAATTTTTTAATAAAGCTACTTTCACTATATATCAATAAGCTGTTGTAGGACCTGAAATGGGGAAAATGTGCCACTGAGCGAGACTCGGAAAGTCGGATGATTTTTCAAGGATCGTGAACCAGCTGGTCGCCGTAGGCGGCTAGTTCATAATAAGATAATTACAAAAAATTAAACATTAATTATACATTAAAATCAAAATTTCTAAAGTCTTATTATGATTAAGTTATAAAGTAAATTTTTTTTAAATTATATAATTGTTATTCTAAAATTCTGTTTATCTGCCCTTTACAACAAAAAACTGGATTTTAATAATTATTTAGTATTGCTTTATTAAATTTTTCATAGTCAATAAATTCTCATAAAATACTTTTAATTATTGCCCCTCTACGTTACTTAACAGTGTTGCACAACAGTTTTCAAGAGGTTTTTTTTTTTTATTTAATTATTTTTTTTTTATATTCCTCGAGTCTCACAATTTTCTTTATATTAATAAACAACTTTTTACTTTCTTCTATATTAAATAGAAGAAAGTGTTAGATTCGTACAAATTTTCAACTTCGGATTTTTGATGCATTTACATGTTTTGAGAGCTGTAGAACATGATTTGACCCTTTTTAGAAAATGTCTGTCTGTGTGTGTGACAGAATTTTGTGGTGACTGTATCTCAGGTACTACTGCACAGAATTTCATACAAATTGGTATGTAGTTACACATTGACATAAATTAGTGCCTATCAACTTTCGGTAAAAATTGGAAAAAAAAAATTTTGTATGTAGGAGCCTCGCTTCCCCTCCTGTGGGTGAAGTTCCCCTCGAGGGGAGTAAATTTTCATGATGGGTATCTTTCAAAAGAGCTCGCCAATACCTTTAAAACGAATGGTTGAACCATCGATCTGCGATAATTTAAAATAAAGTTATAATTTTTTTTTATTTTTAATCAAAAAAAAATTTTTTTTATGTAATATTGAGAATAAATTCCACATTTTTTGGATATTTTATGTTATACTTCTTCTCTAATATGGAAATTGTCTGCATTATCATGGAAGATAATTTTTTTAAATAATAATTTTAATAAATTAATTTTATTGAGTGAATTTGTTTATGAAAATATACAAGAAAGTCATGTGGTGGCCACAACATACTAGTTTTTCTTGCTTTTGTATAGGTAATTTTTTATTATGTTTTAATAAGATAATTATAATTTTTTTCCATGGGAGATTTTTTTCCCTACAGAGCAGTTTGAGAACCTCCAATATTTCTGAAAATTCTTTGTTCATGTTCTATTAATGTACATAATATTTGTTTTATATTTATATGTTTATTATAAGTTAGATAAAAGTGGAATTTTAAATAAGGACTTTGAAAAAAACACTTGGGTTTTTTCAGGTGGGTTTTATTGGGTCGAATAAAATCAAGCCAACCCTGCCTTCTTTCTACTAAAGTGAAAATAACTTTCTTTATTGAGAGGTTACCATACAATTAAGCATAAATACATTAGCACAACACACTATACATCAGGCCTATGATTACGGCAACCATTCACTTGTATCTCCCAAGTATGACTGTTTACTAGTTGGCAAATTGTATCATATAGTCAGTAACTAAACACATCCGAAAGTAAAATTGCTATGATAGGAAACAAATTTGACATTTAGTGATTTAGTCTATAACAACCTTGTGTAAAATATTACTCAATGCTGCAAAGCTTTAAAATTACCTTCAAAAAATGGCATGTGATATGTCGTTTTATTTTAAAATATAAAGAGATATCATTTACAATCATTGCAGTATTGAATAATAACAAGCACATTGAATACAGTTTCACTTAACACAAATAAATTTTAAGAAATATGTTCAGGAAAAATATCATTGCTGACATCAAATGACTTATCAGCATTTCTTTGTATTTGACTTAAATATATATTAATACTTTTTATCAAAATATAGTGAAAATTGTAAACATTTATAAGTATGTTTCAACTTTACAAAATCTTTTAGATTAGTACGAACAATGGAACAGAAGAAACCTAAACTGCTAAGATTGAGTGATAAACCCTGATTAAAATCAAATGAATTTAATAGCATAAAAATGAAAAAATATTTATGCTATCAATCTAAACCATTTGTAATAGAGTCAGCGGGTGAAACTATTTGATATGCAAAACCCTCCTAAAACTGCTACATGAATGTAGAATGAAAGGCAATGGCAGACTTAATGATATCATATGGCTATTATTAATAGTACAAGTAGTACTTATCATAAGTGATATTTAGAGGATTCTTAATACATTACAAGGTAAATAAAATATCCGAAATGAGAAATCTCTAAAATACAACAATAATTCAACATGAAGTTCAAGGATAGCATTTTTTACAAAAACCCTGAATACAGGGGTAGCCCCTGAAAAGTTTCATACCTGTATCATCAAAATAATTTGTGAAAATGTATAAAAAGAAACATAAATATTAATTTGAAATAATAACTCAAACTGCTCATCATTATTTAACGCACAGTTCATATAAATGAAATCTAGTTTATAAAAATATTTTCTTTTTAAAACAAATGATTAAATATAGATTAATTACTGTAAAGGTGTATATTATGAAAATATTTCTATATTTAAAATTTTATGAAATAAATTTTTCTACGTCTGTTGAAATACACATGTGTTGCTAAAATTTTCAAGGGATAAAATTGGTAAGAAAAAATAACTTAATATAAGTGAGGTATAACATTCTAATACAACGAATAAAAATCGTAATTCTCATCAGATATTACGATGTTGACAAACAACATGCATTTTACCCATCACGTGACCACTTTCCCCAGAAAATTTTTCTGGGTTAAGTGTGCAAAGCCCGGGCTACCCATTCACCAGCTGTGAACGCCTTGGGCATGCATGGGTAACCCACAAATGATCACGTGATGCCGTCTGTGAACGGTGTGGGTTTACATGGGCAAGCCCGTGCTCGCCCAGGCTGTGTATCGTGAACTCAACCTAAGACTACTATATAATATTATATAGTAGTCTTAGCATCCACGAACGATCAGTGACGTCATCACTTCACTTGCGTATTGACTAAGACTACTATATATAGTAGTCTACTATATATAGTAGTATAAGGTGACCATATTTTCAAACACTGATTTGAGGACAAATTACCGTTTGTCCCCAAATCGAAGTAAATTTCGAGGACATTGAAAACTCTATTTGGGGACTTTTTCGAGGACACGATAGACCAATATCTATATGCATTATTAATAAAAAGAACTCTGATTTATACATTACAAAATGCTTTGAATCACTTTTTTCTATGAAAAATTGCTGAGCCTAAGGTAAGTTTATGCAAATTAAACTATCCCAACATTATTAAAATAATCAAGTCTATAGAACCCATTTACACTTTATTATGATGATAGGAGAAAACACAAAATAGCACCATTTCATTTTAATCTTCAGAATCCCAACTCCCTGAAATGCAGAAATTATTCCCGATACAAAACAAGAAATAATTTCATTAAGCAAATTTTATTTTTCACTTAACATAAATCGGGCAAGATAGAATTTATATACTGATTAGTAGTGCATGATTCTTTCTCTGCTCATGAAGTATGAGGGTCTTTATTTCAAAGTTCCGTTGATTTTCAAGATAATCCAATTATTAGACTGCGATTTTGATTGGATTGGAATAGATGGGTTTTACGTCTCATTAGTGCTGTACAATGGGCAACTGGCGACAGTCTAGCACTTACCCCCAGAGGTAGTCCGGAGACATGCCATCACAATTTTGATCCTCCACGAACTGTAAAAAAAAACCTATTACCAGCTGCAATCTGTGATTTATTTTATCCAATCACAGGGAATTTCTTGCAAGAAATTCTCTGTGATTGGATAAAATAAATCACAGATTGCAGCTGGTAATAGTTATTTTTTTACAGTGCGGAATGGACTGTGATTTTGAAAGAAATACACGCAAATATTTAAATTTGGGGACATTTAGCGTCCCCGAGTAGTCAAAGAATTTTTGGGGACAAAAAATAGAAAAGGCCAAAATTCGAGGACAGTCCTCGAATTTCGAGGACATCGGTTTTCAAACGGAGGTGTTACGTTTGCATGTAATGATGAATAATATAAATATTAACTGCAACCGATTTTAATGTGAATTTGGAGAGTTGAGAAGTATTCAGCATCAGCATTCCTTCCTTATCCTTTCTCCTTTCATTGTTATCTTTCTGGCGCCGGTTATTATTTTTAGTTGCTTGTGACAGCTGTTTCTATAATAAATTATAAGTAAGTAATATCATGCTATTATTTTATAATTTTTTCTAAGAGTTTTTATTTAATAATGTTTATAAACTATTTGACAATTGAGTAATCAACTTGTGTATTTTTGATTGTTATCCCTTTCCCTGATGTAACATTTGAAGACCCCGTTTAATAGGCACGTTGAACTTACCGGCTTTTCTATTTGGCGTTACTAATTTTTTAAATAAAATATTCAATCTTGTTAACTTAATATTTTAACTATATTTAAGGGTAAGTAGACATTTCTATTCAGTGAACTTTTCGTAATTGTTAATTCTAAACAAATATATCAGAAGGTACATTGTACGTCATTGTCTTTTATTATTTAAGGATCGACCGACTACCGGTGTAATGTTAATTTAATTAGAAAAGTAAGTTAAGCTCTCAAATTCGACCTATCATATGTGAATTGCTTACCTTGCCGTAATAATCTTCTTAAGTGTTGATAAAGATGTTACGAAGTCGTATCTTGTATTTCCTTTTGAATTCTTAATTTACTTGTAGTTCAAACTTTTCTTGTGAAGTAATGAAAATTGATGTATTTTATTGCAGAAAGTTTCAACGTTTATGTCGTTTTCTCTTTGTAAAATTGTTTAATACATCGTATTCTTTGAAATGTAAAATTTTGTCTCGTTTAATATTTTGATAAAAAAATTTCTTAGAAGTCAGTCTGTCACTCAGTTGAATTTAACTTCAAGATTCGATTATGGATTCCAAAAGAGAATATTATAAAATATTTTTCTCAGAGTCGTACGTATTGTTAGTTATTTATAATATAAATTATATTATTTCATAATTGCACTCTTATAATTTGTAATTAATTGCACACTTATAATTTTAATTGTCATTTATGCTAAGCTATGAAAGTGTCATTTATCAGATATCTATCCAGGCAGAAATAGAAGTCCTGTAGCTGCACCTTCATAAAATTCAATTTTGTTTAAAAAGTTATCTTCATAAAATTAAAGTCCAAAAGAGAGCCCTTTTACAAAATTTCATCTAGTCTTTTTTATTTAAAATTTTCATTTTAATCAGTTTAATCCTTTCTACTACATTATCAGTTTTTTCAATAAATACATTAAAAAAGTTATATAAAGATATCCTTTTCAAATGAATTAATTAAATAAAAAATAATTTGGTGTGTCATTCACTTTTACCCTTAGTTTCAATACTAAAAGACAGATTGCAGATTAAGTCATAAGATCAATAAGGTAATAAAGAACAATTTATTTTAAAAACAATCTAATTTTCTGAAATGAATCTAAAATAGGTTTAGGAACTGTTTTATTTCATATATAATTCTGAATTCTCCATTCATACATCCAGTGCCTGATTTAAGGCAGGGCATTCAAGGCATGTGCCCTGGACCCTCATGGTGAAGGGGCTCCTAAGAAATTCCATCATACATTTAAAAAAATAGTTAAAATGAAAAATCTCCAAATTTTCCAATAATGATTGTTGTTTTTTGTCAATGGATGGAGGAATTGTTGTGCTGTGTGTTTTATAAATCAGCGTGATGATCTTTCAAGAAAACTATCATATCATTGGAAAAATTGTAATGTTTTCACTAAACAAAAATACAACTGCATACTATCGATACTTGCATTCCAAACTTACAAAAGCTAACTCAATCCAAGGCATATACCACAATGCAGCAATGTATGTCGATCTGGTAAACAAGCGACAGATCTTGTTTAGCCTTTCTCTTATTAACAAAATAAAAAGTGAAGTGAATTTTTACATGGCTGAATCGGAAATAAGCGGTTTGTTTTGTTTGTTGTAATATTAAAGTACGAGAAAAAGGGGCCCATTAAACATTAGTGCCATGGGCCTCCAAGTAAGTAAATCAGTCCCTGCACACATCCTCCATGCAATTACAATGCCTACATTTATTTATTTTTAAAAAAGGCTGTTATTAATTTTGCATCCAAACTTTCCAATCTTAATCAAATTTTTCAAGTAGAAACCTAATACAGATCCTCAAATACTGAATTTGAATTTCCTATAGTTATTTGTTTTTAAATTAAAGCTGATAACAGATATAAATTCAGACCAACCACTAAAAATTGGGCTTTCACATTCAGGGAACCTCAAAATGTGATATTATACAAAAAGCTAGTTTAAAATAGAATTTAAAAAATACTTTGTTGACAGTGCAGCAGGTACAAAAATTATCCTTCCTAGGCAGTGTTCGTCGACATAGTAAAATGTAGCAAGCACTACCATAAATTACATTCAACAGAGAATGTTAATTTTGAGTAGCCCTGTATATTGTCTATAAATAAACTATATGCACATCACATTGTGCACTTAAATTTACTTTTATGATGTGAAAAACCTCTGACACAAAATGATATATATTTCCAGCCATTTATTAGTATAGCCCCAATTTCTCCAAATACTTTGGGTAATCCTGCAAATAATTACCTGTTTGATTTCAGATTGTTAGCGTGGGGAAAAGGGAGAGGGATTAAAAAAAAAAAAGAGTGAGAGAGATCAGAGAAATTTTTAACTCCTCCACAAGTGTATTTTACGCATTAAAATCTAAAAATACTCCTTAAAATTTTAACCATGAGTACTTTTCACGCTTTGTATTTTTAGGTTAAAGTTAGTTTATTTTGTTAAATGTGTCTGAAAAAGTTTATTTTCTTTCTACAATTCAATGCTCTGCATACTTTTTTTCAAAACCAATCAATATCTTCTCGTACATTAGATAAAAAGTTTTTATAATTAAAATTATTTTGAGTGAAACTGTAAACATTTGCATCAATAACAGAATTTCTCAGATTCACGTAAGGCGTTATCATCTTCCAATGTTCACTGTAATTTATAAACTGAGTCACTCGCGTCTCTCATTTTCTACTATAGGGGCCGGCAATATATTTGGTATTCAGCCAGAATCATTAAAAATAAACAGATTAATTCTGAAAAATATTTAAAACTGATTATGTTCATAGCAAAAAATTTGTTTAATATCTTCATTTTGTACTTCATTCTGTGCACTACTGAGAAAAGAAAACTTTCTTGCATTTAACATAGCAAAGAGTTATTCTGCTACTTTTTTCTTTTTAACTGTGGTACGCTCATACATGCAGGAACATAGTGCATGAATAATATTTGTCTGCATTTTCTTTTTGTTTAGAAACAGAATTTGCTATTAATTAAAATGAATTACATTTAGTTTAAATTTACTACTACTTTGTTGCTTTGTTTTTTACAAGATTAATCAGTCTCTCAGTTTTATAATATGGAAATTTCAATATAATGAGATCAATGAACAATCAAAACTTTGTATGGCCTTATAATTTTAGGCCGGATGTACTGCTGGATAATCATAATATCTGGCTATTACCAATTATCCGGCATAATGGCTGGATCAGCCAGATGTAGTATGTTCGCCAGATATCTGTTGCATCCCTAAATCGATTTGTTTCTTTGTTGATGTTTAAAGAGTTTTCCATCATTCTCAGTGTCGCACAGTGATCGTTTGTTATGAAATTTCGTACTTTCTCAATAACTTTAGGAAGTGTCCTAGATGAAATTGTTCTTCCACCACGCTGATCTTCTTCCAGCGTATTTCTTCTGTCCAAAAAACGTTTGTGCCACACAAAAACATAACTTGTTTCATGAATTGGCATGTTTCCAAAGCACTTTTACTAAGTTTTGCGTTAAATTTAATTACAGCTTTTTGTTCCATCTTAAAAAAATCAACATGAAAAAATTCACTCCTGCAATGAATGCCCACCTTCTCTCAGCTTCTTAACGAAATGCACAAAGGCACAACTTGTTGGCAGTGTGTCAGCAGACGATGGACGTTATAACACATGCATATTTAAACTAGGGATGTAACGAATATTCGGCCACTATTCGGTATTCGGCCTATTCGGCCCTTTTGTCGAATATTCGGCCCGGCCGAATACCGTCAGATATTTGGCCGAATAATTTCACCTTAATTAAAAAAAAAAAAAATATTTTGTTTTTAAATATATTTAATGAAAAATATTGAAAATTACATTCCACTGTACTAATTTTTTAGAAAATCTGCTAACATTTACTCATTTAAAATTGCATAATACATAACTGTATTTAATAATTTTACATTATATAAGAATGTTTTCTTGTCACAAACTTATCTTTAACCCTATCACTGTAACCTGGTATCCACGCAGACAGACACCAGGCAGGTAGTCATTTTGTATATACAAAATGACACAGTGATAGGGTTAAACAAGGATTAGAACCTTTAATAATAAAATGCAAAATATATTATATCACTTTTCATGTTTAAATCATGAGAGTGAATAACATAAAATTTAACAATTCTTAGCTTACCTGTATATATATATATATATATATTTCCCCATTTTTTTTAAATTATAAAATGAATAAATTTTTGTTTTCTGTCATGTAAAAATAGCTTAATCTTCTGCAGAAGAATATATTATGGTTACTTTACTTTGCTGCTATATAAGTTAAGTTTGAATTAGATAAAGTATGTGCCGCCATTAATACAGTAAGTAGGAGTGCCATTATAGTGTGATGAGGGAATGATAGCTATTACCAGAGGCAACAATAAAAAGTGTTCTAATTTCTTCCATTGCATTATATTATAATGTATATATTATATATTTATTAAAGTATGTTTAATAATTTTTCAGTTCAAGTAATCTAAATATACATGCTTTAATACCATAGAAACTACTTTATTTACTTACATGTGGGAATGGGGGCACAGTGAGGGAATTATATTTTGCATTTAAAAAAATATTTTAAAATTATATTTGAATTCCAATAACCAAAGAATAACAGTTTATATGTAAAACCAATAAATACTAATAGTTTGGACAGCTTTTTGTTTTTGTGCTTTTAAAAATATGCCCTCAAGACTACTGGGACATAAAATGACCACTTTTCAGAGAATTACTCATTTACAATACTCATTTACATTACTCATTTACATCAAGTTATAGTATTTTTTTTTTTTTTAATACATAAAGATTAAAAAGAAAATTGTTTAATATTTATTTTAGATTCCGTTTAAAATGGAAAAATTATTTTAATTACAAACAAAAGTGAAACTTGTTTTAAAAGCTAACTATTCGGCCGCCGAATATTCGGTATTCGGCCTAAAATTTGGCCGAATATTCGGTATTCGGCTATTCGGCCAAATCACTATTCGTTACATCTCTAATTTAAACTCATGCTGCCTTTATAACCTGTGCTCTGGGGCGAGCCTTAAAACTTATTTGACGCACTGTGTATGTATAATAAAACAAGGAAATTTAAGTTATAACTGATTCAATTCTTCAAAGTTTATTAAATAGTTTTTTTTTTTTTTTTTTCCCATTGTAGAATGGCAGAAGATAATGAAGTGAATGATCAGGAAATGGCAGAAGAGAAGAATGGAGAAGCTATGGAAACAGAATCAAAGTCCAAAGAATTAGCTGATTATGGGTTGAATGAAAAAGTTGTTACTAAATTAGAAGAACTTTTTACGACAGGTATTCTGTTTTGACTTTTGAGTAGGATTGTATTCTGTGCATCCAAAACTACTTTGGGACAGGACAAGTGTTTTTTATTGACTATACATATCATAACAGAGTATTTGTAATAATATACAGCTAAATATTTTGTAACCCTCATCCTCTTTTTATTTAATGTATGAGGGGAAAGGATGTATAGTGCTGGCTTTAAAAAAAAAAAAAAAAGGGTAATCTATTTTAAAAAGACATTTGCATAATTTGTCGTCTTCTATGTTGAGATTTTTGTTTGTAACAAAAGTAAATTACTAATTTTACGTGTCAGGGTTCGCACTAAGGGGGAAAAAAAAATGAGTGTGATTCTCCCACTCCAATAAAAAATTTAAGTGGGATTTTTAAAATTTAAGTGAGATTTTTGAAATTTAAGTGAGTAATTACATTTTACAGAAAAAAAGTATTTTCAAGAAATATGCAAATTACAGACATGAAATTGCTGAAATTAGAAATTACAGTAGAACCTCGATTAACCGAAACTCTGTTAACCAAAGTCGGTTTCTTCACTTTTTTTTTTCGCTTTCTACTATCATCCAAAATTTTCTTACTGTAGTTGAAAATTTTTCGCTAATATGATTGATTGGATGATTAGTTGAATATTGATAACGTCACTCTCAATAAACTGATGACATAAACATTTATATATATAATTTTTATCTACATTAAGCATTTTCAGGATTTTTTCATTAGCGTAAAAAAAATTCTTCAATATACCTGCAATAACATAAAATCTTATTAAAATTTCACACCAAGAGAAAATCAATGTTTTCAAACAAATATAGAATGATTTTTATGTATGTACATTAATCATTCATATAAAAGTAGCAGTAGCTAATTATTAGTTTTAAACGTGCATAAAACCAACTAAGTATTAATTTTCTTAAATTGATTTGGAAAAAAATTTCTTACCTGAAAAATCCATTCTTTATTTCCCCCATGTTTACAAATATTGTATACATATGATACCCCATAAAGATTTAATTGAGAAAAATAGATTGATTCATTAAGTTCAGCACTAAAGGTCTAAAAATAATTATGTATGTCAGAAATATTGAGCACTATATTGCTTTATTGTTTCTAGAATTGATCATTGATCACAATCCGGATTCTGGAGATGGGGAAAGAGGGGGGGGGGGTTAAAAATAACTACAGAGTATGAAATATAATACTACTATATAATAATTCTACTTCTAGAATCTAATAAAGCAAGTTTAAAATGAATATTATAAATAGAATTTATGTTGCGGATGGGTAAAGATTGGGAAACAAGACTTCTGCAGAACATTTGATTGCTGATCGCTAGATGGAGATAAACGGGGAGGTGGGCAAAAAATAATTACATGAGCAAGAAATATTTAACAATTGTATTTCTTTACAGGTTCTAGAATCTCATAAAGCAAGTTTGAAATGGATATTGACATTTATGTTGTGGATGGAGAAAGATTAGGAATCGGTAGCTTTTGTAGAACATTTGATCGCTGATTGTTCCATTTTTATTTATTTATTTTTTAACAAATGATATCCACGATTTTTTTTTTTTAAACGGAAAATATAAATTTGCGGAGTTCAATGAATTAGATTTTTAAAAAAAAAGGAAAAAAAAGTTGCGAGAAAAGCACACATATGAAAATTTTTTAATTTTTTTTATTATTTTTTTTTTTTAATATTGCGCGCTCTAGTGCAGGTATATACTATATGTGAGTTATATCAGGGTTTCTACGGGACAGGAAAAAGCAAATTTCAGTTAAAGGGTCAGGAAATAACAAATGTAAACAAAAAATTCGAGAAAAAGAATTATCAGAAGTTGTTTTCAAGAAAAATGCTGAGCAGAGTCTACCTTGGAATTTCTAAACCATCCATTCCTTATCTATAGCAGTGTATTATCAGGGTGGCTAGCAACCTAGAGAATCGGGAAATCGGAGAAGAGTCAGGAAATGTTGCAATACTGAAAAAGTCGGTGAATTTAATTGAAAATTGGACAGTCGAGGAATTTTCACTTGTTCTTGAAAGAAAATTCTCAAAACTTCATTTATTCCAATGGAATTCTAGAGAAAAATGACAATTTATAAAATATCATACCAGAATGAAAGAAAATGACTTGGGGAAAGTCAGGGAAAATCAAAAAGATCAAATGCTATCCACTCTGATTATTTTTCTCACTGTTCAATTTCTGAACCTGACATGTATCTTCAAATCAATTTCTTTTAGTAACAGGGTTCATACTACTCAGGGAAAACCTGGAATACTCAGGGACTTTGAATTTTGTTTAAAAAAGTCGGGGGAAACTCGATGAAAATTAAAATTTTCATTAAAAGTCAGAGAAAATCAATTATAAAACCTGGGGGGGAAAAAAAAATTCTTTTCTCTCAAATGATTAAGTATCATAAAAATATTCATGTTAAACAATGATTTCTACATAAATTTCTATCATGATCAGAAGAAAGAAGTAATATAACATCATATGGTGGAACTAGATGTATTTTCTCCTCTCTAGAGGAGTATGTCTTATAAAATGTCGCTAATATTTTCTTGAAAGCTGTCTGGAAATCGCAGGGAATTTTTTCCTCGTGTTTGAGTATGAACTGACCCAGAGTAATTTAATAACAGTAGTAGCAAAATATTTGCTGATAACTGAGGAATTTTGAAAGAGATATGACTGTGAGTATTAGTAGCCAGGCTATGGAGAAGGGGCACTGCCTTACATGAGAAGATGAAAAGTGCCGACAAAAATAACTGCTGTTGACGTAGGTAGAGTTGCCAACTTTCATAATTTATTCTGAAGCATTGTTAGCACCTGCTTTTTTTTCATACCAGTTTCTTTTCTTTTCTTTTCTTTTTTTTTTTTTTTTTTTTAATAAACTTATTTAATCATAGTCCAAAGTTCATACTCCTCAGGGAATTTGTTAAAAAAAGTCAAGGAAAATAAAAATTTTGATTAGAAGTCAGGGAAAATCGGTTATAAAACCTGGAAAAACAATGTTTTTTTTTTTTCTCTCAAGTCATGTTTTTCTTGTTTTAGCTTCGTATCAAAATTTAAATGATTAAGTATTGGGGAAATACGCATGTAAATAATGATTTCTACCTGAATTTCTATCAAGATTGGCAGTAATATGACATCATACAGTGGAAGTAGCTGTATTTTGTCCTGTCTAGAAGAGCGTTTCTTGTAATATGTCGCTAATATTTTCTTGAAACTTGTCTGGGAACTGAACTCAGGGAATTTTTTCCCCATATTTGAGTATGAACCCTGTAGTCACACATTTGAGAAAATCATTCTATAAAAACAATTTCACGTTTTTCTAAATTTTTCGTTCCTCATGCAGTAGGTATGGAAACTTATCTAATCATGAAAATTTTATCCCTCTGTTTTTTTACCATTTTGCACATTTTGAAATGTAAGGAATCTGAAAATCACTGACCCTCGCAGAAGTCAGGATTTTCTTTTCTTGAAATTGTGTAGGAACCCTGTATATGCATTTGTTCCTGTAATGCTGTAAAACTATTGCTAGAAAAAGTATCTAAAAGCCTCTGAACATTTAAGATATTTGAAAAGGACGCATGATACTAAAAAGTTTTTAAAAGGGTGACCGGGTGCTAAAATAGGTTAAAAAAAGGCTGCCAGATGCTAAAATATGTTTAAAAGGGCTGCCGGGTGGAGCACTCTGCCAAATTAGCCTATAGTCAGCACTAAAGGGCAAAACTGGGAAAATTCATTAGTGGACAGTGGCCGGTACTGTCAGTTTCATTAGTAGCCACTTTTTTAAGTTAGTGGCCACTTTTCACATGATAAGAATATTCCTTTCAGTCTGCAAAAAGCATTGTTACCATTTTGCGGTATAATCTTAATCACCACAAGAAAAATATGAAAATAAGAAATACATATAATAATAAAATTAACACAGGGACACTGAAATTGTAATTTGTAATTACGCTCTTTTTAAAAATCTTAAATTGCACATCCTAAATTAAAATCTGCTTAGGGCTGTAATAATAACAGCAAAAGTTTTCATCTTTCAGATAATTCAGTAGTACTTTTTTTTTTTTTTTTTTTTTTAAATTTATTTAAGTGAAATAAGCCATTATCATTCACAGTTCATATTGATATTTTCTAGTAAATGAATCAGCTGATTCATCATCATCACAACCTTTTACATGGTCATGTGTAAATACAGTTAGCAGTTTTATTATTGTTTCTTATTTCTAAAAACACACTTTTTTAAATGATTTTATTTCAATAGAGTTAAAATATTTCCTCTTAAAAAGTATAGATATGGAAACTTAGCTGCTTCATTAAAAATAATTTACTTAGCTGCCAAATTTGTAGCTTTAAAAATAGGGATATTTCTATTTTAAAATGGAAAGGAAAAAGGAAGATTTCTACTCAAAAGAAAGCATAGTACAAAAATTTTTGAAAAATACACATTTAAGCCAAATCAAATTTTGATACACACATTTGTCAAATATCTTAAATGGGTTAAATATACACTGAATACTATGGAGAAAATAATGTAAAAAGATTGTGCTTTGCAGGACATTTAATCATTAACTGCTAGTTGAAATGGAGTGCATGTGTGTGTGGGGGGAGGGGGGTGATACATCCATATACTTCTTTATAGGTTCTAGAATCTAATCAAGAAAGTTTAAAATGAATATTTACATCTATGTTATGGATGGAGAAAGATTGTAAATCCAAGGCTGAACTGGATCCGACGCTCCACCGCAGCGCGGATACAAGGCTATAACAATTCTGAAAATAACAAAAGAATTCAAAAGACACAAATCTACGTAAGATTTCTCACCAGATGGCGCTGCGTACGTAGGTCTTTACGCGGTTTATTTACATGGAATTATTAGGACGATCTTGAGTATTTATTTTGTTTTCTTTTCTATAGATTGCGAAATTATCGAATATATGTTATATTAGGATTCTGATTAAATGTTGTTTTAAATAGTAACTTAAGTTCTGGTAAGAACTTGATTTCAGTCAATGAAGAGATAGATTATAAACTTCGTGAATATGGCATACTACTATGTTCAATTTTGCAAATCGAATTCCAGAAAAAATAAAGACTATCGTTTGATGAATTTTCTTCGGATAATGATGGTTAAAAGCCTGGTTAAAAATTATCTCTCGTAAGGAATATTATGCAATCGATAAATCCAATTCGTCGCGTGTTTTGTAGCGAACATTTTAAAAATGAAGATTGCATACAGAATTAAAAAAGACGACGGCTGAAGCCTATGTCTGTGCCTTCTGTTTTTCCAGTATATCCTTTGTATAAATTATCTTCTGAGGATAAACTTAGACGAATTTTAAAGCGGCAATTAAGGGAACCTAATTCTAATGCATAAGCAAAACAAAACGTAAGCATGAAGAAACCCCAATTGTAAAAGTAGAAAGTACAAGATGCAGAGCTATTGTTGGATTTTTCTCATAACTCTGAACTAAACATGCCACCTGTAAATACTCTCAAAGATCAAGGAATTTTGAATAATACTTAAAATGTATAAAATTTGAAGGTGGATACCTTAAATTAAATGCTTAAATCGCCTCTATCTTAAAATAAAATAAATTATAATAAAGAAGATGATGATTCTGCAGTTGAAAGATTATCTAAACAGCTTGCTAAAAGATTGACATGTATGTCATGTTTTGAAAATGGATTCTGTAAAAACATTTTTAGCAATTATCAAATTTGCTTTTTTAGAAAAGAGTTAAATTAAAAGTTTATTAAAATGATATTATAGTAATATACTTTGCTTAAATCATTATATTGAGATTTACTGTTTAATGAAGAATTAATATCAAAAAACAATTGCGTATCTATTTTTTTTTCTCTAACACTTGAAACATATGCAAAAATAAAATGTGTTTTCAACTTTGCTGGATTAAAAAACATTCCAGGATCATCTCGTAAGTAATTAAATAATTTATTATTTTTTCAAGAATTTAAAAAGATTGTTTCAAAATTCTCCTTTTCGAAATTGTATTTGTACGAAAATTCATGTTGTGTTAGACTACTATATTGTTAAATAACTTTTTTCTAAACTACTTCATTTAACTTTTTTCTAAAAGTTAAATAACTTTTTTCCAAAACCATACTGTTTATAGATATATGTGTGTATACAGTGGCGTATCCAGAGGTATGTGTGTTTGTGTGTGTGTGTGTGGGGGGGGTGATAGAGTAGAGAGAGCCCCTCTTGAAATTTGTAGAAAGTTTTAAAAAATAAAGATTAAGAGTAATATTTATGATTTCTGTATGCTATGAAACATTATCGAACTTAACTTATCCCTCCTCGAAATAAAATCCTGGATACGCCACTGCAAGGTTTTAAGAATTTTTTTTTTTTTTTTTTTTAAAGCCCAACCCGGGTGGAGTATTTTTTTAGGTTTAATTGGTTTTTTTTTATGTTAAATGTACAATAACACAATTGGGTTTGAATTTTAAGTTTATTTAAAAAGAGAACAGTTTTAGACTAAAAGAAAACTTATTACAAAATAATAGTAATACTAATTTATTATAATTAATTAAAAGTTAAATGACCTTCATATTCTTAATATTTATATAAAATGAATTATTTCTTTCGATACAGTATTTCAGGGTTGGCAAAAACCAGGGTTTTTTTTTTTTTTTTTTTTTAACCAGGTTTTATTAGTATATGTTTTCCAATCATATTATACCTATTCGTAAATAAATTTGCTACTTTAAGAAGTAATTAATATTCCAACATTAATTATTGCTTCATCTAAAAATAATTTAAATTATTAATAATAAACAGGGATGAGATTTTTCAGCTTTTTTTTTTTTTTTTTTTTTTTTAGGTTGTGGTGATTTTCTTTCTGTAATAATGTATACAAGATGTAAAGTTTGTACTTTCAGACATGGAATTCTCTTATATCTCATCTAATAAAAAAGTTTTCACATAGCCATGTTAATAAAATATTTTTTATTTTTATCTTTAAAAATAAAACAATCAAATCATTTATTTCTGTAACACAGGCTTTTCCCACCTAAATTCTTATATTTTGCTTTAATATTCATCCTTTACATGAAGTGTTTTTTTTTTTTTTTAACACTTTTGTCGATCTCATCAATGAATTAAAGAACTGTTATATAAAAAAGGATTAAATTTTTTTATATTCAGAACTTCTAAAAATATTCCAAAATTGTAGTATTGAGTGCTGATTAAAACGATGTAAATGTTAATAACAGGATGACTGTGAGTTGAATTTTTTTTTTTTTTTTTTTTTTAAATAGTGAATGTTAAACCTAATATGCCTTTCCTATAATTTAATGATAACAAATTAACTTAATAAGAATAAAATTCTTAATTTAATGAATTAGGTAAAAATTAAAAAGACTTCAATACAATAAAAAAAGAGTTATAGGAAGAAATTTAAGAAAAAAATCTTTTGGATTATGTAATGGAATATTGCAATCCATTTGAAATTTACATATTGAATAGAATTTGCACTTAATATTTTAAATAAAATTAGAAGTTTTATAGCTTTTATTGAAACTAAATTTTCTATTTCAAGAAAACACTCTTCATCGGTTGTAGAACCTTTTGCGATTAGAATTATTTCAACATTTTTCAATACTTGGATATTAAAATTTTTAATATCATTTTCTTAGTTCTAGAGCTGTTACATTTTAATAAAATAATTCTCAAAATGTCCTTGAATGGAGAACTTTTTGCATGAAATTTTAAAATCAATGTTTTTTTTTTTTTTTTTTTTTTTTTTTTAAACTGGCTGGACAAATTCTAATGCAGCTTCTTTTTTATTTGATATTTTAAAAGCAGTATATCTTGCTTTTGGATTTAGTATGTATATAGATAAGAAAATGGGTTGCTATTAATTACCATATTATAACAAATACCACATACATAATTTTTTTAAAGACTACTTTGTTCAGTTTTGCATAAAACAAAGATGAGAGCAATATTTTTAATTATACAATTTTCACTTTATATCTTGTACAAAATAAATGTACGTCCATTAATATTTATTTTATTTTACTTTACTGCGTTTAGCGTTACACCCTTTAATTTATAATTTTTTAAGATAATTAATATAGACATTTTTCTTCTACAATTTCTAGATTCCCCCCCCCTCCCATACATAACTTTTAATAAAGCCTGCTAATCACATATAAAACACATAACTGAAACCTTTTCTAAAGCAAAAGTACAAATGAAATAATCTGAATTAAAAGTCATTTACATAAAAATGACACAAGTCATAAAAGAGCAAATTTGAGTTTGTCATTGAAAAATGTGTATGTAGTACCCCAACATGCATGAAAAGCAAAATAACAAATAGCTTAAAAATGAAATTTAATTTAATTTTGTAATTGGTTATTCATTACATAAAATTTTAAATCAAAACAAACAGTCAGTCTCATTTTCTGATAAAAGATCAAATAACCCTTTCAGACCCAGATCATACGATCGTGCAAGTTAGACATCCACTTACATTTTTGCATTTGGAACAGTCGTATGTAATAAAATCAGGAAATGAACGATCAAGCTAATTAGCAGAAAGTGTAAAGTACCATTTTCAATCAACAAATTTCGGTTATAGTCCATATATATATATATATATATATATATGTATATATATATATATATTTTTATTTTTATTTATTTATTTTTTTTTTTTTCAGTTTGCAAAAACAGAACAATGTAATGTTTTAAGATAAAAATGTTTCGGGTCGGAAAGGGATAAGCTAGCTTCTTCAGTGCTGGACAACTTATCTAATTCTTTCTTTCTTTTTTTTTTTTTTTAATGTCACGATTAAAAAATAATATCGGTAATGAAATTTTAAAAAATATATCATTAATGGTTTGTCGCTTAATTACTTGGATTATCACTACATTTCATGTTTAGTAATTTACAAGATTTTATCTTTTAGCCTTAAAGAATTAATTTTATTTTAATACCTACAACTAAATAAATTTAATTATTTCTTTAATCAATCCGATTATTTTATTAAAAGCAAAATTTTAAAAAATTCTAAATTTCCACATAAATTAATACTTATACAGAGCACACTTTTCAAAATTGCCTGTTATTATAGCTTCTATAAGAATATTCTCGATTATTCTCTTCAAGGAGGTTATTCTCGAGAATTTTACAACTCTAATTATGTATAATAATGCGAAGTCAGAAAATATATATGTAAAAAAATAATAAATTATTTTTAAAAAGTGAAAAATTTTATTAGATAAAAAAAAAAAAAAAAAACTCGAGTGTTTTTTTTTTTTTTTTTTTTAAGTGGGTGGGTAGCTCCCCTCCCCAAAAAAAGGCCATTTTTTTTAAAGAGGGGGGGGGGTTGTGGGCGAGTCCGAAACCCTGTACCACTGTGTGTATGTATACATGTGTGTGGAAATAAGGATTCTACATAGTCCTTAAAAAATCTTCTGCAAGCCCTTAAAAAGTCCAAAAAAGGAAGAAAGGGACAATTTGACTGATGTGCAGCCTTAAATAATAGTTAATCCTGCAGACACCGAAGGCCTATATTATTTGATGGGAAAATTTATTTCCACAATTACTCATTACCTGATGTATTTTTTAAATTCCGTTTTCATATTTAAAAAATTCGTAACTATTAAATTAGTATCAATTACAAAAAAAAAAAAAAAAAAAGTTTATTTTAAATTTATATTTTTAGTTCAAAAATGCAAATTTTTACTAAGTGCATTTTTCTCAATTTTTAGATGCAAATTGAAATTAAAAAAAAAATCAATTTTTGAAAAATAAGTGCTAATTTAATGATTATGAATTTTCTAAATGTGTAAACTTAATTAAATATATATATATTTGATAATGAATAACTATGGAAACAAATTTCCCCATAGAATAACATGTTGGTGAGGTTAGATATTATCTGCTCTTAAGATGAGTTAGCTGTTTCACTTCAAACTAGTGAGAGCTAATACGTAAATACTGAATTGGTATGTATTTTGCATTATATTTGGGATAGGTTTATGAGTTTTTTAATACAATAAAATACAGACCTTAGTAAAACAATAAAAAAAAAAAAAAAAAAAAAAAAAAAAAAAATTCCAATGTTAATTTTTTTTTTTATCAACATAAAGTTTAATTAAAATAATTTGGTGGTTAAAAATGGCCAAATAAAACATGAAAAGTAATCATTCTGCAGTTTTGGAAGTATCTGTAATATTTCTGCACTAATAAGGGTATGCTTAACACTACCGAAACAGAAGTATGCTTAACTTTTATGCTTAATTTTTGTTCTTAACTTCGTAGAAAATTTGCCTTGATATTACTTCAAAGATAAAATGTAAGATTAAGGGGCAAGGCAAAAGCCAAATTATACCAATAAAAAGGGGGGGGGGTTAAAGATAAGAGTTTCTACCTACTACATTATAATTAGAAGTGCACACAAAGTTGCATTTATTTAAGATAATAAGAGAGGAAGGAATATATATATTTATTTATTTAATAGAAATCATTTAAATACATTTCTGTACTAGAAACCATTTAGACAAAATAAGCTGCACGAATTCAAATTAGAAGAGAAATTACTTTGAACTTCGTTTTGAATAGGAGACTTGAGAATATTGTTTATTTTAGAAAATGAAATAAAAATAAATTGACAAAATATACTAAATCTTTAGCTTTAAGCTGTACGAGTAGTAGTTTTTATTTATCTATTTATTGTCAAATATTAAAATAACTATTTATATTAGTAAGCAATACACACACACACACACGCATGTATATATACATTCGTAAATAAAAAAGCTGCAATATATTATATGTTGATGGTCAAAACCTATTTTTATGAGAAATTTCAAATGTGTCAAAGTATATTTTTATGAGAAATTTCAACAAATAACATGTTGTAGACGAAGAAAGAACAGAAATTTTAATGATCCAGCGCAGCGCCGATAAAAGATCGCGTCTTATGTTTACGTTTGTAATTCAGCTTTTGCCGCTTGGTGCGCTTTTACGTTGCAGGTTAAATCCGAAACTTGTCTGGTGAAAATGGGGGAAATGTTAAAGCCTTGAATCGGCGCGAAGGAGCGTCGGATCCAGTTCAGCCTTGGTAAATCGCAAGGCTTCAGTAGAGCATGCGATTGCCAATCGTTGGAGGGTAGGAGGGGAGGGATTACAAGAATTATGAGTAAGACATGTTAAACAATTCTACTTCTTTACAGATTCTAGAATCTAATAAAGTAAGTTTAAAATAGATATTTATATTTTTGCAGCAAATGGAGAATGATTAGAAATTATAAAGCTTCCTATAAACTGTGTAATCACAGATCGTTAGGGGAAGGGAAACGGGGGGGGGGGGGGGGGGAGGTGTCCACAAAATTATATGGGTGAGGTATATTAAACAATTCTACTTCTTTATAGGTTGTAGAATATAACAAAGCAAGTTTAAAATGAACATTGACATTTATGCCATGGATGGAAAAAGATTGAAAATCACAAGGCTTCGATTGCCTATCGTCGCTCGATTTTTAGAATCTTTTAATGATCACAAAAAGTGGCGACTTTAGTGGCGATCGATGCATAACTTTTAATCGCCATCTTTTTTTATTTAGTCGCCACGTGGCCGGTGGCGACCGTTAATTTTGCCCTTTAGTCAGCACTAATGTATCGTAAAATGGTATTGTAACACTGCATAGTAAGACTTGTTTAAAAAATCTTTTAAACTTTGAACTTTCCTCTAGACATTTTATGAACATACAATTTGACTTCAAAGTTATAGGTTTGGATAGTCTAGTTTTAAATCATTTTTTTTTTTTTTTTTTTTTTTCATATGTCAAAAATCCGACTTAGTTTAAAGTGCTTCATATTATTTGTATATTTATTTATATTTATTAAAAAATTACTTTTAACATTAGGGAAATTAACGTTTTCTGAACTTGACGAAAGAGCATTGGAAGCTTTGAAGGAATTTCCAGTGGATGGTGCTCTGACAGTTTTAAAGGAATTTATGGACAGTAGTCTAGAACATGTTTCAAACAAAAGTGCTTATTTATGTGGAATTATGAAGACTTATCGCCAAAAAACTAAAATGGGCACTCAAGCTGTTGCCTCAAAGGGTCCTGATGAAGAAAAGATTAAAGTATGTTAAATGAAGTTTTAAAATAATTTTTTTATACTGGTGTTATAATTAAATAAGTGATTTTTTTTTCTAATTTTATATTTCTAGGCTATTTTGGAAAGAACTGGTTATTCTTTAGATGTAACTACTGGTCAGAGAAAATATGGTGGTCCTCCACCTAATTGGGAAGGATCTCCTCCTGGAAGTGGTTGTGAGGTAATAATATACATTAAAATGTTGAATTGCAATTTGTAAGCAAAAAATTAGCTGACTTAAATTGTCAAACAAATTGAAGTACATATAAAAATTTCTAATAATCATAGTTAGGAAAGACATTCTAAATTAAATGTAAAGTCTGTAAAATTCTATTAAATTCGTTTCTGATTATTTGTACAATCATATATATCTTTTGAATGTTATTAGCTTTCAGCTCAGGGGTGCACATTCTCTTTGGGATGGATTGTGCCCCTCCCTTCTCACTTCACGCATACTTAAAATGGTTAGCCCATCTTAGAAATTATTGGAAGGGCCCAAACCCATGTGCTGAGATATGTTACAAACTTTTCCTCCATGAGAATGTTACACTACACATATATTTTAATGCGAATGCATATTTTCTCAAACCCTCACTTTTGTGTTACTTCATTAAAAGTCATAATAGGAAAAATGATTTATGAAAACAAATAATGAATCTATGCATATTTTAATTTAATTGTAATACTTACAATATTATTTGTGTTCATATAAAACATAAAACTTTATTCAGTAGAAGAAGAAAAATGTGACAATACCTAATAGTGTTTAGTCAATCTAAAAAAAGAAAAAAAAAATCATTTCCTCGATAGAAGCTGAGGTAGGAGCAAATTAAGAATTTAGTCGTGTTGTACAGGGTTACCACTCTTCCAGGGTAGTAGGTAAAGAATAATCACTGTTGCTTTATATGGTGTTATTGTTCCGAATGATAGAAATGAAACCTTTAATTATTGCTCATCTTCATGTTAAAGTCTTTTAAAATTTTTGAAGTTTACTTTTCTGAGGAACGTAGGAATTTTCCTTGAAATTTTCTCAGGTTGGCAGGTATGTAATAATTAAATATCTTTGTATACAATAAATTATTTTTGCCATTTATTATTTTTTATTTTCTTCATTTTCTTTCTTTGTTTAGTTGATTGATTTGTTTATTTTTGCCCACTTTAATTGAAATTGTGTTGTGCAGAGAAAAAAACATTTTAAACAAAAAAAAAAAAAAAAAGACAAAAAAATTTTTTAAGTTTTTTTCCAACCCTGCTTTTAACACAGGAGAGAAACTGCAGCAAATTTTAATATTTGTTAAAAAAAATAATTAAAAGAATCTGTATTAAATACATATCTGATCTATAATGATGCATGCTAATTTAAAATCAGTTAAGTTATGCTATTTGTTGTCTAGAGATATTTGAAATTTATAATTTTTTTTTTTCAAACTGCCTATTTATTTACAAACCACTTATTGCACACAAGTCAGTGTTTTCTTAACATTATAACATTTATTAGGATGTCATGTGTTTTTTTTTTTTACACCAGATTTTTTTTTTTTTTTTTTTTTTTTTTTTAATAGTAGTATAAAAAGTTTAGTAACTCGGTTCCCAGTGAGAATTAATATAATATTTCAACTATTATCTAATATATATATATATTTTGCAGGTTTTTGTTGGAAAAATACCGAAAAATATATTTGAAGATGAACTTATTCCAGTATTTGAAAAATGTGGTCAAATATATGATCTTAGGTTGATGATGGATCCTTTGACTGGACAAAACAGAGGTTATGCATTTATAACATATTGTAACAAAGAAGCTGCCCAGTCTGCTGTCAAACAGGTATTAAAATTTATTATTAAATTACTAATAAACTCATTCCGAGGGAAATTTAAAGTAGGCAATTTAATTTTCAGTCTCTTTATTTTAGTGTATAATATCTAGTATCACCCAGTGGTCGAAACTCAACTACTTTTTTTGCAAAGGAAAGCAATTGCCTTCTTGTAAATGGAATTAAATTACAACACAGTAATGCCACTTGTTGGCCGATATGCACCCAATTAAAACAGCATAGTTTTATATAATGTTCATATCATATATTATGTTTGGTGCGTTTATATACTTCAGAAGTTGAGATATAACCTTGACTTAAAAGGAGTGAATCACAACATAGCAGCACCACCTATTGGGTGATATATTCAAACAGCTAATCAGCACCAATTTAAATAAAGGTCTAATTATCAATCTTACTTAAATTCCAACTATTGGTTCATGAGCTACTACGAAATTTCCCTTACACATCATACACAGACAAATAGTCAATTTTCTAATAATGAGCGAACCATGTTAAGAACAGTTTAAAACGTGTAAATTTATCGAAAACCGGAAATTGAAAATTTTTCTGAATCTTATAATTTCTTCATATATGTGCCAAAGATATAGTACCGTAATTTCGCGTGCATAGTCCGCAGGTGAAGTTTTGTGTAAAAATTATTTGAAAAAACACCAAATTATCCGCACCACCGTATAGTCCACAGAAGAAAAATATAACCCCAAGAAAACAGCAAGTAAAACACTATTATGTAGTTTTATATGAAAATATTAAAGCATTCCCGCTATTAAAATAAATAGTATAAAGAAAATAAGCACTTGTTATTAATAAACCATATTTTAAAAATTATACATTAAAAGAAACCTTTAAAGTTGATGTTTACATTTTCTATCGGAATTCCCGGTTGAATGGTTGAGTCATTGAGTGAGTTTTACTTTCCTACTAGAAATGCACTATGGGTGATTGTCTGTGATTCAGCACTAGGAGATATATTTTTTGGAAGATTATCTCAAAGTTTGTCATTAGTATTGCTCAGCAGCAGGGTTGGGTTTCTTCCGGAAGAAACTAGTTTCTTCCAGGACAGTGGAAGAAACTGGAAAAAACCGGAAGAAATGGAAGAAACTAACCAGAAGACAAAACAGATGTTCGAAATTAAAATTTATGAACTATATAAACTCAAAACCATAAATATAATGTGAAATCTAAACTATAATCCAATTAATATTAAAAATATTGTTAGAAAAATAAGTTATTTTATAACAAACACTAAATATATATAGGTCATGGGTTTTTACTTTTTACTTTTCAATGCTGATATTTTTAGAACTTTTTGCATATGTACTATCTCATATTAGTATACATTCAGACAGTACAAGTGATAATAATTACGGAATTAACAATAATATTTACACTTTCTTTTAAAGTATACAATTTTTTGTATAAACTCGAAGCTGGTAAACTGTATCAATAAGTAATATACCTACTTTTAAACTCTCCTGCAAGTTCTATAGGATTAAAAAAAAAAAAAAAACATAGTTTGTATTTATCTATTTTAAGTTGAAAAATAAAGTGCAGTACTGAACTACTCTAAAAAACATTTGTTTTACAGTTTTTAACTCCCTCTAGCTCTCAAAAATTTTGTCTAGAGGTTGTGCGGATTATAGGAATTTGTAGATTAGAGATCATTGCCTTGATTTACAGTTTTCTTTTGCAGATACAGAGTCAGTTATTATTAATTCATGAGAATAGACATCGGAATGGAAAGACGATTTCTAATAAATTTTAGAATAAAGTATTTCTTCAATATTAATAAAACTAATCAATCACATTCATATATGATAAATAATTTAAGCATATTCCAATAATAGGTACCTATAAAATGTAAACAAACATATTTAAAAAATATGAAACTAAATATTTTTGAAAGTTCGGAAATAATATTCATCACTGATTAATTTTGTTAAACATTGATGTAATAGTGATTTGTTTTAAGCACTGTTCTGTGTATGAATTGCAGGATAATAAATACAAGAATGTTACCCCCCCCCCCCCCCAAGTTGAGTTTCAAAGCAAGGATTAAGCTAAAAATTTGATTAAAAAAAAGTAAAAATGTGAGAAATGTGAATTTATTTGAAATATGAGATGTAAATTTCTTTTTCACTGTACTGTATTAGGAAAAGGAAGTTTTTGATGACATTTTGTAATACAGTAATTATTGAATACTGGTTCTTTTAATTAACTGAATGTTTGTTAAGAGCTGTTTTATCAGAAAGTATAAGCAAGTGATACAAACTATTATTTATTACCAGTTAAAGAAATAAAATTGTCTAAATAATAAATTATAAAACTTTACGCTTTTTAAATTGAAATTGATTTTTTTACTGGATTTTGAGTATTTTGGAACGTGATTATCAGATACCAAAGATCACTTCGGTAAAAATCTCATAATTGTTAATTAAATATGTAATTAAATTTTTATAGGTATAATTAAAGTTACTTAAAGTTGTTTATAAGACAAATGCATCAATTGTATCTTACAAATCTGCAATTTATAGGATAAATTTTTAAGAAAAACAGTTTCTGCCATTTCTTCCACTTGGAAGAAACCTATTTCTTCCAGCCGGTTTTTTCCATGGTTTTTTCCGCGGTTTTTTCCGCCTTGGAAGAAACTTGCCAACCCTGCTCAGCAGTAAAACTTCGATATTTTGCGAACATAATTTAAAAAATAACAGTACAGGAATATTCAGCAACGCGCTATCCTGATAGTGATCTTTTGCTTTTATGCTCCATGGTTCGCTACCGATACGATATACGATACGATGTTTTCTTTGTGTCTTATTCTTTTGTTTATGCTTATATTTGATCGTTAGAATCGGCAGTTTGTATTCGTTTGTTTAATCGTAATTTTGAGGATTTGAACTGTGAATAACTAGCAGATAATCCACACTATCATATAGTCTGCAGGTGAAAAAATTTCACTTTTTGACACATAGTCCGCGGTCTATATGCGCAGAATTACGGTAATAAATCCATTTATTTAAAAAAATAAGTAGTCAATTTCAATTTGTTGAAATGCATTCTGTTTTTAGCTCAGGACTGGCCAACCCGCGGGCTGGACATGGCCCACTGTGCAAGATTCTGTGGACCGCGGCAGAATTAAAAAATTTCAAGTTTGACATCTTTGTTTAAATCATCTAAAATTAATAAAATGTTTCTTACTTTTTTAATGGAAAATACCGATTGAGGTAGCTAAAGAAACAAATATGTCGCGCTCGACAAATAACTAATTCTTACTATTACGCTTTTGAAATGAATTATAAAATTATAAGCTTTTGGCTGTTTTATAGTTATTTTGTGGATAAAAATGTTTAATATGCATATTGTCTGTTTTTAAATTCTCACGAGCCCACTGGAAAAAGAATTACTATATGTGTATAGTTCATGCATTTATACTATATGGGCCCGTCTGTGTAAATGAATTTTCCAATGTGGTCTGCCAAGAGTTTTGGATTGGACAGGCCTGTTTTAGCTAAATACAGAGATGAGATTAGCAAAAAAAAAAAAAAAAAACTGTACGCAAAGGCAAGACGTTGAAATACCAGATTTTTGATGACAAAATCTATTATATTAGAGTAATAAATATTTATTTTAATCTTCAATGTATAAAAGAAGAATAAACACACATCAGAAACATACAGAAAAAAAAAAAAAAAAAAATAGCTGGGAAAAAAAAATTAAATTTGAAAAGTTAAATATACAAAAAAGCTGAAAAGCTGAAAAATCTCATCCCTGTAAATAAAACTTTCATTAGTCAATTCTTTTTTAAATTTGCATATGTGTTCAATCAGTTTCAATCAATCTACCACTCATTCATTTATAATCATTTACTTTTTACCACTCTGCACCAGATTTCCACCCCTGCATAGGCTATAATTAATTTTGATAAAAAAAATTTTTAACTTCAAAGTTTTAATATTTTAATTAAAATTGCCACAAAAACCATGAGTAAAAAAAAAAAAAAAAAAAAAAAAATGAAATATTGCAACAAAAACTGTTGAACATATGGCTGCAAGGTAGAGCATCAGGCTCTGAATCCAGAGTTTGTGGGTTGGATCCCTGTGAAGAGAAATAGTTTTTGTTAAATCTAAATTATTTATTTTTTATTCTCGCATTATGCTAATTATGTTATCTATACTAATGTATAAAGAGAAAAAATTTGTATGTGGAAAGAACTACTGAACAAAAAAAAAAAAAAAAATACACGTTATAGTGCATCTGCAACACCCCTGGTTGAGTATAACATGTCACTCTTATTTATGAATTTAAATTAGTTTTAATTTAAAAATGATTGCAATTTTTAACAAGTGGATTATGATGTAAATTTTATATTACAAACACAGTGTAAAAAAGTTTGAGCTGAATGAGTGATGATAAATTTTCATTTCAAAAATAAAATTTATATGTACATTACATTCAATAAATTGACTAATGCCCCTGAAGAGAGTTGATTATTGTATTGCTTTCATTGATCATTCTGATTTTTGCTTATTTTTTAAATGTCATAAAGGAACTTAACTGAATGGTAAAATAACATTGTATCACAGTAAGAAAAAAAATTGTTCCACGCTATCTGGAGAACCCAGAAAACCTGGAATAGTCAGAGAATTCAAAAATTGACCATTAAAGTCAGGGAGTTAAAATGTTTTAGCCAGAATCTGGAAAAGTCAGGGAATTTCGTACAATGGTTGCTAAAGAAAAAACAATTTTTCTGTTCCCCCCCCCCCCCCAGCTTCCATGATTTTTTTAAGCATCGCCAGCCTTCCTTTCCGCTAATGAAAAAATTTCTTATTCTAAACGCATACTTGCCAACTTTTCCGGTTTTTTAACGTATCTTCCGCTCTTCCGGACAGATGATGAAATCTTCCGTTTTTAAAAAAGTCGCGAATATCGTTTGTTTTAAAAAGAAACCCAAATGTTCTACGAAAACTCCTGATTCCCAATCTTTTTCCATCCATGACATAAATGTCAATATTCATTTCAAACTTGCTTTATGAGATTCTAGAACATGTAAAGAAATAGAATTGTTAAATATTTCTTGCTGATGTAATTATTTTTTACCCCCCCCCCCCCCCCCCCCCCCCCCTTCATTTATTTCCAACTAGTGATCAGCAATCAAATGTTCTGCAGAAGTCTTTTGTTTCCTAATCTTTATCCACCTGCAACATAAATGATAATATTAATTTTAAACTTCTTTCATTAGATTCTAGAGTTGAAAGAGTTTAATATTCTTACTCTGTAATTATTTTTGTATCCCCCCCCCCCTTTCCCCGGATTGTGATCAATGATCAATTCTAGAAACAATAAAGCAATGGAAGTGTTCAATAGTTTTCACGTATGTAATTATTTTTAGATCTTTATTGCTGAATTTAATGAATCTGTTTATTTTTCCTCAATTAAATTAAATATTTGTATGTCATATTTATACCAAATGTGTAAACATGGGGAAAAAATTAAGAATAATTTTTTCATGTAGGAAAATTTTTTCCAAATCAATTTAAGAAAATTAATACTTAGTTGGTTTTATGCACGTTTGAAACTGATAATTAGCTACTGCTACTTTTTCTTATATGTATGATTAATGCACATATACAAAAATCATATTCTATATTTATTTAAAAAATTAGCTATACTTTAACTTAACTAAGTTTTTTTGTCTATTGTTAAATAAATTTCTTACAGATTCTGTTTTGTAGATATTTATATGTTGAAGAGGAATAACTTCATTTAAAATATATTTAGTACAATCAATCTATTGTAAAACTGTATTGCTTAAAGCGTCAAAGTGGAAAAAAAAAAAAAAAAAAAAATCTTCCCCTTTTGTATGAAATCTTCTGGTTTTTCAACAAAAATCTTCCCTTTTTTTATTAAAATTGGTTGGCAAGTATGTAAACGTATTCTATATACTGTATAACAGTAGAATAATAAACTATACATCATAACAGTAGAATAATAAACTATATATCATAGTATAGATCAGGGGTGGCCATGGCCAAGCAACGACCCGCCATGTAGTGTTTTACGGCCCGCGAGGAGACTAATGATATTTAGAGTTTGATAACTTTGGTTAACACATTAAAAACTAGTATGTTGTGGCCACCACAAGACTTTCTTCTATATTTTCCTATATACATATTCAATCAGTAACAATATTTTTAAAAACAAAAAAAGATTTTTTTCTAAGGTTTTTTTTTTTTTTGTTAAAAGTAATACATATTCAACCAGTAACAATATTTAAAAAGAAAAAAAAAAAATTTTTTCTAAGTTTTTTTTTTTTTTTTTTTTTTGTTAAAAGTAAAAAAAAATCGATAAACTTTGTTTTAAATTATCACAGATTTATAGTTCAACCATTCGTTTTAAAGGTATTGACGAGATCTTTCGAAAGATACCAATCTTGAAAATTTAAGGGGGGGGGGGAAGCGATGCTCCCACATGCACAGAAATTTTTTCCTAGTTAACTATTACTATTATCAATAACTCATATTAATTTTACAATCACAAGTTTAAAATAACTCTCATTATGTACATTTATACGAAATTTTGTCCTGTACTGCCATGTTAAAAATTTAGAAAAATGCGATCACAGCGCCACCTGTTGAGCTATTGATCCCCAAATGTAATCAGTACCACTTTATGTCGGGGACCAGCTAAATACCAAGTTTGGTTAAATTTCATTCATTGGTTTGTGAGATACAGAGTCCACGAAAAAATGATACAGACACAGACATTTTCTAAAAACTATCAATTCGTGTTCAGGACATCCCAAAACATGTAGATCCTTTAAAAACGGAGGGCGAAAATTTTCGTGAATCAGTACTTTCTCTATATTACATATAGAAGAAAGTAATAAATTAATCCGTTATTTCAAAGTGAAAATTCTTTTAACGATTGCGGTAAATTCTGTTTTTACATTCAGAAAATTTCATAACTATTAAATTGTTTATCATTTTCTAAAAATGCATTTTTTAAATTTTTAATATTCCTTTTTTTTTTTTTTTTTGTTTAATCTGTAAAATGTCACTTAATCAAAATTTGCAATATATCTGTAATATATTTTGTTACCGTCAGAAAAATAACTATAAGCATTAAAAGTATAGACTAAGCTGACCAAATGTCCCCATTTTCTGGGGACAGCCTTAATTTTAAAGGCATTTTTCTAAGTTTTAAAAAATTGTTGAAAGTAAATTATTAATCAATATTTTATTTATAGTCCTTATTTATTAGAAATGAAAAAAAAAAAAAAAAAAAATCCATAAACTGATAATGGTAGTAGTCTTTAATGCTTCTGTGTTATAAAGGTACTCTGATCTGGTCAGCCTAGTGTAGACCCAATTTATCTTCTACTTTTTTTTTATGTTACTTTGGGATTGTTTTAACAAAGTTGCAAACAACCCTACATTAATTCTTAGGATATTTTAAATAGTATCGCAATTACCCTTGCAAATGTAGCTATTTTTCATATATATGTATGTATAATTTTTTCTCCCCCTCCCCCATTTTTAGTGTTTTTATTATATTAAAACCAAACTCAACATTTTTCAGTTTAAATTTATATTGCTCTTAAAGCAAATACATTATAACTCAAAGAGAATTGATTTTTAAATCAAATGTTTTATGTAAAATGTGATGTTGTATTACATTTATTAATGAAGCTCAAATGTTTCTAACTTTTCTTTTCTCTCTCTGTCTATATATATAGTAATATATTATACACAAATGTTTGTATTTTATTTGAATAGAGTTAATTAAAAAATGAGTACCCAGGTTAATACCCATTTTGGGTATTAACTTGGGTATTCATTTTTGGGTATTTTGGGTATTTTCCCATTTTGGGTATTTACCCTTAAAAATAAACTTGGCTCAGGTTTACTATAGTAATAACTCATCAGATAGCAAAATTTGCAGTTGCAAATAAACTATAAACTGTTTTGGTAATATACTCTTTTTTACTTCCTTATACAAAGTATAAGGAAGTATAGTAATCCCGATTTGCGAAATGAATTTTGTATTTCACATTGCTCGAAAACGAATGATCGCCGAATGTTGACAATTTATACGTGTGACTGTCATGATATCTAGTTGCACACCTGCAAGTGTCGTCTTAACACGAGCTCTCGTTATAGAGATATAAGGGATTTTACACGATTTTTCGTGATGTCTGTATGTGTGTCTGTGTGTGTGTGTATGTCGCATAACTCAAAAGCGGTTGGACGTAGAAAGTTGCGAATTGGTACATAGGTTTGTTATAACATCTAGTTGTGCACCTCCCTTTTTGGACTTTCTATGATTTTCCGTTATGGAGATATTTAGGAAAATTAGGTTCATAATGACAAAAATACATAGGTTTTGGCCATAATGTATCAAAAAACGGTAATAACTCAAAAACGGTTGAACGTAGAAAGTTGCGAATTGGTACATAGGTTTGTTATAACATATAGTTCTGCACCTTCCTTTTTGGACTTTGTATGATTTTCCATTTTGGAGATATTTTGGAAAATTAGGTTCATAATGACCAAAAATACATTGGTTTTGGCCATAATGAATCAAAAAACGGTAATAACTCAAAAACGGTTTGGACAAATCTTGCAATTTAACTGACTTCCCGACTAGCTAGACATTTGAAACTTTCAGAAAAGCTCAGAACACGTTGACAATGCGTTTTTTTAATATTTTTGGCCACCTTTTTCCGATACCTTACCAGTACAAATCTTGCAATCGATTTTTAACTAACTTCCCGACTAGCTAGACATTTAAAACTTCCAGAAAAGCTCAGAACACGGTGACAATGCATTTTTTAAATATTTTTAGCGAATTGCTTCGTGTCACTGCTGCCTTTAGCAGCGTTTATATGATTCAACAGAAAATCTATTTAACTAACTTCCCGACTAGTTAGAGATTTGAAACTTCCGGAATAGTTCAGAAACACGGTGAAAATGCATTTCTTAACACTTTTATCCAATTGTTTCGGATCCGAAGTCCCCCCCCCCCCCCAAGGCACAACTTTGACATGAGTCCCCCCCAAGGCACATGAGTCCTCCCCAAGGCATAACTTTGACATGAGTCCCCCCCAAGGCATAACTTTGACATGAGTCCCCCCAAGGTGCAACTTTGAAATAAGGCCCCCCAAGGCCCAACTTTGACATGAGTCCCCCCAAGGCACAACTTTGACATGAGTCCCCCCCCCCCCCCCCCAAGGATTTTAAAATGAGTCCCCTCAAGGCACAATTTTATTTATTTATTTATTTATTTTTTTACGTATGCATGCATTTTTTTTTAAATATTTTTAGCCAACTGTTTCGGGTCCAGTGACAATATTTTTTAACATTATGTATATTTCTCAAAGTGTATAAGGAAGTCATGTGGTGCCCACATCAGATTTTTTTTTTTTTGAAGCTGTTAAATTAATCTGCTATCGCTAAAGTTATCAGCAGCATGCACTGACAAGCAGCAAATTCATTTTTTAAATATCTTAAGTGTTCCCATGGATCAGGAAATTTGAAATTAGATTAAAAAAGTCAAGTAAATGTCAGAAATTTTTTTTAAATATTTTCCAAAAACCTTGAAAAATATTGAAAAGATTTTTTGAGCGTAAAGTAAAATGTATTATCTTTTTACATTACGAACTGTTACATTATATGCTGTAAGCTGTTTTTTCTGTCGCAAACCAAATTTTATGAAGATACTTGGAGAAGTTAGAGAATTTTATTTTTGAAATTGTATAGGAATTTTGTCTTAATACATTACTTTTAGGGGGTTAGAAGGTTCTCAGAGGTGATTTGTACGTGGGATTTTTTCCTAATTTTAGAATTTTTTAAAAATTATTTTTGATGACTGTTAAAAGAAAACTGTTATATAATAGAAAATTAGAGCTATATTTTTTAATTTACACTTATTTTAGATTTAAAAAATACTTAATGTTATTTTATTGGATATAGTCTAAAATTTTAATTCTAACCTGGCTTTTTTCCCCTTCCATTTTATTTAATTTCAGGATTATTGAAGTAGTATCAAAATCAGTCCTGATTATGATTATTAAACTAAATACATATTTGTGCGGTCTCCCTCCCCCCCCCCCCTCTAAAAGGAAGGGACTTTTTTTTTTTAACACTCTTCCAAATCTCCATTATCCCTCTTATACACAGTAATTCTGTCTTGTGCACTTTTAAACCTTTTCCTCAAAAACTAATCAAGTTTCAAAATATATCCACATTTTTTTATTTTTTTTAAGTAGGTTCTGTTTTAAATATCGAAAAAGTCTTTTCGTAATACAGTAAGCTAGGAAAAAAATAAAATAAAATAAAAGGCTGCACTTGGATATTTTCAATTTTTCTTTCTGTGATTGCTAATTTTAATTTTTTGAACAGATTTTATTACGTTTTGTTCCGCATGCAATTTAAGATTCAGCCAAGTGTTAAAAACAAGATGCAATTCAGGGATCTGTCCAGAGGTAAGCCTGGCTCCATAAAGGACCCTTCACAAAATTCTGTATCTTAAAACAGGACCCTTCACAAAACTATTTATCCTAAAACAGGACCCTTCACAAAATTTTTTTTTATCCTAAAAAAGGACCTTTCATAATTTTTTTTTTTTGTCCTAAAAAAGGACTTCCATAAAATTTTTCTTCTTAAAAACAGACCCTTGATAAATCTTTCATTTTCAAATCCTAATCTTCAATGAAATGAACAGACTGCCTGAATAATCGTACGTGTTTTGTTGTATTTCTCCCAAAAAAACTGATATTCAGTTTCTAATTTATAAAGGGCTTCTATGCATATATGTGAGTTTAGTTCTGTAAAACTGAACTGTCATTCTCTAAAATGAAATCTTGATTGTAATTTTATTTTGCAAAATAACTTTTTCCATAGCCAAAAAGTTTGGAAGAAATTTTCACACTAAATTTAAATTCACAAAATTACGTGTAGAATTTTTCACAAAAACAGGACCCGGTGTGAAAAGTCTGGACAGACCCCTGCAATTGTTTGGAAAATTGTAATTTTAAGAAGTATTTCAAAAATGGCAAGAATAAGACAATTAACAATACCACAAAAAATATTAATTTTAGAGCGAAAATCAGAAAAATATTTTAATATGTGGGATGTCAAAATTATTAAATGTTAAAAAAAATATTAGTGATCTGATTTTTAGCAAGATATATTTTTTGGCTGTTTAAACTGCATATTTGTACTTAGGTGGCCACATTACTCATCCAGTCGAGATGACCGCAAGTTAAAAAGCCAGCGCTTAAAAAATCAGTTTGTATTATATTTAGAACATAGCAGGAATTGAGAAAAAGTGTTTAGTAACATAATATATCTAAATACAGTGAAATAAAAATTAAACAAAGCAGCTTTAATTGCCAGAAAATCTGAAAAAAAAAAAAAAAGATAAATTAATTATTGGGCTGAAGTTGTTCTCTCTGATGAGTCAAGTTTAACTTATTTCGAACTGATGGAAACAAACAGATGTGATCACGAAAATGTGACTGACTTAATGAAAATCGCACTTTTAAAACAATGACATATTGCCCAAACATTATGATATGAAAATGCATAATATTTCAGTAAATCTGGCAAACTTTCATGTTCAATGGATCAATTAACCCAAAGTAAAACTTGGCCATTAAAAAATTGATCCCTGACTGACTACTATGGGGATATTTCAGATTCTTCTATAATCAGCATTTCAAGATGATAATGCACCTTGTTATATGGCACTTGTGATACATTTATTTGATTCAAGTTGTTAAAATTACTTATCCATTTTCATGAGCATCAATAATTTTGTAAGTTATCATAACTTTTTTTACTTATAATTAAATCCCACAAAGAATGTCGGAGGATTTTTTCTTTATTAGATCTAAAAATTCTCCTAATCCCAATCTGCTCGAAAATGTTTAGTCTATAAAAGAGGGTGCAGATTAGAAATTTGTAGCCTACAATTTTGAAAGAACTAGAAAGTAAGTAGTAATTCCATATAAAGGCAGAATTATCCATTCCAAAATACATATTTTTATTAAATAATTCTTTAGATCTAACGAATGGTTTTATTTCATACATTAAAATAGCACTTATTTATTTGATATAATAAATCATAATAGAATACAAAGTATATGTTTATTATATTACATTTAAAAAGAAATTTTATGCAGATTTTTATTGAATACTTTGTAGAGGGTAATAAAATGAATTATTAAATCGAAAATGTACATAGGTATGTTATGACTTCTGTATTATACAAACATAAGAATTTTATTTGTTGCAATCATTAGTTTTTAAATTATTACAAACCCAAAAGGTATGAGTCAATTTTTCTGCAGTGTGGCTTTTTTTTTTTTTTTTTTTTTTTTTTTTTGTCGCTTAGTGTATATGGATGGATGTGAGCATTATGAAGATCATGAAGAAATGCAAATTGAAAATACAAAGATTTCAAATCTGTAAAAAATATATCAAACCATAAGGATTGTTACATGACTGACTATACAGCCGAACCTTGTTAACATGAATCTCAAGGGGAATAAATAATTTGTTCATTTTATCAGTAGTTCTTGCTATCAGTAACTCAGAAACAAATCTTCATTTTGACGGAGATTGTGGAAACAGTTCATGTTAAAAGTAATTCAGACCTATATATTCAATTTATAAAATATTAAATGGATGTTTTTATATGAAACCTATTCCAGTGCTGCTGAGTCAAAGATGCTAAATTATTACTATAATGTAGATTATTACTATAATTTTATTACTGGACTAATTCCCTTTTTCAATGATTTTTAAAATATTGTTTAAATTTTACAAAATATTTTGTGGATGTTTCTGTAGCATGATATTGTTACTGCATATGATAAATTTTTTTTTTAATAGGATTTATGTATTTTTGACAAATGCTTGTAGAAATAAAGGCAGTTTAATTATTACACTTTTCTCCTATAAATGCATAAAATATAGGTTTAACACAGGCCAATTATAGTTTATCTAGGAGTGTAATTTATAAGAGTAGAGTAAATTGGGGGAAAAAAAATATATATATAGAAGTGTTGTAGTCATTAGCAGAATCGTATCCCACAAAAATTGATGCCTGAAGCATGCTTCTTCAGATTGGATGAGCCTAAAATGAGACAGAGTTGTCACAGAACCTGGAATAGTCAGGGAATTTGTATTTTTTAGCCATAATCTGGAAAAGTCGGGGTATTTCATACAAAGATTGCCGGAAAAAAAAAAGAATTTTTCCTCCAATGTAGTCATTTTTCTTGTTTTTTTTTTTTCCCCTTAGCTTCCACTATTTTTTAAAAACAAGACCTCTTCGAAAAACGCCACATGAAGGGCAATCTGTCCGTAGGTCGAAGTAATATGTAACTTTTGTGTTTTTAAGTGGTACCATAATTATTTTGCCCTCAATACAACCAATGCACAATATATATAGCTAGACTGAAATTTTCATAGAACACGTCTAAAGAACCTGGAAAAGTCAGGAAATTTCATTCTGCTATTTGAGTTGCAACCCTAATGAGAGTAAATATTACAATCAATGTTAATCTTGTTAGAAGATTTAAAATATAAAAATGAAAATAAAAGTAAAGGATTCATAAATCTAAAAAAATAATTATGTAGCAGTAAGTAAATATTATCTAAACTGTATTCCACATGCATAAATTTCAGATGTTTTTGCTATGTATAAAAGAAATTAAAAAAAAAAAAAAAAAAAAAAAAACTTTTACTGGAAGTTTTTCATGCGTAAAGTTTAGTTTTTGATAAAATTTTATTTTAATATGTAGCAATAATCACCAAGTGGTGAAATTCTAGTGTGTACAATACAAAAAAAAAAAAAAAAAAAAAAAAAAAACTAGCCTCTTCTAAATTTCTGTGAAATTTGTTGTCCCCTCTTTTTTTTTTTTTTTTTTTTTTTTTTTGTTTGGTGGGGTAAGGTATGAATAATAGTTATATTGTTTTCTTCTAGGGTATCATGAAGTTTCTGAGTTGATAAAAATGCTATTATTAAAATGTAATCTACAATAACTTTTATTTTAGTATTTCAGACGAAGAGTGAAGAACAGTTCTTTTATTAGAAAAATAATTGTTCTTAATTTTTGTTAACAGCTAATGTGAACTAACATTTTTGAGAAGATACTTTATTCATCAACTGAGTTTAAAAATAATTAATTTTAATTTCTTATACATTTTCTTTTTTGATATTAATAATTTAAAATTGTTTTACTATGTAACTTTTAAAATAAAAGCTTTTGTGCTGTTTTACTGAAGAAACCATGTGGCTTATTCCAAATTTTGACTTTCAAATTTTATGAATTTATGCTCTTGCCTAAATTCAAAAATTTTCATGGAACTGAGCCCATGAATTTTCATTTATTGAAAAAATCTAAAATTTTAATCTTTCGGCATGTTTAATAATCTAAATTATGGAAATTTTGGCAAGTTTTGGTTTTTACTTTCAGCTGGATAATTATGAAATCAAAAGTGGAAAGAATCTGAAAGTCAATGTATCAGTTCCAAATCTTCGGCTTTTTGTGGGTAACATTCCTAAGAGCAAGAGCAGAGAGGAAATTTTTGAAGAATTTGGTAAATTAACAGGTATGAAAAATTAAACCTGACCTTGTTAACCTTTTTAATTTGACAGGTAAATTTATATTATAATGAAAATAGATGGTCAAAATTTTAAGTTTGGCTTAAGATAAAATTGCTAAATAAAATTTTGCTTATTCTGCCTGTATCTTCTGTCTGAAGTAAGTAGCCTCAATAATTTATTTTAGCATGACTTTGAAGTTATTTTTAAAATACTACATTTTAGTTGTAGATGCAGAAGTGTCAACTTCCCTCCTTATTCGAACAATGCTCAGTTCAATTATTTTATGTTCTTCCACTGTATTAGTTATTTTATAATTCTTTGATCCTTCTATTCTAGAATTTTTCTTATTTTTTGAATGTTAATTCTTTTTTTTTTTTTTTTTTTTTTTGTATCCTTTATGCAATTTCCTCTTTTTCATTCAAACGTTTTTAATTGTTCCCAAAATAACTCTTGCATATATATTAAAAAAAAAAAAAAACAAGGAAATGTTGCAGACTGGTTTAAATAATTAGAATCAGCAAAAAAGACTTAAATCTCTCACACCCTTTTGTTTTAGTACATTGGAGGATTTTTGAAACCATTAAATTTATTCTAACTTGCTAATATATGTGTTATAATAGGGTAAGCATTTGTTTTTACCCATATTCCAGTAAACGATATTTTTATTGATGAACTTAAGGTTTCTGTTTTATTAGAAGTCCTTTAAAGATTTTGCTTTTATTTCATTTTTACTTTTTCCTTAGTCACAATTTTTAAACCAGGATATTGTTTTTAATAGATTTTTTTGTTGAGAATTTAGAAGGAAATTAAAAGTAACTGGTCACCAGCAAAAATTTCTTGTAGCCAGTGAACCCCCCCCCCCCCTTTATTTTTTCAATTTTGAAATTTATTTGATAGTAAAAAAATTTTAAGTTCTATGCATTAGAACCAAATATTTACTAGCATAAAATGATACATCAGGAAACACCTGTATAAATTTAACATCATAAAACCAGTTTTATTATTTTCACTAAACCCATTTGTTATCAGCATTGATATGTCATTACACTGGCACAACGATTCAACTCCAGGTTGAAAACAGGATCAGTGTAAACCAATTCCTTAAAATGGTGCACTAATTTAAGAGTTGTGAAACATGCATGGAGAAAAGTGGTAAATCCCCTATTAGTTTATTGATTCAACACAGTGTGTCAAAACTTCATGAGAAGAGCAGGAATGAAAATGGAAAAAGTCAGCCTATATCAAAAGTGGAATCAGAGCCTGGTTTTGGGACCAACGTATTCACAAAATATTAAAAAGAAAAAAAAAAAAAAATCCTTAAAATTGAAGTCAGTCTCTAGTTAAAATTTATATTGGTCGCCATCGGCGACCAGGCAGCCATATTTCATGAAACCTGTTTAAAAAATCTGGACTTCTTGCCCCCTTCCACCCAAATAAAATGTTTTAAGAAGTGTTCTACTTTAAATCATTAAAAAAGAAAAAACTAATATTCAGCTTCTTATTTTTGCAGTTTTTCACCCCAAAATATTTTAAATTGCCTATGTATGAGCATTTTATAAAATAATTTGCTTTAAATGGACAGGGAAAGGTAAAAGAGGAATCTTATGGAATTCATTTTACAGGGTGTTATTGTTAGTGTATTAAATAAATACCATATAAAGTATTTTCAGAAGTCTTTGTTGATACTTTAGAATGTTTATTTTAATTCAGTTCGTCTAAATTGCTAAAATTCCATCCAAAATATTTCTCTAGAAATAAAGCAAAATCTTTAAATGTGGTAATTTATCCTTATAAAAAAGTTATCGGTTTATTTTCTGACCGTTTTTTATTTATTGTGTTGTAATTTGTTGAATACATAATCATTTCTTCAGATGTTTTTTTGTCCTCCCGTGTTAACAGATTAATCCTTTAAAAGTGTTGGCTGTTTTTTTTTTTTTTTAAGAAAACCTTTTTATTTTGGGAAAAATTTCAGCTCTTTCTAGTTTAATTTTATTTGAATTTTTAAATGTCTATTTGCTGGAAGTTAGTAAAATTCCTTCAAACTTTGTCTGCTTCAAATAAAAATTTTACCTACAACTCCCTCCCCCCCATTCCCTTTTTTTTTTTTTTTTTTTTTTTATCTTTACAGGTTTTTCTTATTCACTTTTAAAATGCAATTGTTGATGTATTAAGAAATTTTTAAACACTGTGTTTAATAACACAGGACAGAATATTTTTAAGTTCTTGTGGTCCTTGCATTTAGATATTAGAACTATTTTGTAAACTTTTATTTTAACCTAAAATTTTTATAAGGATATGTTGTTTATTTACAGTTGGTTTGACAGAAGTCATAATTTATAGTTCTCCTGATGATAAAAGGAAAAATAGAGGATTTTGCTTTCTAGAATATGAATCTCATAAAGCAGCTTCATTAGCTAAACGCAAGCTTGGAACTGGAAGGATTAAAGTTTGGGGATGTGATATTATTGTTGACTGGGCAGATCCTCAGGAAGAACCTGATGATGAAACAATGGCAAAGGTAGTTGTTTATTTTGTAAGAACTATAAGATTTCAAGGCACATTAACAAATGTTAATGTAATTTGCAATTAACAAATGTTAATGTGCCTGCAAACTAAACTAATTGTATGAAAGAACGATTGAAAGTAATTTTTTATTTAAATCTGATTGTAAAAAAAGGCCAGTGTAATGTCTTTAAAAAAATTTTTTTTTTAACAAAAAGTAACTTTCAAAAGTCAGTCATGAATATCTACATAAGCCATTCAATAAATTACTTCCATTACCTGACTACAATAGATAAGATAATGGAAGTATTTTATCAGGATGGCCACTGCCACTAGTCAGGGAATGAGGAAAGTTCTAATGTATGCGATGATTTTGGAAACATTTGGTTTCAATTGGAAAAACTAAAAATGTGGTTGGTTGTAAATCCATATCTCAAAAACAACTGCGACAATTTTCTTTTAATTTGCTAGATTTAAACCTCTTTTAAGATATCCTTTTGTATGTTACTTCAAGAAAATTGATAATGTGTTTTTTTTTTACTGCTATATATATATATATATATATATATATATATATATATAAAAAATGCTTTCAAAGTTTTTGTAGAGACCTATTTCTTGACAGGAAGAATATTTGTATGGTGTTCCCATACAAGTATTCTTCCTTTTCAAGATGTATAGTAATATGACTTTTTAAAAGCATTATTTAGAAATTAAAGATAAATAAATTTATAAAATTTATGCATAAAAAAAAAGTTTTTTAGAAAATAACGTGTAATGGTTTAATTAAACTTTTAAAATTTATTGACAGTCAGCAGTCAAATCTGATGTGAATAAATAATTAACTCCAAATAAAAATATTTTCTCTCCATTTTAAAAATTTCCAATTTTGTTCTAGTCCACGAGCGGTTCTGCGCTCAAAGCTGGTAGATGGGAGGTGCCAGGTTCGATCCCAGGACGCACTCATCGACCTAGCCGTTAAGAGTTTTCTGTGGTTTCCTCCGAAACTTGCGTAAATACGGGCTAGAACCCCTTAGAAAGACCCCCCACGGATGGAATTCCCCCTTTAGGCCTAGGACACTTACAGACTCAATCGGCCTTAAATCCACCAATCAATCGATCTTGTTCTAATTGTTAGAATTTAGTCATTTGAGCATAAAAATTTTCCCATTGTTATTATTTTTTAAAATTGATTTTAACAATTATTATTATGCATTGATTTTTCACATTTCTTATTCTGTAGAAATATCCAATGTCTGTCATGTTTGTATAGTTTATGTAAAAAGTCTGCCTGTAGCATTTGGCAATGTAGAATTTATTCTACATCACAATCGGTAATCAATCTATAAATCAATCTATGTAATTTTCCTGGGAGAGAAAGAAAGAGAAGAAATAATCACATAAATTATGTATTTATGTCTAAAATGGCCATAAAAAATCAAAAGTCGACAAGGGGAGCTATATTAAGGCTGTACTATGATCAGATTTACATATGCGTTAGATGTAGCCGATCATAGCATATTGTAATATTATATTTGGCATGAAAATGTCATTTTATAGTTGATTGAATAAATCAATTAAATGTAGAAAATAACTTGAAAGAAAAAAAAATTATGTACACCATGTATCGTGTTGTTCATATGTAACTGGGGTTTAAATATAAAATTAGTACTTGAATTTTTTTTATACTGTCCGTTTCGAAACTGTCATCTGATAAGCACCCAAGTGGAGGCCCACTGGTAAGCTGTTGTCACAGACACCCTAGAGTCTGCGAATGAGTGGGTTGCTGCCTAAGGCAGCGGAGACAGGAAGCGAACTTTTGAGCAATTTCGTGATTTTTTTTAAATTTTAATTTTGTTTATAAAGCAATATAAAAGAGTTTTCTTTAAATATAGTGACCAGCAAAGCAGGCTAATTCTTCGTTGATTCACTACATTCGTTGATTTCACATTCCGTCATTTTTGACGGGGTTATATACTAGCATTAAATAGTTTACAATAAAGCATTTTATTTATTTTCTTGAATACTAGTTTTAAAGACTACAAAGTTTCATTGACCTACGTAATCAGAATGATTGTCATTTTTTCCTGTAATAATTGAGTGATGCAAAAGGACATCTAAAAAGGGGTTTATATAGCAGTTTTTAAAAAGAAGTCATTAAAGCAATTTTTAAGATACCAGCTTTTGTTTAAATATTTGCCACTTCAATTTTCACCAAAATTTGGCAGACTCATCTGCTGACAAGAAAACTCCAGCTAAAATTAAGGAAAAGGATATCTAAATAATAAATTAGATATCTAAAAGGAAGATAATATGGCGAGTTTAAAAAAAAAAAAATCTATACAGCTGCTTTTAAGAGCACGCGTGAGCTCAAATTGACTTCTTATTATTTATACAGGGCGCTTATAAATTTTCCTGAACTAACCAAATAGTACATATGAAAGGACATATAATATAGGGTGGTTTATGTAACAACTTTCAGAAAATCGTTTAAGTTGTTATTGAGATATGGACTTAAGTTCCTGATGTCCTACTTGTTTTTCCAATTTTCACCAAAGGTTAAAACTTGTAAATCAGGTGAAAACATGATATAGGATTTTTTGACGAGATGTAACATTTCCATTACCTATGGTGGTTGTTAGGCAATGAAAGTAAAAATGTGGAGCTATATTTTTAAATAGCTTGATTTTCTTTATTTAATAGGAAAGATAACTCATTATCTATTAATTGTAACAGTATTGCTTTTTTTCCCCCCTTAATGAAAACTAATGCCCACTTTCAAACTTATTAGGTTAAAGTGCTGTATGCTAGAAATCTTACTGCTGAACTTACTGAAGAAAAGCTCAAGGAAATGTTTGAAGAATATGGTAAGGTCGATAGAGTTAAGAAAATCAAAGACTATGCATTTATTCATTTTGCTGAAAGAGATCCTGCTGTAAGAGCCATGGAAGACACAAATGGCAAAACAATTGGTGGTTCAACCATTGAAGTTTCGTTAGCAAAACCTCCATCTGACAAAAAGAAGAAAGAAGAAGTATTGAGAAATAGAGAACGTAGAATGATGCAGACAATAGGACGTGGAGGAGGAATGTAAGTTAATCTTATCTATTATCCAGATAACATAGCATAAAATTAAAAAAAAATTTAGATATGACATGAGTTATCTTAATTTTTTAATTAAATTTATACCATTTTAAAGCACATTCTATGTAATTCTGTAGTTTCCTATTTTTCTTGAATTTTTGAGAGGCTTTAGTGTTATGTTCTGAAATCATGCCAAAATGCAGACTGGTGTAAGCCCCCCCCCCCCCCCCAAAAAAAAAAAAAATAATAATAATAATAATAATAAATAAATAAATAAAATTCTCTGTATTATTTGTCCATCTCAAAATTGCTGGTTTAAACTATTTTAAAGAAATTTTGAATGTTTAATTTGTCTAATAATGTATTAAGAACTTTACAAATATCACTTTTTATTGGTATAAGTAAATACTTTTAATAATAGCCTTGTTATAAATAGTCCTTTAAATAAAATGTTAAAAATGTTTTTTTTTTTTTTTTTCCTTTCATAATTTGGGATAAAAAGGATTCATTCTGTAAAAGTTCATGCCATTTTTCATTTGAAAAGGCAATTTTCAATTATTTTAAATCTTAAATTATATTTAATTACAGGATGGGAATGTTACCAACTCCTCCAAGAGGCAGAGGGGGAAGAATGCCACCAAATGCTCCAAGGAATTTTGGTAAGTATTTTTTTGTATGATCTGTTCTTAATCAAGCTTTTTGAAGATAAAGATTTCTATATTTCGCTTTTAATTTTTGGTCTTTTTTCTTTTAACAGTACTTAAAGCATTGAAACATTTAGTGATCCTGTACTGCATTATTTTTTTTATTTTTCAGAATTTCTGGAATTTGTGTGCAATTCTTGTATCCTATTTCAAATGCTGATATGTTTCTGAAGGCATTTATGTTTGTTATTAGTTGTATTTAAAAGTAAAAATACACATCGTAACATATAAATACAGCTGTCCATTTATTATTTAATAACAATTTTTTTATCAGATTATTTTTTAAATTTTTATTTTCTCCTGAGAAGAAAAATTTCTTAACAGACCTCATTTCATACTTGCCAACTTTTCCGGTTTTCCCGGAAGACTTCCGGTTTTTTAACGTATCTTCCGGTCTTCCGGACAGATGATGAAATCTTCCGGTTTTAAAAAAGTCGCGGACATCGTTCGTTTTAAAAAGAAAACCCAAATGTTCCACGAAAACTCCTGATTCCCAATCTTTTTCCATCCATAACATAAATGTCAATATTCATTTCAAACTTGCTTTATGAGATTCTAGAACATGTAAAGAAATAGAATTGTTAAATATTTCTTGCTGATGTAATTATTTTTTGCCCCCCCCCCCCCCCTTCATTTATTTCCAACTAGTGATCAGCAATCAAATGTTCTGCAGAAGTCTTTTGTTTCCTAATTTTTATCCATCTGCAACATGAATGATAATATTAATTTTAAACTTTTTTCATTAGATTCTAGAAGTAGAGTTGAAAGAGTTTAATATTTCTTACTTTGTAATTATTTTTGTATTCCCCCCCCCCCTCCCCGGATTGTGATAAATGATCAATTCTAGAAACAATAAAGCAATGGAAGTGCTCAATATTTCTCACGTATGTAATTATTTTTAGATCTTTATTGCTGAATTTAATGAATCTGTGTATTTTTCCTCAATTAAATTAAATGTTTGTATGTCATATTTATACCAAATGTTAAACATGGGAAAAAATGAAGAATAATTTTTTCAGGTAGGAAAATTTTTTCCAAATCAATTTAAGAAAATTAATACTCAGTTGGTTTTATGCACATTTGAAACTCATAATTAGCTACTGCTACTTTTTTTTATATGTATGATTAATGTACATACACAAAAATCATATTCTATTTATTTAAAAAATTAGTTATACTTTAACTTAACTGAGTTTTTTGTCTATTGTTAAATAAATTTCTTACAAATTCTGTTTTGTAGATTATTTATATGTTGAAGAGGAATAACTTCATTTAAAACTTTTATATAAAACGTTTTTATAGATTGCTTCTAAATATTAAAATTGTATTGCTTCTAAATATTAAAATTGTAAAACTATTGTTTATTACGTCAGAGAGAGAAAAAAAAAAATCTTCCCTTTTTTTATGAAATCTTCTGGTTTTTGAACAAAGATCTTCCCTTTTTTTATTAAAATTGGTTGGCAAGTATGTCATTTGCATGTTTGGACATGTTTTGCAGGAGAACTTCATTTTGAGGAAAAGTTTGTTTGATATACATCAGTTCGTATTATGTTAACATAATTTGAGTAGATATTGAAAAAATAAAAAATAGCTGTCATTCTGTAGATAATGCCCTTTATGCTGTTTTGGCATATACGATATTGGGAAAAAATGTAGTCTGTCAAAATTTTTAAAAATATTCTTGACATCAATTCTATAAAACACAATAGCTAATGAAAATATAGATAGTTCAAAAGTTTAACTTGTATGCTTTTCTGAACTCCTGTGGCAGAATTTAAGCGACACTGTCATAGAAAAGAATTGTCACTTGCAGAAAGATTTTGCACATAAAAATTAGATATTCTTAGACTTTAGTAGAAAACAGAAACTCATGTCTTATATTTAAGTATTTTACAATTTATTAATATTACCTTTATAATTATATGTACATGTTATGTGTGAAATAGAAAATATGCTATTATTAAATAACATGGTCTTTCAGAAGAGGTCTTGTACAGTCGAGACTAGTCACAGAAAGCATAAAAAGATTGTCACAGGGTTCTGAACTTGTGTGGGTTTAATAAGACACAATAAGCAAAACATTGCGATCATTTACTTTAATACTTAATGGACGGGTTGAATTTGTTTTGTCTTTCTCGGTTTCTGGGCATTTTACACATTGTGTGTGCAATGCAATTACAAATAACTCTGCCTACAAGCATTTCTTTTACATATTGTGTACTACATTTATTCTGTAAAATATGCTCAGATTTCGTATCTGTACTACAAAGGTAAGTATTCATATAAATACTTCGACTAGAAATGGTATAATTACTATATATATTTATTTTTAATGATAACATGAATACATAAAATACATATGCTTTATAATGCAACATTTTGGTGTAACGCCCAAAGGCGGGGTTTTCGGTTCAAAATAGGAAACATGCCTCTCGAATGTGTTAAAAATGCTGGTTCAAAAGCCAATCTGTACAATAGGATCAACATACAGGTAGTACTGTAACTAATGGTACCAAAAAAAAAAAACCCATGCATTTAAAAATACTGCCTAAAAAGGAAAACTGCGCAGCAGAGTCAACAGGCAGATTGTAATGTAATATAACTAATGATACCAAGGAAAAAATAGAAAGTCATAATGGAAAAACATAAATCTACATGGTCTTTCCTAGAAAGTCACAATGGAAAAACGTAAATTTACGTGACCCTACTGCTAAGTGTTAAGAAAATACTTACTTTTAATGAAATTTTCATTGACTTTCGTTATATTTACTTTTAAACTTATTTTCATAATACTGCACTTATTTTCTTTTAAATACTTCTTGGTGACTGACATTTGACTATCTGGAAAGGAATACTTTACTCAACTTATTAACTGCCTTCCATGGGAGACTTTTTAAAGTGCTTAGTCTGTACCTATTCAAGTAAATTTCAAATAAAAACACAGAACTCTGAAGTTTAAGGTTTGAAGCGTGTACCTTTGTAGAAAGAAAAAAAAAAAAGTATTTGTAACTTATGTTTGGGTAATTGAACGATCTAACAATTTTTATTTTTTTGCCCCTCTGCCACCCCTTCCCGCCCTCTTGCCCTGCAACTTATCAAGTTCAGTTTGAATGTGAATTACTATACAATGCTTTGAAACTAATTTTTGCTAAGAATAAATTTTTAACTTTCATTTTTGCATAATAAAAAATGTCTTACTATAAAAAGATTTTTTTTTTTTTTTTTTTTTTTTTTAAATGCCAAAAACTCATTGAAAACTTAAAGAATTCAAATTTCATTAGAATATAGCTGATATTTTCATTTCTTTATTACCTTTTCTTTTACAAAGATAATTAAGATTCTTATTGTTTTATATTAGGAGCAGAATGATCAAATCTTTCTATATTGACTTAAATTTTAAACAACTGTATATCTGAGTTTTTTTTTTTTTTTTTTTTTTTTTTATTGTTTGTTTTACTGCAAGAAACATATTCATTTAATTTTAATACTGATGCTTTGTAAATACCTCCTAAGATTATACAGCTTTACTAAAAATTAAATTTGCATTATTTTATTCATTTTTCTTACAAACTTTCTTGGAAAAAGTCTCGTGATTTCTGTTAAAAAATATTTCAGCAATGAGGTACCAAAAAAGCAAGAATTAGTATTAAAATGATTTGGTATTTTTGAAATTGTTTACAAAATTATGTGTATTATGAATCATCTTTTAAAAATGCATAAATTTCGTCACTTAACACGTTGAGTGCCACACAAATTCTTACAATCCATTAAAATTCCATAATGATTCCTCCTGTAATATATAAAAATTAAGCAAATCTTTAATAAATTTTCAATCATTAAATGTAATATTTATTTTTATATCCTATTTTATATCTGCCACCGATGGTTGATGCGGTTTTATGTCATATTTGACACTGTCAGCCACCGATAGCTGACAGGGAGCTCAACGTTTTAATTTTTTATTGGTACTGCTATTATTTTAACTTGGTAAAACTTTCACTGAAATGTTTGAAGTATAACATGTTTTGCACACTTCTAAAGTTTCAAGATAATTCCTTTAGTACTTAGAGATATATGACAAAATATCTAGAATGGCTGACATGGCGCTGAACGTGTTAATAAATAGCCTGCTTCACTTACCGTCGCCGGAAGCCTTAGCTAATGTTATTCTATCGGAAATTTTGTTTATTTAACTCATTAATTTATACATACTTTTGAATTCTGTTTTCGCATTTAGAAAATTCACAGCTGTTAAATTGATCGACATTTTTTAAAATTTTAAATGTTTTTTTTTTTTTTTTTTTTTCAAAACTGTAAAATGTAAAATTTTGCATATTGAAAATTCGTGTTTTACAGCTCCAAAATAAAACATTTAAAATTAAAAAAATTGTTTTTAAAAAAACATTCTTCAATTTAACAGTTGTGAATTTTCCAAATGTGAAAACAGAATTTAAAAATATGTATTAGTTTAATGAGTTCAAAGTAAACAAAATTTGTTCAGGCGATGGTAAGTGAAGGCAGGTCCTTATTAATGGTAAAATGAGAGCATATTTCTATTTCTGCTATTTAGCTACACGTATCGCGAATTTAGGAAATCAGGTTTTTGTTCAAGTGCAGGTTTTTATCAATTCACAGTGAAATAATAGTGTATTTTAGAAATTAGTTTCAGATAAATGTAAATTTTTCACAGTAGTGAAATGATCCATTATATCCAAAATTGAGTGGTTTGCTATTCAGTTTTGAAAGAAACATGATTTGGAAAGATTAATAGAAAAATAATATATTTTGGCTATTAATTTTGTGCTGATTAAAAATATATATATACACACCATAAATTTCTGAGAATAACCCTTTCCTCGAATTTAGGCCCCCCTCCCTTGCTGAAAGTGAAATTTTTCTTAAATATAACCCCTTCACCCTACATACAGAACGCCAATCCAAACCTACTTTTAATCTTCAAGGTCATTGCTATGCTTTTGGAAAAAGGAGGGGGGGGGTATTTTACGGAATGTAAATTGGTACAGTATGTTTTGAGATATGTTCCATTGTATACATTATGTAATGGTTTGTGGTTATGTTGCAATTAGTATAATTTATTAATAAAGGATGCTTATAACAGTAGTGTTAATTTTATAAAATGAACTTGTTTTTTCTTTTCAGATTATGATTATGATTATTATGGTGGCGGTGGCTATAATGATTATCCAGCTGGTGGTGGTGGTGGCTATGGTGATGCTCCTCCATATTATGATGATTTCTATGCTCCACCTTATGAAGATTATGGGTATGATTATGGTTATTCTACTCCACCTAGACCATATCCCCCAAGTCGTCCACCTCCTCCTCCACCACCTCCAGAAAGAGTAGTAAGTTATTAATTTTTTTCTTAATCTCTTCAACAGTACCTTGTAAAGATATTAAAAATGTTTGAGTTAAAATTTCTTATTGGTATTTAATTTGTGTATGTGCATTATTTGTATATGTATGCATAGCTTTTGCTAAAAGTTAAATTCGATTTAGGAAACAAATAGTTTTTTCCTTTCGTAATTAATCACTATAAAAAGCTAGTGGCAATGGTATGTTTTGGCTTTTTTAGATAGTTTCTATCACAGTACAAAATTATGAGCATATTTCAGGCGTAAAAGTTCCAAAAGGTGGGTTTCCACAATTAAGAAAATCTTTTTGGTCAAACTTTGTATTGATGCAAAAATAGAACGTAAAATTTTCCTGAAAGAATGGAAGGGTGCTAAAACTTTTGGTCAATTGAGAAAGGGCGTAATACTGCAGAGAGAAATATGAATTTAAAGCTTACATAAATATAATCCCTGACTTTTTTTTAATTTAAATAAATAAGTAAATAATAATAATAAAAAAAAAGTAATCAATGAATAAAGGTTTTTTTCCCCCCTAAATTCTATGATGAAAATTGATGACTTGACCTTCTGTCTTCATTCGACGTCATGATAAAATTTAACCTATAGGAGTCTTCATTTAGCCCACAAATAAAGGACTATAGCCAATCATAGCGCAGCTTTTCCCCACAAACAAAGGGAAACTCTGCCTCGTTCTAGTCGTCCATTTGATTTTTACCATCTGTTATTAAAAATAATAAAAATAAAAGTTTTCAACCAAAGTTGTATATGCCATCAGGGGCTATGAGACAGATATTTACTTTTGATGCATACCAGCATCAGAGTTGCCAAGTCTCCTGACTTCAGCAGGATATTTCTGAATTTCATTCTTTTCTGATTTCCTCATTTTTCTCCTGATTTCTAGGATTTTTCACAAGCATCTCTGGAATTTTTCATTTAATTTTCTTCAGAGGATACTTCACATTTGACAAGCACCCTATGCTATTATATGGAGAAATCTGTTTTATAAATTACTCATTGCGTAATGTAATGTTTTAAAACTGTAATGTGTGAAAAGTTAACTAAGAGGTTTTTTTTTTTTTTGCCAATATATAGCTTAAAAATTAAATATTAAAAATAAAAATAATAAATTTTTGTAAAATAAGAAATATTTTAAGTTTTGAATTTTCTAAATGTGTAAATGGAATTAAAAAATATGTTAAGTAATGAGTAATTTATAAATCAGATTTTTCCATAGAATAACATGGGGTTAGACTGCTGGCTAAATTAGGTGAAGTATCCCCTTAAGGGGGATGTGATAATCGCATATTTCTGAGATCAACCTGCAAAAATATTTGAAATATGGCAAGCATGGCAAAATAGATGTTTCAACAACAAGTTTTAACAATAAAATTTTGCTTGTCAAAAGTCAGACACTGAAAAAGTGTTGAAAAATAACAAATATTATGAACCAGAGAGTTGCAAAAATAGTTACTGTATTTAATCAGCTTTGGACATCAAAAATAAGAGAGTTACATATATTTTTTTTTTTTTCACTTTCTCACTTAAAAATCTTAATATTGTGAGAAATTTGTGTACTTTTCCCTTTTTCGGGAATGGACAAAAAATACAGTAAAAACTTAATACAGGGTTCCCATGGTCCTAAGTCCTTAAGAAGTACTTGAATTTCATTTTCTTTTCAAGGGCCCTTGAAAGTACTTGAATTTTCTGCAAAGTCCTTTGAAAATCCTTGAATTTTCCACTCAAATAGACGGGCTTAACGCGAATTCTGTCAAGGCTAAACTATCTCCATCTCCACATGCGCACGTCATTGTCTAATATAATGATTTTGTCATAAAATTCTTATTGCATTGTCTTGCTTTTGCATATAGTTTCAACTTTTTTTTTTGCCAGTCTCATACTTGTTTGATGGACTAGTCATTAATTTTGAACAGAAAGTGACTAGACCAGGACTCAAACCTAAAAACTTTGGAATAATCATAATGATTCCAAATCTTGAACTAATCGTTTTTTGACTCTTATAAAAGTTAATTTGGTCAATCCATTAAAAATGTATTGTGAAAACAGGCAAATTATAAAGAAAAAAAATATTACTAATGAAAGTAGTTACTAAAAAATAAGTAGTTAATAAAGTAGTAGTTTTGTGTGTATGCCTAACGTTCTGTGATTTTCCCCATGTCCTTGAAAAATTTCAAATAGGCCTCGAAAAGTACTTGAATTTTTTTCTTTTTTAAGAGTGGGAACCCTGTAATAGTTTCTTTTTAGACTTATATTTGTGCTAGATAGCAAAAAAACATGTGAAAAACCATACCCTAGTCTGCTCAAGTATGTGCCACTTCTTTTCACCCCCCCCCCCCCCCCCTCCTCCCCAATCCATTCAATGAAAAAAAAAAAAAAAAAACTGCTTGTTTTAAAAATTGCAAATGCACCTAACACTTCACAGATTTTGAAATCTGTCCTAGAAGAGAAACCTGCTCAGATGAGTAGGAATTAAGCTCTAGTTATCTCTGCTCTGCACCCAATATAGAAACCACAGAATTCGAAAACTGAAAAAAAAAAAAAAAAAAAAAAAAAAACCCGCTTATATTTTAGATGTAAATTCTGTGCGTCCATGTAAAAGACCTGCTATTATTATTCAAAGTTTATTTGGGGGGTCTGACTTAATTTTCAGAAATCTGACATAGTTTTTAAGTCTCATTTTGTATTTGAGGATGGGTAAGAAATTCTTACCCAATTTTTTCCTCTAAGAACCTTGGCTACATGCAGACATATTTCAACAATATCAACCTCAAAAATTAAGTATTTCACCAGTCGGTCATAAATATATGCCAAAATTTTGTTTATTATCAACAGAAAAGTCTGGTGTTTCAGAAATTGGGTATTAAGACTGATTCTAAAAAACAGCTATAACTCTCATTTATCGAAAATTGATGGAGATAAATAAATTACCTGTATAAAAAATTAGTTATGCTTTAAAATTGTATATTTTATAAATAGATTTAAAAAAAAAAAAAAAAAAAGCACAAAGGGTCTAGCAGAATAAGGTAGGGGTCAGCGGCCCCAGAAAGGTATTTTGAAAATGACTCGTGTGGTAACATAGACGAGATATAAAACTACCATTGACACAAATTCAGCCTCTCATCTCGCTGCGTTCTGGAGGTAATTGATTAAATAAATGCTAGAGCGGATATTTTTTGAAAATTACAGCTGCACTGATGAAACCAAAAACTGTTCGTTAGACAAAATATTAGTCTACATTATATATTTTTTGTAGAGTTTTTCTGTCGTATTTACTATTAAAAAATTTTTTCAAGATTTTATTCATAGTTCACGCAAAGGTACAATCAGAGAAAAAATATATTATGTAGCTTATTATGTCTAGTATTACTACCAAAAAGTGCATAAATATAAAATGGGTGCAATACTTTAAAAAAAAAATTAAAACTTCTTATGACCATCTTAAGTACTAATAACTTAACTTTACATTTGTCTTTTGATTGAACATTTTATTACTGTATTAAAAAGTAGTAACTTGTTTATTATTAATGTACAAGTTTATGAAAGCTCTAAATTATAGTTATTATTCCCGTGAAAAAAGAAAATGCTGAATATTAAAAAATTAAGTCAAAGAAAATATTATTTATTGTAATACAAAATATATTATTAAAGTATAATTAATCTTCATCGCTGTCCTCATTAATAACTGCATGAATCTCTTCTGATGTTAATGTATCAGATAAAGCTTGTGCTGGATGTAAGATACAGAAAAGATATTGGGCATAATACAAGTAATAAACAACAGCGGCTATGTGAGAACAACGTCCTACTGTTCTTAGACCATTAGGACAGTTGCAGCAATATCAGCATATGCTTTTGATTGGCGCTCCGTTTTGTACATATTCAATATAAACATAAGTTTTACGGTTCACGTGTATTGATATAAATTCCAGTTTTAATATGCTGGATGTGGTTTTTAACAAATTATACTTTGAGGTTGCATTCTTTGTCCATTATCTCTGCTAAATAAGACACAGCCTTTGAGAGTTAGTAGAAGACAATGAAAAACATAGCAAGCTGTTCTTTATTTAATTGAGGGAAATCTAGAATTTCAGAAGTTGCTGAGAAGCAGACTTAAGATGATTCCAATTTTTTTTTTTTTTTTTTTGACTTCTTCACTAAGAGTATTTACAACACTCATTCTGTTCTCCATGTACTCAAGGAGCTCAGAATTTGATCTTTAGCCATACTTGTATTGTAGAAATCCAACAAGCACTTTCAACTTCGGTATAAATTTGTTATCCAAAGAATTGTGTAGAAGGCGATATTTTTGAGATATTGCACCATGAACTGCTTCTACAACCCATCTCAATTTTGTAACTCTTCTTGATTCATTCCGTTGTTAGTTGCGCTCTGTTTCCTTTTAAAGCAGGCATAAATACTGTATAGTCTTTACTTTGTAAGAAATCAACTGAATTGCAAAAACCACGATCTACAATAAAAATATCGTTTAGTAATAGTAATGTCTGTAAACTAGTAGAGTCTTGTAAAACAAGTTTAAGTATTGAAGCGCCATTTTGTTTTGAGTGCCGTAAAAAGGTACTGCAAAATCTGTAATATAACCATTTGTAGTGCAGATGGCGAAAGGTTTGCAAAGATTCATTTTTTTTCTGCCCAGAGAAAGATATTCTTTGATAAAAATTATTTTGCCTTTTTTATGTCGTACATAAGTACCATCGCAGATGATCAGAAGTTGATTATCAGGTAAATTTAATAACTTCTTGGCTGTACTAGAGGTGTTAGAAATAAAATCTTGACTTGTAATAGCACCATAACTAAAATATTTTGGTGAAATATATCTCTCAAAACTTTACACGATCTTGTCAAAAAATTCTATGTATTGTTCATGTTGCAAACCCAAATAACCCTCTTATTTGAGTTTTCTGTCCTTAATTTAAAAAGAAAAATGATTAACGACCCTCTTCACTCACGGTCGCCGTAAGCCCAAGCCAATGATATTCAATGGGAAATTTTCTTTACGTATAACTAATTAACTAATACATATTTTTACATTCGGTTTTCACATTCAGAAAATTCATTTTTTTAATTTTTAATATTTTCTTTTGAAATTGCAAAATGAGAAATTTCACATGTTGAAAATTCGTATTTTACAGCTTCAAAAAACAAATATTAAAAATTTAAAAAAATACATTTTTAAAAAAGGTGTGTCAAAACAGAATTTAAAAATATGGATTAGTTAATAAGTAATAAGTAAAGAAAATTTCCCATAGAATAACACTGGCTTTGGCTTCCGGCGATGGTAAGTGAAGCGGGCTCTTAAGGCTTGTGCCATGGTCAGAGTTTTTGTATTTCTCATTGAAGGTAGCATATGTTTGAGCTCTATAGTGCTTTTCCAAGTAAGGCCTGTCAGGGATTTAATTTGATTTTCTGATAATCCATTTTCTATTTGATCGAACAATGTTAGATTAGATGTTTGGGAAAGTACATTTATAAAAGTAATTAATTCTGATTTTTTAATTTACTTGTATTAGAAATGATGCATAAGCGGGACAAGTCATCTTCGTAAATTCTATGTTCATTGCAGCAACGATCATCATTGGGTATAAAAATCATTTTTCTTGCGAAAATTTCATTGTGTTTCAAGAGATATTACTCGCAGATTTACTTCTACTCTACATATTATACAGAACCGATGTGTTGATACTTCTCGTGGAAAAGGCATTTCAATATAATAGTCCTCTTCAGGGCTAGTTATGCAACACACAAAATCATCATCGTTTGTATCTATAGGTTCGACTATCATAGAATCACTGTCAGTCTCTGTATCACTCATGGTAGGCTTTGAAGTTGAGGCTGCCTGTTTATAGAAACTTAGACGACGCTTGTTGCATATTACGTCACTTACAGAGATGTTCTTCCTAAAACAATCGCTGTATATTTTAGTTTCATAAGTTAAAATACTCTGAAACAATACGCAGAAGATATTCTATGATAAAAATTATTTTGCTTTTTTTATGTCGTACATAAGTACCATCGCAGATGATCAGAAGTTGATTATCAGGTAGACTGGAGTGGTGGGAGTAGAAGAATAATTGGTATAGTGCAGCCACGTTTCCTAAAACTATCAGCGACAACACGTCCAAAATCTTGGAGGGATGCCAGCTTGACTGGCAGGTTGGGATTTGGAAAACATACAATAATTCGCGCTCAGTTAACATTCATTTTCTCTGAGCTAGATGACTGTTACCCCCTATTTTAACAGTGGACTCGTTGAATTAGCGCTTAAGCATGGTTTCATGAAACGTGGTCGAAGAATAAACAAAACACTACACAATACATACACTCAACTAGCTAGAAATTGACAAGTTGCATCTTGTTCTTTAAAACTAGTGTCACCCATTTTATATTTATGCACTTTTTGATAGTAATACTAGACATAGTAAGCTACATTATATTTATTTTCTGTGATTGTACCTCTGCATGAACTATGAATAAAATCTTGAAAAAAAAAAAAAAATTTTTTTTCATATTTTTTTTTTTTTTTTTTTTTTAATAGAAAATATGATAAAAAACTCTACAAAAAATATATATAATGTAGACTAATATTTTGTGTAACGATCAGTTTTCAAAAGAATAAATTTAAAAAAATATCTGCTCTAGCTTCTATTTGATCAATTATCTCCAGAACGCATAGAGATAAGAGGCTGAATTTGTGTCAATGGTAGTTTTATATCTCTCCGATGTTACCACACAAGTCATTTTCGAAATACCTTTCTGGGGCCGCTGACCCTACCTTATCCTGCTAGACCCTTTTGTCGATTAGCAACGAAATAATCACCTATATCAGCAATTGTTTTTGAATATATAGCATCAAAGTTACATCTCATTTGGGAAATCAGCTATGAAAATTCTGTGTGGTTTGGGGGGGGGGGGATATTGAAAAAGCCTCCTGATTTCTAAAAAGAAATCTCCTGGTTTTTAACTTTGAAAGGTTCACTACTGTGCAACATGATTCTGAACAAGTCAAGAAGTAATGGAAAAATTTATTAGTTTGCTATTGACACAATATTTTGTGAAGCAAAATTCTTTCAAATTATGTCTTGTCATCCTTTCTTAATTATTTTAATTTTTAAGAAATTATCTTGCTTATATTTCAATGTTATTAAATTATAAATTAACTATTGCAAACTACGTTTTTTTTTTTTTTTTTTTTTGTAATTCAATCTTTAAGTAATTGCCTAAAGTTAAGAATTTTCTTTTACAGATGCCAAGAGGTGCTCGTTCAGCTCCTCCACGAGGATCTGCTGGACGTGCTAGGGGTACAGCAGCTCGTGGCCGAGGAAGTGCCCGTGGCGCTGGTAGAGGTATTGGAGGCAAATCCGGTGCAGGACGTGGTGGCAAACCAAGAGGCAATATGGCTGGTAAGCGTAAATTTGACAGTGGTCATCAGAACCAGGGGGCCTCCAAGCGCCGCTTCCAGAACAGCCGAGGGGCTTTGGGCAACAACTCCTGGGGCAACCAGCCCATTCCTCAGCAGCCGAGGGGTGCCTCTGGGGGCGACGTCGAGTGGTACCAGGACTCCTTTGGCCAGCAGTGGGCATAAAATAAGAATAAATTATTGTTCTGGACTATTTAATATGTTATTTTTCGTTTTGGATTACTTCCTTTTTAATAGCCAGTGGCAGAGTGGATCTTGGCTAATGTGGGAACAGTCAAATTTTAATATTATGGTTTTAGGTTATCTCTTAACTACATGCTGGCCTGACATGTTCCTTGTAAAAGGCCCCCACTCTGCTGGCTTACTGTCACTTTTATTATCAGCTGTTTAAATAACCTTCGTAGTTTTACATACTCTTTCTATGCTTCATAAGTTTTCATGCATGAATCTTTCATTCAAGAAGAATTTCATTGTGTAAAAGTTGTCATTAAGTCATGAGTGTATCTGCTGTAACGAAAGTGTCCAACATACATCACTGCACAAGTTTTTAGTTTTGTTATTGGTTATTGAAGCATCTTGTATAATTTTTCACATCACAAATTTATGTATTCTGTGTCAAAAATTGGCTTACATGAACTCATTCCAAGTGTAATCAATTGATGAATTTTCATATGTAATTGAATTTTAGGGTGGAAAAATCATTAATTTATTGCTTAATTTTTAACTCTGATTCAGATTGTAGATGTTTGTACATTAAAGCTTAGTAAAGATTTTCTTTAAAAAAATTTTTTTTAGTCTCATTTAATCATTTTGCGCAACACATTTCATAAATTTCTTTCTTTGCAAAAGAAAACAAACTTTATTTTTTAAAAAATATTTGAATGTTTAAAAAAAAAAAAAAATTTACCAAATTAAAAAAGTTGTTTATTTTCTCAATTTAGTCTTTTAATGTTCATACTGTAGCCTGCAATTTCTTGTTAGTCCCCCCCCCCCTTCTTCTTTTGTCTTTTGTCTTTTTTTTTCTTTTTTCTAGTTTCAAATATATTTTTTATAAGTTTAATTTCATTTAATCATAAATTTAAGTGTCTCCTGCTTATATTCTGAAATTTATATATATTAACATGATCTCTTAAGTCTTTTGTTTTTCTGTATGCATGTTTTCTGCACTTAACTGTTTGTTTCTTGTGACATTGCTTTCTATTTCTTCTGTTATTTCCCTCCTTTTCCTTCAAATTTATTAACCTTTCTGTTATCTTTATCGTCCCTTTTGTCATTCATAAGGAAAAAATTAAGATAAATAGGCAATGGCACATAGTGCAGAAGATCATGCTGCTGCTATTGTGTAAAGAATTAATTTTTTCCTTTCTCTTTCATGATATGTAGTGGAAATGTACAACCATGTAGTATGAGGAATGGTCTAGAAGTGAAACTGCTGACAGACAGATATTCTTTGTAGTTTTTTTTACTTGTATTTATTATGCATCATTTCTGGCAGCTAAGCTAAGAAGTGATTTACTGTTGTCCATGTCCATAGAAATATATATGCTGTGATGAAGCTGCCTGCCAGTGATTTTGAATAAATGTTTGTTTTTATGTGTGGTGTAAATATTTATTGAGATTGTATGAACTACATAGTAATTTATGTTATTCAATATCAGTGGCACATCTAGGGTTATCTATCATATGAAGAGTATTCTTAAAAAAAAAAAAAAAAAAAGCTATTTTTCGTAGCAATATTTTGTCCATATTAAATTTAGAAGTCATATCTAATACGGCATTTTCCTAAACAGGATCTCTAATGTATCTTTCTACACATTTTACAAATATGACTAGCTGGCTTCGCCCGCTAGCGGGTCAGTATTTTCAAATGAATCACTAAAAATAAAGAATCACTAACAGAAACTTTTAGTGTTAAGAAAAGAAATTAAAAAAAAAAAAATCATTTCTGATTGGGTAAAAAGTCGGGCCGGATCCCCACGCGCTGCGCGCGCGTATTCCTTCCCTGACCCTACGTGCCCCCTAAAAAAAATCTTTTCTGATCGGGTAAAAACTCGCACCGGGTCCCCACTGCCTTCGGCAGCGCAGTACCGTGCGCGCTGCGCGCGCGTATTACTTCTCTGACCCTTTGTGCCCCCTAAAAAAAAAATCATTTCTGATCGGGTAAAAACTCGCACCGGGTCATCACTGCCTTCGGCAGCGCAGTACTGTGCGCGCACAACTTTGGGGATACACGCGCTGCGCGCACGTATTCCTTCCCTGAGCGTTCGTGCCCCCTAAAAAAAAATCATTTCTGATCGGGGAAAAATTCGCACCGGGTCCCCACTGCCTTCGGCAGCACAGTCGCTTGCGCGCGCGCGGTGCACGCCTATTTCTTCTCCACTTTTTCAGGCCCTCTTAATTAACCTACGTATACCAATTTTGAACGATCTAACTCATTTGGCTGAGATGCAAAAGAAAACGTAATCAGGACACCTCAAAACGTGTAAATCTGGTGAAAACTTTCGATAATTTAAAAGAACTTTAAAATATCTTTCGAATGATGTATTAAAAATAATTGAATCCTAATTAGAAATTCAAATATTGAAATTTGAAAATATTACAGCGCCATCTGGCGGTACAAATTTCTGTGTTCCACTGTTTGATTCCAATTAAAAAAAGCTTTCTAATGATGTATTACTTATGAAATTAATTAGTAGCTGAGATCTAAAAGAAAACTAATTCAGGACACCTCAAAACGTGTGAATCTGGTGAAAACTTTCAATAATTTAAAAGAACTTTAAAATATATTTCGAATGATGTATTAAAAATAATTTAATCATAATTAGAAATTGAAATATTGAATTTGGAAAATATTACAGCGCCATAAAAGAAAAATGATTCAGGAGACCTCAAAACGTATAAATCTGGTGAAAATTTTCGATAATTTAAAAGAACTTTAAAATATCTTTCGAATGATGCATTAAAAATAATTTAATCATAATTAGAAATTGAAATATTTAAATTTGAAAATATTACAGCGCCATCTGGCGGTACAAATTTCTGTATTCCACTGTTCGATTCCAATTCAAAAAAGCTTTCTAATGATGTATTACTTATGAAATTATTTTAATTAGTAGCTGAGATACAGAAGAAAATTAATTCAGGACACCTCAAATCGTGTAAATCTGTTGAAAACTTTAAGTAAAAAAAAGAACTTTAAAATATCTTTCCAATGATGTATAAAAAATAAATTAATCGTAATTAGAAATTGAAATACGCACATTAGAATATTGCAATTTTTAATCGCAGAACCAATACATGTGACCTCGCTGTTTTTTTTTTTTTTTTTTCTTTCCCCTTAGCTTCCGTGGAGAAATGAACCTCTTTGAAATGGTTGCTATGGTGATCTACATTATTTGAGTATGGTTTTCATTTCGGAATGAAGTAAAGCATTTGCAATGGTTTTTACATCGAAGACTGCCGCGATACTGAAAATTAAAAAAATTATAACTCATTCAGTTTTTGAAATTTTCTCTCAATCTTTTGGGAGTTAAATTATGAAAGCGAGATGTATATACAAAAAAAAAAGAAATGATTTATTGCTAAACGCTTTTGAGTTATAAAATATTTTGCGAAAAAATCGATGTTTCGTAAAATCTAAAAATATGGATCGGTAATCCGTATTTTGTAAAAATGTTTATATGGTTCGAAAGAGGATTAAATGGCCTTTCTTTATATACCAGTTGTTAAGACATGGAATTGTTACCCTGTCGTACAGGGCGTTTCAAAAAAGACGACCGCGAAAAAACGAAATTTTCGACCCTTTTTAAAACTTTTTTTAAAAATATAAAAAATCCGTATTTTTTAAAAAAAATTGTACCGTAAGAATCGGTAATAAATGCTCTTTCTCCTCGTACAGGTGTATTTTCGATATTTCCAACAGATCGGAAGCGATCGCTTTTCAAAAACCCTCGAAAATTTCCCTCATTGCTTTTTCTTTCGAGGTAGGCTCTTCTGTAACAAAATGGCGGTCGCCCGCGATTTCGAATCGTTTTTTCGTTAGACAATGGTCGACATTTTAATTAAAATCTCCGCTAATTAGGGTCGCATCGTTTAGCAAATTAGATAACCCTGATCTGCGATAAATTCTCTGTCCGACGGTACCTGTTCGAAGTCCGTGCGACCTTTAGCGGCGGAGCCTTACCTGCGTCAAGCCGTTTCTCACAGACACACAGACAGACACACACACACACGCGTACAGATTTTAATAATATAAGGGATACTCAGATTTAAAAGATAGGAGCACAAATATAATAAAGTGAAAGACTAAAAACAAGCAACTCTTGCTGAGATGAAAGAAATGAAAAATAATAAAATACGTATTTGTCCCATTCATGGATGGTATATATATATATATATATATATAGCAGTGTTGGGCATAATTGATTAAAAAGTAATTGAATTACAATTAAATTACAATTATAATTATTTTACTGTCAATAGATTAAAAAGTAATTGATTACAAATAAATTGAATTAATTTTTCAATTTATTTGTGATAATTCAATTTATTTGTAACCAATTAATTGTTAATCGATTGACAGTATAAAATAATTATAATTGTAATTTGTTATTCAATTGTAATTCAATTACTTTTTAATCAATTATGCCCAACACTGATAATAGATATAAAGAATTGACTTTCTTTGCACATAATGTAGCTTTTGTATAGTCTCTTCCCTTAATGTTCTTCTGTTACCTATTCTATACAGTACCACAAACATATTTACAAAAAAAAATGCATATACATAAATTTTGGAGCAGTATTGTATTGCAATTTTGTATTGCTTTAGCTTTTCTTGTTTATTTTGCCACATCTGTGTTATGGATGAGTCATTTATAAATATGACTCATGAATGTAAACAAAAGCAAAACTCAAATCTAAGAAATAAAATAGCTAGAAAGTACATTTTTGACTACTTAGAATTTTCCTTGAATAATGAAAATAATTCCAAATCTCAGTGTGGGTGGTTAAAATGAACAAGGTACACTACCTGGAATTCAGAAAAAAAACAGGAAAACTCAAATTTTGAAAATAATTCAAAAACGGGCAAATTCATTGCAAAACTTTTTTGAAATTTTAACATTTTTGAAACAAACAATTTTGAAATTTTAAGGAAGAACATTGGAAGATTTTTTAATAATCAAATCTTTTAAAATTTAGTGCTTAAAACAATTATTAGTTTTTCCCAACTATAGTAAGTTAATATACCCTAGATATGTTCAATGGATTTACATTAGATTCTAATGCTGTATGTTTGCGTGTTTTCCATAAATGACCTGACACTTTAGCATAGCTGCCAACTCTCCCGAAAAATTCGGGAGCCTCCCGAATTTTGAGGCAATCTCCCGATTTCCCGAAAAACATTAATATCTCCCGATTTTTTCAAAATTTTCATCACACACCACCTAATTTTCAAATGTTCTACGACAGCTTCCGATTTCCAATCTTTCTTCATCCACAACGTAAATGTCAATATTAATTTCAAACTTGCTTTATGAGATCCTAGAACCTATAAAGAAATAGAATTGTTAAATATTTCTTGCTCATGTTGTTATTTTTTGCCCCCCCTCCCCCTCCTTTATTTATCTCTTAACTAGCGATCGGCAATCAAGTGTTTTGAAGTCTTTTATCTCTCAATCCATCTGCAACATAGATGATGATATTTATTTTAAATTTGCTTTATTAGATTCTAGAAGTAGAATTAAATGAGTTTAATATTTCTTACTCTGTAATTATTTTTTTTTATCCTCCCCCCCCCCTTTCCCCCATCTCTGGATAGTGATCAATGATCAATTCTAGAAACATTAAAACAATAGAAATACTCAATATTTCTCACGTATGTAATTATTTTTAGGCTTTATTGCTGAACTTTATGAATCTATTTATTTTTCCTCAATTAAATTAAGTATTTATACATCATATCTATACTAAATTTGTAAACTTGGGGGAAAAATGAAGAATATATTTTTCAGGTAGGAAAATTTTTCCCAAGTCTATGTATGTATATATATAATTTCAGTATGGTTAGAATTTAATATAATCTAGTAGTATTTTTAATTCAGTATGTTTTATTTATTTATTTTCTCATATTTACAATAAGAAGAAAGCCTCTAGACACTGCAAAATTTCCCTTTTATTTGCTCCTTCTCTTTCCAACAATTAATGTACTATTAATGTTCTATTTATGGCTTAAACTATGTTGTATACAAAATCTCCCTAATTTTGATTCTTAAAGCTTGGAATCTCCCTAATTTTCATTCTCAAAGGTTGGCAGCTATGCTTTAGATTTCAGACATTTTTAAAAATATCTCACAGTATTAAACAAATCATTTTGAAACTTCAGGAATGTGAAGAACATGTTATTCCTCATATATTTTAGTTTTGTGCCGAAAATGAAGAGGGACCAGTAAAAAGAATTAAAGAAAAAGGAAAGTGTTTGGCATCACCCTGCAAAAAGTAATGCTTGAAATATGGTCTGGCTGTAGCATGTGATTGTGGGACTCTTTCTCATTATCTGTTTAAATTTTTATTTCTCTACCGCATATAATCATGGAGATATAAAGGTTTCTTTAAAAAATTTCATTTCATCTCTAACGCGCAAGGTATTAAAACCAGTGCAAAGCTATTTTCAAGAGACTTGACATACAATATTAGACACAGCATACTGCAATCAGAAAGAAAAAGTATATCTAATGAAATAAGAATTTTTACTAAATAATTTCTAACTGTGCATGCATAATATTTAGCTGAATTCCTATTTAATAGCCAAATGCATTGAACTACTTATATAAAAACCCCAAACAAGTATCGTGTAAACTCAAAAAGTTCTATGCCGTATAATGAACTGAATTTCAGCTGTTTCTCAAAATAAGAAATTCATAAGGGGTTTTTCTCAATATTTGTTTAATATAATCTATATATTCATGGGTTCTTTTTAAATTAGATTATAACTAGCGATAAATATCTTTTAAAATTATAATCATATTTATTATTTATCAACTAATTATTGAAAAGGTTACTCACCCTTTCTTCTTTTCACGGCCGACTTGAAACTTAGGGAGTTAGAAGATAATATCGATGACACAAAGTAATATTTCTGGAACTTTGGTTTTCAGCATATTTACTTAAATGATGATGCAATGGTACTATTTACAATGAAAATATATGTACAAAATTTGACGATTAATTAACATTTTTCAGATTATTCAGATTCACATAATGAATAACTTTCTGTATATTCAAAATATTCAGTTTTCTTCTTTAATAAAACAGAATCATAATAAATTTTAAGACACCGTAAAAGTGCCTTTCCTTTCAAGCCTACATCTTTTTTAACACTCCACTTTCGAATCGAAAGTGCATCTTGTTCTAATAAAACCAAAAAAGAATAATAAAAAAAAAAAAATAAAGCATTCCCGCTGTCGCGTCAGGTGGCCGAAAAACAGAGGGAAAAGAATGGGGGGAAGGCACTGATGTTGCAACATCCTCCCACCTTGAGCATGGAAAGATTCTGTACATGCTCAACAAAATATTAAAGAAAAAGGAAAACTGTTTACATTCTAAAATATTCTTAGTAAAATAAAAAAAAATAATAATAATAAACAATATGATATAAAAATAGTTCAGAAAAATGTTCAATCATTTTGGACTTAAAGTTATATAGTCAGTTTAGATATTAAAGTTTTTTCACTGGTTTGATAATTCTACCAAAACTAGAGGTCTGAATTTGATTCTTGTTTATAATTGTATCACTAAGTTCTAAAGGGCAAATCCTATGTAATGGTCGTAAAATTTCACCATTCATGGTTTTCAGTTTGGCAAGACGAAATTGTCCATCTTTACCAGGATAGAGTTCCACCACTTTGGCCAATGGCCACTGAATGCGTTTCAAGTTGTCATTTTGCACTAAAACTAAATCTCCAATTTTAATATTGCTGTTAGGAGGTTTCTTTACATTGTTAAATTCTCGAAGAGATCCCAAATATTCAGTTCTAAATCTCTTGCGAAGATCGTCTTTTAGTTTTTGTCTGTATTCAAATTTTTTTCTCTGGTTATTTCTTTCTATAAAATCCAAGTCAGGTACTCCTGTTTCACGGAGATCTTTCAAAAACATTTCAGGTGTGAGAGGTGTTAAATCTTCAGTATCCTCAGATACATATGTAAGTGGTCGTGAATTGACCATACTTTCTGTGTCGCAAATGGTAGTATATAATTCTTCATAGTTCAAATGGGCTTTTCCTAAAACTCTTTTCAACATTGATTTGATAATGCGAATCAATCTTTCCCAAAATCCACCCCACCACGGAGAGGCCGGAGGGTTAAGTTTCCATTTAATTCTTTTTATAGTAGCAAATTCTTCAATCTGTGCCCAATCTACAGAATTCAATTCTTTTCTTGTCGCAACTAAGTTGGTTCCATTATCACTGTAGATGATACGTGGTCGTCCTCTACGTGAAATGAATCTTCTCAAGGTCTGTATGAAATTCTCTGTTGTTAAGGAAGTCGTCAATTCTAGGTGAATAGCTCGAAAAACTGCACATGTATACAGAACTACCCAACATTTGCTGCCATCTTTTAGGAATAGTGGACCAAAAAGATCTGTTCCTGTAATTTCAAAAACACCAGCTTCTCTCACTCTATCTTCAGGCAGAGGTGAACTCAGCACTTCAGCAGCTTTCGAAGAGAATCTCTGACATTGGACACATCTATGCAGAATCTTTCTAATGGTTTTCCTGCATCTTATTATCCAGAATTTCTCTCGAATTGCTGACATAAGAATTTGTATTCCTGCATGATTCATCTCTGTATGTTCATTTTCAATAATTCTATGGGTTACGTTATGGTTCGCTGGCAAAACTACTGGATATCTAAAATTTTCTGAATCTTTTCGCATTGATATTCTAGTTTGAACTCTGATGACTCCCATTTTATCAACAAATGTACGCAAAGAGGATAAGTTTTTCTTAAAATTTAAATCTTGATTCTGAACAAACTTCATAATCGTAAGTTCAGCCCTTTCTATTTCTTCAACTGTTAAATTGGTCATTACTCTTGCTTCTTTAGGCTTTTTAACATTTTCTTTAAATCTGAGTATCCATGCTGTGACCTTTAACATCTTTTTATAGGAGGAACATTTCTCGTAAAAGTATGTTTTCCGATGATACATTGGCTGCAGAAACTATTGTTTTTCTTCTCTCTGATTCTATTACATTTAAATCGGGTTCTAAAACTTCGTTAGGCCAAAATTCTGAAGATTTTCTTAACCAAGAAGGTCCTTCCCACCACCGGGATTTTAATAGAAATTCAGCAGTACAGCCCCTTGATGGCAAATCGGCAGGATTGAGCCTCCCTGGTACGTATTTCCACTTCTCTGGATGGCTGAGGGATCTAATTTCTTGCACTCTATTGTAAACAAAAGGTGCCCAATTTTCATTTCTTTTGATCCAAAATAGAGCATTTGATGAATCTGTCCAAAAATGTGTTGGAATACTTGGCTGTCTTAGATCTGTTTTTACACTTTGCGCTAGTCTTGCTCCTATGGTACAGGCAAGAAGTTCTAGCCTGGAAATGGTGACTGACTTCAATGGGGCTACCCGAGATCTGGCTTGCACAAGTTGGCAGGTAATAACATTAAAATTTTCTGCTCTTAAAAAAATGCAAGTTGCATAGGCTGCTTTGCTTGCATCGCAGAATACATGAAGGCTCATTTCCGTATTCACCGGATCAGGTGCAAGGAGTCTTGGAATAGCAACGTCATTCAACTTATGTAGTCCCCTTTTCCATTTCTCAAATTTTTTCCCAACACATTCAGGTAATTCAGAATCCCAACTCACTTTTAGTTGCCAACATTCTTGAAGTAAAATTTTTGGTGCTAAGGTTACAGGACAACTATATATCCGATGGGGTCGAATACTTTATGGGCTACTGACAATATTTGTCTTTTGGTAACTGTCTGGATTTCTTCTTGATTTTCTCGCAAATCTATACTTAGTGAATCATTGTTTAAATCCCATAATAATCCCAAAACTGGAACATTTCTTTTCTTGGAGGGAGTAGAATTTTCTTCTGTTGGATTGATAATATTATGCTCCCACCCTCTTAGATCGAATTTTGCAGTACTAAGGATATATTTAGACTCCGAAATAAATTTTTCAAGTTTTTCGACACTTTCTACACTAGTAACACTATTATCTACATAAAAAGATTCTGCTAGTTTATCAGCAGTTTCTTTTAGTTCATCGTTAACCTGTTGCAAGTGGTACTTTAGAGTTGCTCCTAACAAGTAGGGACTACAAGTAAGGCCGAATACTACTCTTCTATGCTGAAAAATCTTAATATTTGAAGGATCACCCTCCTCCCACCACAGGAATCTAAGATATGGTCGGTCTACTTCGCTGAGCTGAATTTGTAGGAACGCTTTACGAATATCTGAAATTACCCCAATTTTTTTAAAGCGAAATCTATTAATTACAGAGGGAATTAGTTCCACTAAGTTGGGACCCTTTCCCAAACAATCATTAATAGAAGGAGAGCCCTTTTCTCTCGCTGACCCATCAAAAACTGGACGAATTTTAGTTGTGGAATTTTCTTTAATAACTGCTCTGTGGGGCAGAAAATGTTCATTTAGATTATCACTGTATGGCTCAACTTCTTCAATGATTTCTTCTGCAAGCCATTCGTCAATACTGCTTCGTAAGCTTCTAATCTTCCAGATTTCTTCAGTGATTCCACGCAATTCTTCAATCTTCGCTCAGCAATTGGTCTACAGCTAGGTAGTGGAGGATGGCCTTCAATCCATGGAAGGCTTACTTCATATCTGCCGTCTTCAACAGTTTTAATATTTTGGTTAAAATATTCTTCAGCAGCTATGTCTAATTCTTCTCTCGTGTTCTTGTTTCCTGAATCCAAAATTCCTAAAGTATCCAGGGACCAAAGATCTGAAATCTGTGCATTGGCCACATGAAGAGATAAAACAACATTTGTACTATCGTTGGAACTAAATTCTTCAGTTTTACCCATCAATGTCCAACCTAATTTTGTTTCGAAGGCCACTAAACCCTTCGAGAGTAATTTACTTTTCCCTGTAAAAAGTTTCCCACATACATCTGCACCAATTAACAAATCAATTTCTCTATTTTTATTTCTTCTAAATTTTGTTGAGTTGTCATAATCTGAAAATTGAATTCCCCGCCTTCTTGCTTCGTTAATCCATGGCCCATTTCGTAATTTAGGTACTTCTGCGCAAATTTTTTCTTGATCAAGAACTTCAAAATTACACAAATAGTTTTTGTGTAGATCACTTAACTGTATTCTATACCGTAAATGATTATGTGTTTGTTGTAACCCACCAAACAAACTATGATTTAATTTTTCTTGCCCTGTAGGTGTATAACCAATTTTCTTTATTATTTCTTTTTTCAAATAAGATTTCTGAGATCCTGAATCAATTAATGCTCTGATAATGTATTCTTTATCTTTATTGATTAACCTTAGCGTTAAAGTTTGGAGTAACACTTCTTGATTGCAAGTTTTGTTGGACAAAGTGGTATTTTCATTTGCAACTTGTTTTTCAGAATTATTTTCTGGACACATATCGAAATGACGGCGAGAACAAATACGGCATTTTACAAAGCAGCGGCAATTTTTTGCCAAGTGACCTTTAGAGAAACACACAAAACAATGACCATGTTTCATCAAAAAATCTCTTTTTTCACTGAATTCTTTAGTTTTGAATTCTTTACAATCCTGCAATAGATGTTTTTCGCTATTACAAAAATTACAGAAATGTCGTTTATTGCCTGAATTATTATTGTAAAGGCCAGCTGCAGTTGAGGGACGAATTTTGTTTCTTTTTGGTGATTCATAACTTTCTTTCTTATTTGATGTGGTGGAAATATGTTCTGAGTGTTGGGCATTTGAAATTAGTGCAGTAGCTTTTTCGCGACTAACAACTTCTGTTTTTAAAATTTCAATCATTTCTGAAACTTTCCACTGATCATCATCGCCGTATTTTTTCGTTATTTCTAAAACTATGTCTGCTGGTAAAAGTTTTATGAAAATTGGGCAAAATAACGTGCTGTAATTTTCTTCTTTTATCCCTAGGGATTCTAGATTTCTTATTTCTGTCTGACATGTGTCCAGTAATTTTCTTAATTCAAATATATCGTTGGATTTTTTTACAGGACAAAGATTTAGTAATTTATTTAAATGTGAATTAATTAATAATGTTTTTTTACCAAATCGATCTTTTAATGTTTCCAGAGCCGCGTAATAATTATTGTTTGTTAGCGTGAAACCTTTTATTGCATCAGCAGCTGTACCACTTAAGTATGTTCTCAAATAGCTAAATTTATCAATATTTGATAAAACTGAATTCTTATCGATTGCTGCTTCAAACTGATCCATAAATCTTTGGAAATCGGTTGGTTCACCGTTAAATCTATCAATGTTTAATCGAGGAAGATTAATATAACCTTGATCTAATTTTGGTGTTCTATTACGGGGCTAGTCGATAAAATGTTAGAATTACTACTATTTTTTATTTTAATCATTTTACTTTTTACTTTAGTTTTCCAAATCAAAATATTTGAATTATATTCATCGCATTTTAAAACTTCCTCTTCAACCTCTTCTACTTTGATATTTTTCTGTATTTCATCATCTAATGAATTCAGTTCCCTATCTTTTAAATTTAACTCTTCTAAATATTGTTCTAACTCTTCTTCTCCAACATCAATTTCTAATAACCTGCCTTCGATTTTATTTATTAACTTCGTGGTTTGCGCTCTAAGAACACTTCTTTTTTGTTTTTGAATTACACTCATTATGCTAATTATAAATAACAAATCTTAAAAAATATTATTATTTGATCAATTATCAAATAAAATTTCTTGTCAAAGTAGTTAATTAAACGAAAACATTTCAAAGTTATGCATTCATCATATTAATATATAATGCAATAATTCAAAACACAAAGTATTGCACAAACCCAAACTAAAATATTCTTTCGTTTCATTTTTATCAAAGGAACAAATTTCAAGAACAAAACTAATAATATAAATATCATTTATTATTTATTTCAAATGTAAGTGAAAACGAAACTTTTTCGTTGAAACCAAAACTTTTTCTCTTTATTTATATATCATCTAAAGAACAAATTTTCAAATATTCAATTCAAATAACATTTATATTTATTTATTTCGATGTTGGAGAAAGTAATCAAGTCGGCCGTCCCTGTTCTGGGGCACCACTAATTTAATATCTATATATTCATGGGTTCTTTTTAAATTAGATTATAACTAGCGATAAATATCTTTTAAAATTATAATCATATTTATTACTTATCAACTAATTATCGAAAAGGTTACTCACCCTTTCTTCTTTTCACGGCCGACTTGAAACTTAGGGAGTTAGAAGATAATATCGATGACACAAAGTAATATTTCTGGAACTTTGGTTTTCAGCATATTTACTTAAATGATGATGCAATGGTACTATTTACAATGAAAATATATGTACAAAATTTGACGATTAATTAACATTTTTCAGATTATTCAGATTCACATAATGAATAACTTTCTGTATATTCAAAATATTCAGTTTTCTTCTTCTTTAATAAAACAGAATCATAATAAATTTTAAGACACCGTAAAAGTGCCTTTCCTTTCAAGCCTACATCTTTTTTAACACTCCACTTTCGAATCGAAAGTGCATCTTGTTCTAATAAAACCAAAAAAGAATTAAAAAAAAAAAAAAAAAGCATTCCCGCTGTCGCGTCAGGTGGCCGAAAAACAGAGGGAAAAGAATGGGGGGAAGGCACTGATGTTGCAACAATTTGTTTACAGGTACAGAAAACTGTATTACCATTCATTGAATCAAAATAAAAATGTGATTATATATGTTATAGTTAAGCTTTTTTTTTTTTTTTTTTTTTTAATCGAGAGAAACTGAATAGCAGTTCATTCTATGGTGTAGAACTTTTTTAGTTTACACGATACTTGTTTGGGGTTCTTATACAGGTTACTCAATGCATTAAATTATGCAAATGAAATTTCGCTAAATCTTACACATGCATAGTTAAAACTAGGACTGGGCGTTACATCGATGTAACGCAAAAATCTATTTATAGATAAAATCGCTGATCCGATTTTAAGATAACATCTACGAAATTTCGGAATGACAATGTTAGACGATGTAATGTTGCATTGATATAAAAATCCGATGCTAGCTAGGCATCAAGTTTCCTCGCCACACTTGCGAGTTAATGCATCAAGGGAAGTTTTATCGATTTAGCGAAAACAATTTAACAGTAAGTGAGAAAGCTGTCTTATGATTTATCGTAATATGAATTGTGCTACGTGCCGGCTTTTCATTTCAAAGGAGATACCAAAGAGATGATACGCTTAAATCGCCTGTCGTGTGCTCCGTTTATTCCAAAGGAGAGACGAAGTGCTGCGCTTTTGCTATGCTAAATCGGGGAGAAAATAAAATAAGATTTTAGATGAATCGTAACTGTTCCATATTTTTAACTTCTTGCAGTTTTACGGAGACTCCAATTTGTTTGCTAAGTAGGACTGGGCAATGTAGCGATGATAAATCGATTTAACACTGATTTAAAAAGCAACGCTGCTCTCACTCATTTTCTGTGATTTCCCATTTTGCTATGACTCAGCATCTATTGCTTAAAATTACGTCAAACTGCATAATTTAAAATTAAAATTTTAAATTATGCAGTTCAAACTGTAAAGTTTTTATTAAGAAAAGTTCTGTTGAATAAACATTTCTGAATGATTAACATTAGGGGGCATTGTTATAAATATTGATAAACAATTGTTAATTTTTTTCATTTTATGGTGTTTATTTAAAGTTAACGGATTGCTTTTCAACCCTAGTCCTTGGATGCATTTTTGTTATTATCTTTTATAGGAATTTTTTTCTTTTAAATTGTTTAGCCCTTCACTGTGTGTTCCTGATATATGCAGACCTGCCAACTACTACGAATAATTCGTAGTTGCTACGAATTTGGGCCGTAAACTACGATGCTACGAAAATCGGCTCAAAATTACGAATTTTTATCTAGCACCAAAACTGCAACATTTTGGACTATGTTTTGCTTTGGGATTTTCAATCTTTTTCCATCCACTCCATAAATGTCAGTTTTCATTTTAAACTTGTTTTATTAGATTCTAGAATGTATAAAGAAATAGAATTGTTAAATATTTCTCATTCGTGTATTATTTTGTGTCCCCCATCACACCTCACCCCACCCCCTAACGATCGGCAAACAAACGCCTTGCGGCGCCTTGGGATTCCTAATCTTTTTCCATCCACAACATAAATGCCTATGTTCTTTTTTAATTTACTTCATTTGATGCTAGAGCCTATAAAGAAGTAGAATTGTTCAATATTTCTGACTGTTTTTTTTTTTACCTCCCCCCCCCCCTCCATTAACAATCTATGATCAAACGCCTGCAGAATATTAACATTTATATTTATATTTTAATATTTATATTTTAATTAACATTTTATATTAACATTTATATTTTAATATTTAAAAAATAATTATACCAATGCTAAGATTAAATTTTTTTGCAATAAATATAATTTATATTTAAAATTATGCACATAATTAAACACACAACAAAAATATTTATTGATTGGCTAGCATTTTTGCTGAATTTTAATAACTGGTTGAATATAGTAAAAAGAGTAATTCTGAAATCTAGAATAAAATTATTTTACACCTGATTTCATAAATCGTGTTTGTTTCTTAAATAGTACAGTCTTTCATTATATATGGACACTAATGCAAATTATTTCAATAAAAATAATAACTTTAAAAATATTTAATCTGAGGGGAGGGGGGGGAGTAAAAAACATTTTAACATAATGTGGCAGGATTGCTGTGGCAAAAAAAAGCCGGTAGTGCATATTATCTATGGAAAATTTTTCATCAGGGCTGAAAATAGTACCCCGTGGATTATACACAAGAAAATACAGTAATATACATTTATTTGTTTAGGATTCGTGTGTTGCATGATAAAAATGAACCAACCAACCAACCATCTAATCCATTTTTAAAATTGATGTGCTACTAATTGTCATTTTCAAATGTTGGCAGGTATGTATATGATGGAATATTAAACTTTGTATTTTGATTTATAAAATTTGTCTTGTACCACAGTCAGTAAATTAAATTTCCACTTCCTTTAAGAAAATATAAATTTCTTCAAGTCGATTGATAAATTCTATGCGATATTTTTGAACCAACTGCCTAGTTAAGTAATAATTTAATAAATTTTTGAAAGCTGATTCCCAAATTTTTTATAATTTTACAAATATTTAAAAAAAATTCTGCTTTTTTGTGTCATATTGCCGAAATATGTTATATTCAGGCGGTCAATATCCAATCTGCCTATAAATAAACCACACTCATTATGAAAGGGAAAAAATAAAAATAAAGACCAATTTAATTAAAACTTTATAAAATATACAACCTTTTATTACTCCATGTTTTCAAAATTGCTGAACTAGTTTCTTCTGGGGCGTCCCAGCTTGATCACCAGCATCACAGTGTGTGAAGTTGCTCGAAACTGCCACACACTGTGATGCTGGTGATCAAGCTGGGGCGCCCCAGAAGAAACTAGTTCAGCAATTTTGAAAACATGGAGTAATAAAAGGTTGTATATTTTATAAAGTTTTAATTAAATTAACTTCATGGTTATAAATTATTTCAAGTAAAGACCAATTTGTTCGTTAGATGAAATAGGTAGCAGAGTTTGAAAAAAAAATTTAATTTTAAATCACGAAAAAAAATTTAAACTGTTTCCATTTAATAGTATTTTAAAATATTAACATTGTAGATTTTATTAACTTCAGTAAAGTAATTTTTGAAGCTTATTAATGGTATTATAAAGAGCATAATAAAAAGTGCGTAATAAGGACATACGCAATAAAGAGCACCTTTAAAAGTTCTTGTGTACATTCTTAAGAAATACCCCCTTACAAAATACTAATAACAGAAGTGTCAGACAAAGCCAAATTATTGAATAAATGATAATAATGACAAACCGATATATCATATTGCATTATGAAACTATTTTTATCGTGATTTACTGTATTCTTAAATATTGTAAAAAAAAAAAAAAAAAATTCTATTTAATTTAATGAAAAAAAAAAAAGAAATCTATATATTTATGTTAATATTTATTACAACAATGCATACTCTAATTGCCGAAAATAATTACTTATTACAAAAGAAAGAAATCCTTACTCAGCAATAGGACTGGGCTTTATATCGATGTAAAATGAAATATCGATTTAACTCTAATATCGTTTATCAGATTTAAATATTTCATTTTCTGTAAAATATCGATGCAGAAGTACCAAAACATGTGACTATCAGATTCCAGGCTAAACCGATTCAATAATTAACTATTTACATTTACAGAGTATAATACCACACAGACCACTTACATTTTTCTTAAGAATTTTTGGCCAAACACTTCCATGGCCACAATCATAGGTTAATGACATGATTCTTTCATCTGTCTGTGATCCTTATTAGGGATGAAACGGATAGTGATTTTGCCAGATATCTGCAGATAAGACTTATAAAAAAAAGTCAAACTTTTATTTCCATTATATTTAAGCAGATATACAGTGAAAGTTTAATAAACTTAATGACTAGTGTAACTTAAAGGAAAATTTGACAAGTAAAACAAAGTCAAATTCAGTTTAAATATTTTTATTTAAAAAAACTTTTAAAGATTCAAAAAGCCAACAATAACAAATAGAAAAAATATTTAACAATTAGTTTTAGCTATGAAACTTAACAAATGTATATAAAAAAAAACAATGTTTATATTCAAAGGTTATCAAAAAGTTAACTTCAAAAAACAACTGAACTGACCAATAAATTAAATCTAACATTTTTAATTTATAAGAAGGCTTTACCTTTAAAAGATTTTCCGGACTCCCAGATTTTCTAAATGAGACATCACATATAACGATAAAACGATTGCAAGAAACAACTGATAATATTTAAACTTGATAATAACCGATAATTGATGAAGCTGCAACTTGAAAAAACTATGGTTGCCTGGTTGACACATAGTATAGGAAAAAACGAAAAAGCTTGGCAAGTTAAAAATATTCACAAGCAAAGTTAAAAAAAACTGCGGTCGCCTGGTTGACACATAGCATGGAAAAAGGAAATGTCAAAGATGACATTCAAAAGATACAGTTCAAACAAACGCCGTAATCTTAAAAAAAAAAAAAAACTCGCAGCCAAAAACGAACTTGCTTTTTAAATTTTTAACCTTCATTTGAACATACATAATTTAACAATTGATAACTTCAAAACAATTATGGCTGCTAACTTGGAAAATAAACTTTACATATTTTGACAACTATTTCACATTTTAAACGACTGCATCCTTGAAACGGTTAACTGCTAATTGAATAAATAAATTCACAAGGACCATCCTCAGACAAAACAGAAAATATTACAATAGCATCTTTACCAGTCGAATTCACCACCAACTCAAAATAAAACACCTCTATTTATATGTCTAAAACATGCAGTATGATCAAAGAGCAAACAGCCAATCATGGCTCAACACAGCATAAATATTCAACCGCCGTCAACGCCATTCAGTGGTGAAAACATGCAACCTCCAAACAAACTCTTGATAGTAATGGATCTGGCAACAAGATTGTACCGCGATGTCTAAAGAATGTAAACAAAACGGAGTCAGGAAAAGAAAGTAAGTGAAGCAAAACGAACATATTAAATAAAGTTTAACGATTGTTTTAAAAGCACTCAAAAGGGTTTTTAAATAATTTAAACAGTCATTTATTATATTCTATTAAGTATATTATGTTCTATAAAAAATGTTTTGAGTAATTTGTGAGGACAAGTGATAGAAACAATAAGTAAAGTTTTTAAGCTTTCTATCAATATCCGGAGCTCCTTTGCCTGCCGGATATGGATATCCGGCATTAGTTTTGTTTTTTGTTGTGTTGTATATTTCTTTTCTTTTTCTTTATTTTAAAACAATAAAATATAAACGTATTTCATATACTATTCTTTTAAACACATTTTAAATATAATTTACTTAAGCATATTTATTTAACATTCTATTTATTTGTGCAATATTGCGATGAAGAATAAAACTTAAGTCTAACATACTCATTCCTACACTTGCAATTTGTCACAAATATATAGGTTTTGTTCAGAATTATAAACCAAAAACTTATCATTTACACATTTTTTACAGTACTATAAAATTTGTGTTTGATATGTATTAAAAAAAAAAAAAAAAAATTTACTAATATAATCATAGTTATAAACATAAAAGAAAGAAGCAAAAAAAAAAAAAAAAATCTAACAGCTTCAATGGCTTAATATGTTATGGCCATTACAAAATTTTTATATCACTCTACATAACAAAGCTACACGCTGTTTAACATGCACTGAAGAAACTTAATAGCTTCGCACAATAAAGATTTTAGATATGGAGTTTAGTGCAATTTTAATCAAAAGCTTGTGAGATGTAGCCAAGTGGAGAATCATAGAAGATGAGAAACAACTGCGACATCTGTTGGTCAATATACACCCAAATTTAGCCAGCTTTCGTTCTCTTATTTATCTTGCATATCAAGTTAAGTGCAGTTAAATGTTATAGATGTTGAGATTTAGCCTTCCCATTCACAGGGTAAATTGCAGCATAGTATAGCTACTTATCGACTCAATATGCACCAAAATTGAATCAACATGATGTTTCATAAAATGGCCCTCTCGCATACCAAAATTTGTGTAATTATACACAAATAAATCCAAGATAATTTCTCCATTCACAGGAAAATTGCAGCACAGCAGCATCGTCTATTGGCCGATATGCACAGAAATTAAATAAACATATTTCATAATAGCCCTGTGACATACTTAGTCTTTTTTTAATTATACACAATAGAAGAGATATAGTCCTCCTTTAAATGGGAGAAGTCACAGTATAGCAGCACCACCTATTGAGTAATTTGCACCAAAAGTTGATGGGCACTTTTTTTTTTGTTAATGCGCAACTATATAAGTTTATATGAAATTCTGTGCATTAACTCTTGAACTACAGCTGCTACACAAAACGTTTGCCAGACAGACATTTTCTAAAAACGGTCAAATTCAAAATTCTGGTTCACTGAAAATGCGTAAATCTGCCAAAAACGGGAAGTTGAAAATTTTTACGAATAAAATGCTTTCTACTTTAAATTAGAAAAACCTTTTTAACTTGCCTCGTTGTTGGCCGTAAGCTTTTCACCTGGACGTCCAGGCCTCCTCAGCGGCTTCGTGAAATTCGGACGGTGTTGTTGTCTGTGGGCGGTTCTCTTTATGAGATGTCTCCACGTTTCATTTGGGGCCATTGCGTCGCTGTCATTGCACACATTAAGGTTGGTTGTAATTTCTAAAGATTCTCGGAACATCGCGTAATAGTAATTGTTATAATCGGCTAATTTTTTAGTTTCGTTAAATTTAATCTATATTTTCGCTGTTATATGTTTAAGCTAGTGCGGTATTTATTTTGTCAGTTTTAATATGTTTGTGTTCGTTAATGCGGGTTTTAATTTTCCTTTTTGTACTTATTAGCTGAACTTTTAATTTTATTAGCGGCTCCTCGGTCATATGGAATTGAAGATGTAAATTTAGAGGGGGGTTTTTGGAAATTAGGGATGCTATTTAGGTTTTTTATTCTATTTTTAACTAGTTTGTTGATTATTTTATGGGGGTACTCCGCTTTATTAGTGAAATCTTTGATGGTATTTATTTCATGATTTAGGTCTTCAGTTTCTTCACAAATTAAGATGGCCCGGTTGATATATGATCGGATAGCGTTGATTTTATATCGGAAGGGTGTTCTACTTTTATAGTGTACAATTTCATTACTATTTGTAGGTTTTCGGTAAACAGTGGTTTTAATTTTGTTTTTTGTGCGGGTAATTTGGACATCGAGGAAATTAATTTGGTGGTCTTTTTCTTCTTCGTATGTGAATTGTATATTTGAGTCAATGCTATTAATGGAGTTTAGTATCTGTTAGATATTACAATTTTTGTCAATAACGGCAAAAACGTCATCGGCGTACCTATACCAATAAAAAATTTTATCTTTATGACGTTCTATTATTTCTGTTTCAATAGCTCTTAACTTAAAATCTGCAATCAATCCTGAGATGGGCGATCCCATTGGCATTCCTTTCATTTGTTGGTAGATTTTATTATTAAATTTAAAATAGTTTTCGTTAAGTAAAAGATTGGTGGTTGCGGTAAGAGTTTGAGCAATTTTGGGGTCCTGAAATTTATTTATGATAGTGTCGTTAACAATTTGGTTAACCTCGGCGATATTTATAGATGGATATAAGTTAATGACGTCAAAACTAACGAAATGGTAATGGTCCTCATTATGGATTTCCCTTAACTTTTTAACAAAATCTTCAGTGGATTCTAGGGTGTGTTCTGAGGGGGGAATGATTTCTCGATATATCTTGGCCATATATTGCTCTAGACAATATGTAGGTGCTTCGCTTTTATTAACAATAGGTCGGAGTTTTGGGGGGGTTTTATGGTCTTTATATTTTCCGAAAATGCGGGGTGTATTGGGTGCGTGGTTGAGAAGTTTAGGGGGTTTATTGTCGGGCCATTTACCTTCTTTTATTAATTTCCGGGTTTTTTCAGTTAGACGATTGTTTGGATCTTTTTTAATTTCTTTAACTCCAATTTCCTGAATGGTCTGCTCCATTTTTTCAATATAATCGCTTCGGTCAAGTATGGCAATTTTGATGGTTTTGTCTGTGAGTGTACAGGTAATTTCTTGGTTCTTTTTAAGTTCTTTTAGTTCTCGGAGGTCTTCCCTATTAATATTATTATTTTGTGCTAATTTGGTTATTTCGGTGATTGCGACATACGAATTTGAATTTTACTTTCTTCAGGGGCTTGGCTAATAGATTCGATCTTAGCGATACTATCTTTAACGTTAATGGGTTGATCGAGAATATATTTTGGACCTAATTTTAATAACTCGTTTTGATGGCTATTGATTTTAGTTTTTGATAAATTAATGTACGGATATTCGGTTTTTGTGTTAGGTTTATAGTTGTTTTTCTTGAGCCAGAATTTTAGTTTATTGTTATTCCTGTTAATTATAGCGTTTTCCTCGATGTTATGGTATTGCGTGATTTTGTTTTTACATTTATTCCATTCTTCAATATTAGTAAGGGTCGTAAGATTGTTAACGGTTTCATTCCAAATATTTTTGTTTTTAAAAACTTCAGATTTTCTTTTCTTTATTAGTTTGTTTAAAATTTTACGTTCAAATTTACGAACATCACTCAAGAATTCTTGTGTAAGGAATCTGTTCTTAATTCTTAAAAACGGGGGGTATTAATTTGAAATCTTTGCAGTCAATTAAAAAATTTAATTTCTGTTCCGATCTTACGAATTTTTTATCAATATATTTCCATTGGTTAAAGTATTTACTATTCATGTTCACAAAAAAAAAAAAAAAAAAAAAAAAAATTAAATAGAAAAATTAAGAAAGGAAAAAGTAAAAGCGTTCAATTAAGAAAAATTATAAGAATTAAATTTTACAGTAACATAGCTTTAAAGAAATTCTATAAAAATTAAACTTTACAGTAATATTAGGAAAAAAGACCTTTAAAGAAACTCTACTTAAGCAAATGACATGTGCGAACGCAAATGGCTCCGATGATTTCATTCCAACAGGTAAATAACACAGCAAAGTCCAGGTTTTCGACATCAAAATATTAGAAATTATAAAACTTAAAACGAGACATCACTATAACTACTTTAAATTAGAAAAACCTTTTTAACTTGCCACGTTGTTGGCCGTAAGCTTTTCACCTGGACGTCCAGGCCTCCTCAGCGGCTTCATCTGTCGTGAAATTCGGACGGTGTTGTTGTCTGTGGGCGGTTCTCTTTATGAGATGTCTCCATGCTTCATTTGGGGCCATTGCACACATTAAGGTTGGTTGTAATTTCTAAAGATTCTCGGAACATCGCGTAATAGTAATTGTTATAATCGGCTAATTTTTTAGTTTCGTTAAATTTAATCTCTATATTTTCGCTGTTATATGTTTTAGCTAGTGCGGTATTTATTTTGTCAGTTTTAATATCATGTTTGTGTTCGTTAATGCGGGTTTTAATTTTCCTTTTTGTAACTCCGATATATGAACCTGCACTTTTATTTTGATTAATATAAGGTATTTTGTATATTCCGGCTGTTTCTAGTGGTGAAATTGGATCTTTATCGTTGCGTATTAATTGATATATATTTCTATTTGGTTTAATCGGGATATTGATACTGTACTTATTAGCTGAACTTTTAATTTTATTAGCGGCTCCTCGGTCATATGGAATTGAAGATGTAAATTTAGAGGGGGGTTTTTGGAAATTAGGGATGCTATTTAGGTTTTTTAATCTGTTTTTAACTAGTTTGTTGATTATTTTATGGGGGTACCCCGCTTTATTAGTGAAATCTTTGATGGTATTTATTTCATGATTTAGGTCTTCAGTTTTTCACAAATTAAGATGGCCCGGTTGATATATGATCGGATAGCGTTGATTTTATATCGGAAGGGTGTTTTACTTTTATAGTGTACAATTTCATTACTATTTGTAGGTTTTCGGTAAACAGTGGTTTTAATTTTGTTTTTTGTGCGGGTAATTTGGACATCAAGGAAATTAATTTGGTGGTCTTTTTCTTCTTCGTATGTGAATTGTATATTTGAGTCAATGCTATTAATGGAGTTTAGTATCTGTTGGATATTACAATTTTTGTCGATAACGGCAAAAACGTCATCGACGTACCTATAACAATAAAAAATTTTATCTTTATGACGTTCTATTATTTCTGTTTCAATAGCTCTTAACTTAAAATCTGCAATGAATCCTGAGATGGGCGATCCCATTTTCATTCCTTTCATTTGTTGGTAGATTTTATTATTAAATTTAAAATAGTTTTCGTTAAGTAAAAGATTGGTGGTTGCGGTAAGAGTTTGAGCAATTTTTTGGTCCTGAAATTTATTTATGATAGTATCGTTAACAATTTGGTTAACCTCGGCGATATACGAGGTGTGGCTATTAAATAACGAGACTATTGCTGTAAAACATTTTATTTTAAATTTATACATATTCAGTTATTATCACCTTCAATATACACCCCTCCTCTATCCCTACAATGCTCCATGCGAATTTTCCGTTGTTCGAAACAGTGCTGGAAGTCTTGTCCTGTGAGCTCCTGCATGAAGCGTGCCGCTTTTTATTTCACAGCTTTAACTGACTCAAATCTTATTCCTTTTAATACAGATTTAACTTTGGGGAACGGATAAAAGTCACATGGGGCCAGGTCAGGCGAATAAGGCGGATGGTCTAAAACTGGGATGTTGTATTTGGCTAGAAACGCCTTGACAGACAATGACGTGTGAGCCGGCGCTTTGTCTTGATGGAGAACCCATGACTTGTTCTTCCACAATTCGGGTCGTGTTTTCCTTACCCCTTCACGGAGTTGAACAAACACCTCAATATAGTAATGTTGATTAATAGTTTGACATTCAGGAACCCAGTGAAGGTACACAATACCATAAATGTCGAAAAAAAAAGGATCATCATCGCTTTGAATTTCGATCATCATCTCCAGTCTTCTCAGCCATCTTGGAAACGGTTGAACCACTCATAAACTCGCACACGTGATAAACATTCATCGCCATAAACTTGCTTTAATAAAAGATAAGTTTCACTAGCGATTTTACCAAGTTTCAAGTGGAATTTCACGACAATTCGTTGCTCTACTTTTACACTTTTCGGCAAAATGAAACAAACACCTCTTACACAAACGAAGGTTACGGCCAGACTGATTTCTCTACAAACACGGGAAGAGCTGCAATCGAAAGAGAAGGCTTTACGCTGCACAACTGTCGGTCGTTCGCATTTGGCGCATATGTAGTTCATCTGTAGCAGCAATAGTCTCGTTATTTAATAGCCACACCTCGTATATAGATGGATATAAGTTAATGACGTCAAAACTAACGAAATGGTAATGGTCCTCATTATGGATTTCCCTTAACTTTTTAACAAAATCTTCAGTGGATTCTAGGGTGTGTTCTGAGGGCGGAATGATTTCTCGATATATCTTGGCCATATATTTCTCTAGACAATATGTAGGTGCTTTGCTTTTATTAGCAATAGGTCGGAGTTTTGGGGGGGGGGGGGGTTATGGCGTCATAAAGAGAACCGCCCACAGACAACAACACCGTCCGAATTTCACGACAGATGAAGCCGCTGAGGAGGTCTGGACGTCCAGGTGAAAAGCTTGCGGCCAACAACGAGGCAAGTTAAAAAGGTTTTTCTAATTTAAAGTAGTTATAGTGATGTCTCGTTTTAAGTTTTATAATTTCTAATATTTTGATGTCGAAAACCTGGACTTTGCTGTGCTATTTACCTGTTGGAATGAAATCATCGGAGCCATTTGCGTTCGCACATGCCATTTGCTTAAGTAGAGTTTCTTTAAAGGTCTTTTTTCCTAATATTACTGTAAAGTTTAATTTTTATAGAATTTCTTTAAAGCTATGTTACTGTAAAATTTAATTCTTATAATTTTTCTTAATTGAACGCTTTTACTTTTTTCTTTCTTAATTTTTCTATTTAATTTTTTTTTTTTTTTTTTTTTTTTTGTGAACATGAATAGTAAATACTTTAACCAATGGAAATAAATATATTGATAAAAAATTCGTAAGATCGGAACAGAAATTAAATTTTTTAATTGACTGCAAAGATTTCAAATTAATACCCCCCTTTTTAAGAATTAAGAACAGATTCCTTACACAAGAATTCTTGAGTGATGTTCGTAAATTTGAACGTAAAATTTTAAACAAACTAATAAAGAAAAGAAAATCTGAAGTTTTTAAAAACAAAAATATTTGGAATGAAACCGCTAACAATCTTAAGACCCTTACTAATATTGAAGAATGGAATAAATGTAAAAACAAAATCACGCAATACCATAACATCGAGGAAAACGCTATAATTAACAGGAATAACAATAAACTAAAATTCTGGCTCAAGAAAAACAACTATAAACCTAACACAAAAACCGAATATCCGTACATTAATTTATCAAAAACTAAAATCAATAGCCATCAAAACGAGTTATTAAAATTAGGTCCAAAATATATTCTCGATCAACCCATTAACGTTAAAGATAGTATCGCTAAGATCGAATCTGCTAAGCCCCTGAAGAAAGTAAAATTCAAATTCGTAATGTCGCAATCACCGAAATAACCAAATTAGCACAAAATAATAATATTAATAGGGAAGACCTCCGAGAACTAAAAGAACCAAGAAATTACCTGTACACTCACAGACAAAACCATCAAAATTGCCATACTTGACCGAAGCGATTATATTGAAAAAATGGAGCAGACCATTCAGGAAATTGGAGTTAAAGAAATTAAAAAAGATCCAAACAATCGTCTAACTGAAAAAACCCGGAAATTAATAAAAGAAGGTAAATGGCCCGACAATAAACCCCCTAAACTTCTCAACCACGCACCCAATACATCCAGCATTTTCGGAAAATATAAAGACCATAACCCCCCCCCCCCCCCCCCCCCAAAAAAAAACTCCGACCTATTGTTAATAAAAGCGAAGCACCTACATATTGTTTATTTTATTTATTTTATTAATATTGGGGGAAGCCGGGGTAATAAGAGACAAAAAATATTAATAAAATCTATACTATTAATCTAAATAACTTGAAATAAATGTTTCGTATTAATTTCATTAAATGGACTCCTTGATTTTTTAGGTGATTTTTGAACTTAATTTTTTTGTTAAATTCTTTTTTTAAATTTTCATTAAATCCTTGTCTCTAATAACCCCACGCGGGGTAATAAGAGACGAGGCTTTAACTGTCCATATATAGCAATGTAAAGTCATGTGAGATAATTAAAGATATCTGGAAACAATTCTGAATCAGCCAATAGTTTTAAACTTTTATTATTTACATCCATTCAAAAAATATGTTTGCTCGAAAATTAACTGTCATAAATGTGTTTGTGAAATTCATTTCTTTTAATATTAGGCCCTAAATAATATAATACTGTACTTAATGATAGTTCTACATAATCAACATAACCTAGGGATTAACCAAAAACATCAATATAATTTCTAAAATTGGCAGAAAATATTTTACCCATTTTCTGAAGTGTAGTCGAAAATAGGCAAAAAAGACTTATTTTTGAAGTGTATACAAGCGAACAAAATGTTATAAAATATTTTTCTAGTAATTATAAATGAACTTATTTATTATGTAATGAAGTATTAATGACTAAATACTAACTTATACACATTCTAAACATAAATTTACATAATCATATCAACTAAATATGGTCTAGCCTAATGAGTGAAACTGCTTTTTGATTTAAAGTGAAAAAAAAAAAAAAAAAAAAAAAAAAATGTTCTCTTGGTAAACTTAGACTGGGCCTAACACTAGGCAAACTCTTCGTAAACTAGTCAGGCAGAATTAACAGGAACTACAATTGGGGGGGGACACAGGAATTAACAGGGGGGGGGGGTAATAAGAGACTCATGTCTCTTATTACCCCCACAAAAAATAAAAATGGGGTAATAAGAAACATGCCTAGAACATGTAAATAAAGAATGCTTTCAAGGTTTTAAAAAATTGTACATCAAAAGTCATAGTCTTGGTCAAAAGGTTACACATTAATAAATCCCAAACATCTTACAAAAAAAAAAAAAAAAAAAAAAATAAAGAAAAATTTAGAAAAAGTCACGAACTTTCAGGGTAAGTTCAATGTGAAGGGATTTTTTCGTCGTATAAAAATAATTCAAAATATGTTATAAACTTTTCAGTAAGTGTATTGTAGTAAAGAATATACATGATACATGGTTCGTACAGGTGCTTAAAAAGTCCTTAAAAATTCTAGAAAGTCCTTAAAAACTCCTTACATTTTGTAGCTGTTTTAAGTCCTTAAAAACTCCTTACTTTTTATACTTATACCTTAAAAAGTACTTATTTTTTTCTTATAGTATTTAAAACTAAAAAAAAATCTGATGTTGGTATGTTGGTACAGAACTGACTATGCGCTTTCGGCATTTAATGTTATATTTAAAAATCGTCTGCATTTGTCGGGAAAAATCGTCTGCGTTCATGATGGGAAAATAGTTTTAGTGAATAATAATCTATATACAGTTCCTGCCGCTTATTAGAATCACATTCTTTCTGAGCCAAAGTGAGTTTAATAAGCGGCTGATTTTTATATCTGGCGAACGTTCCAGCACTTAAGGAAAAGGTATGAATTTTGAAAGAAACTTCAAAAGGAGACGAATAATGGAATTAGTAAACAATATTAATTAATTTTTGATAGACAGTTAATTGTTTCTTCGATATAAATAAATTAAACGCATTCCAAGCTCCCATAAATTTTCATTTTAGGAAAATCATCATTACTTTATCAAAAGTTTACGTTGTTCTTATAAATTTAAAATCTTTTTGTTTAAACCTCATGAATTATAGTAATTTTACAATGAGAACTAGAAATTGCCTTTTAATGATTAGAAAAAAAAAAAAAAAAAACATATATATCATTTCAAATCAAATTTGTAACTTATTACTGATTTTGAAGAATACGTTCCTTGAAATTGTTATGGAGATAAGTGATGGGGGGGGGGGGGGGGGGCGTGTTTAATTTGTAACTGTGCTGCAAGTGTAAAATCTTCAACAATGATTGAAAGCGGAGGCATTGTTGTGGTTTAATTTCTTTTCTTATTAAAAAAAAAAAAAAAAAAAAATTGCAGCGTAAATAAAAAAAAATTTTTAGTGTGCATAAATGATATTTTTGGTTGCTGAGGAGATATTTTTGAGTTTATCAACCGGCGATGCTGATTTTGTTAAGCGGCGGCTTTAAAAGTAATTTGCATTGATTTAATTCCGGTCTAGGCAATTTTATCAGATTAAGTGGCTGATTTCATTAACTAGTGAATTTATTAAGCGGCAGTTACTGTATATAAAAGAGTAAATTCACTGATCACTGACTCAACGCAGCTGTGGCGATTCTATGAGAGATAGAGTCGCAAATTTTGGTGAGCACGTTGGTTTTAGGACCCTGACGCCCACCAAGACGGGATTTTGTGAAATATCCCTTCGTTCCCCCTTGGAGAGGCAGAAGACAAAAACCCCTTTATAAGCATAATTCAGCTCCAAATTGCTTCACGGTGAAGAAATCGCAGAAGGAGAGACTAGACTTGAGTACAAAAAAAGCATTTTCTGTGATTTTGGAATTATAAATTTTTAAAAGGGGAAGGAATAAAAACGATTTTCGGAGACAAATTTAGCAAAATACGGATTTTTGAGTAAGACTCTACCAATAATAACAGAAAGATAAGAAAAACGGCAAGAGTCTTCTTGAGGATATTTCCAAAAACTCTTTTTTGTTTTTTTGCGATTTTCGATTATTATTATTTTTTTTTTTTGGGGGGGGGGGGGGATTGCGAGGGGTCAAATTCGAGCCCCCCCCTTTTAGTGAAAAATTTGTCTGGGGAAATCTGTAAGAGCTGAGGTTACAAATTTTAGTGTGTGGCTTATTTACGTGTACCCAACACTCATTCTAACAGGATTTTGCGAAAGTCCCCCCATTGGGGGTGGGGGACAATAAACCCTTTTCCAAGTATAACTTTGCTTCAAATTATCTCAGCAAGATAAATTTTTATGTGTGGGTTGTTTATGCCTTCCCAACACGCACCGTAAAGAGATTTTACGAAATTTTTCCCTCCTCCCCCCCCCCCGCCCCCTTTAAGGTCAGGGAGGATGCAAAGACACACTTTTAAGAGTAACTGTGCTATAAATTATCTCAGGATAGCGATTTTTTGATATGCCAATTGGTTATGCGTACTCAAGACACATGCTACAAAGGAATTTCGTAAAATTCCATCCTATCCCCCCCTTGGGGGTAGGGGAGCAAAAAACCTGTTTCCAAGCATAACTTTGCTTCAAATTATCTCAGTTAGATTATTTTTTACGTGTTGGTTGTTTATGCATTCTCAACACTCATTATAAAAGGATCAATTACGAAATTATATCCTTCCCCCCCCTTCAAAGGGGGGCAAAAAATGCTTTTAAGAATAACTCTGCTCCAAATTATCTCAGAATTGCGATTTTTTGATTTGTCGATTGGTTATGCGTACTCAAGACACACACTACAAAGGGATTTTGTAAAATTCCACTTTATCCCCCTTGGGGGTGGGGTGGGGGGCAAAATCATGTTTCCATGAACAACTTTGCTCCAAACTCTATTAGGCTATTTTTTTTATGCACGGGCTGGTTATGCGTTCCCAACACGCACTATAAGGGGGTTTTGTGAAATTTCCCCTTTCCCTCCTTTAAGGGAGGGGGTGGGGGAAAAAACATGTTTTAAAGTGTAACTCTACTCCAAATTATCACAGGAAAGCGATTTTTTTATATTGCGATTGGTTATACGTACTCAACACACACGAAACTGCAAAGGGATTATTTGAAATTCCATGCTATCCTCCTTTTGCGGGTTTGGGGGGGGGGGGGGGTAAAAACATGTTCCCATGCGTAACTGTGTTCCAAATTATCTTAGAATAGCAATTTTTGATGCGTGGACTGCTTATGTGTATTCAACACACACTACAAAGGGATTTTGTGAAACTCCACCCTACCTCCCCTTAGGGGGGCGGGAAACATGTGTTCATGTGTAATTCTGCAGTAAATTATCTTAGGAAGGAGATTTTCGATTTATAGATCAGTTTTATGTACAGTCAGTAACAAAAGTAACCGAACACTAGCAAAAATTCCTATATAAAAAAGGTAGATTTAATACTGTTTTGTTAAATAGATCCTTGTCGAATCATGTTCTTAGACTGATTAAGAACATGATTTGACAAGGATTTATTTAACAAAACAGTATTAACTCTACTTTTTTTTATATAGGAATTTTTGCTAGTGTTCAGATACTTTTGTTACCGACTGTATCTAAGTCATAATGTTAAGATATTTTGTGAAATTCCCTCCTCCTTTCCTTTAAGAGCAAGGCGGGGGGGGGGGGGGGGGGGCTATGTTTTAAAACATAACTCTGCTTCAAATAATATCAGAATCTCGATTTTTTAATGTGTCGGTTAGGTGTGTGTATGCAACATGCACTATAAAGGGATTTTGTGAAGTGTGTCGAGTGACCAAAGATAGCGAGAACTTTAACTTAGATTTTGACTGATTTCAATGATTTTTATTTTATTTATTTTATTAATGATATGGTATTTTTAGAATTCATTTCAATATATTGACCAGCGAAGCGGGCGAAGCCTGCTAGTTTAATAAATAATTTGGTATTGTATGAGTTTTATAAGTTATATAGAAGAAAGTCCATGCTACAATAGCCACATCAAACTAGTTTTATATATATATATATATATAATGCTGTAATTTTTGTATGGATTCGAGATTTGTTTGCAGAAGCAATCGAAAATTCGTAGTTTATGCCACCAAGATGGCAATATCTATGGTGGAAATGAGAAGGAGAGTGAGGGACATTTCAGCAGGAAAAAAGTTGAAGTATATAAAAAAGCATCATTTTGCTTTTTACTTTCAATTGTTTTTGCGCTGTCCTGCATACCTTATTATTTTCCACTAGTTTCAACTTCATCAACTATTCTTTTTTTTTCTTTAACATTTGAACTATACTTAAAAAATAAAATGTGCTTTCAACTTTACTGGAGTAAACAACATTCCACGATCATCTGGTGAGTAACTGAATAATTTATTACTTTTATATGAATTAAAGAAGATTGTTTCTCAGTTTTCCTTTTTGAATCTGTACTTTAACTTATGAAATTTTATTTTATGTTGTGTTAGACTATAATGTTAGTTAACAGTGCTCCTTTCCCCCTCTCTCTCTCTATATATATATATATACAGGTACATTGGCAAAAAAAAAAAAAAAAAAAATATATATATATATATAATGTATAAATTATTTTACGTAGTCCTTAAAAAATCTTTTGGAAGTCCTTAAAAACTCCTTAAAAACTCCTTACTTTTCTTTATCATAAATGTGTACGAACCATGTGATACTTAATATTGCATATTTTTATTGCTGTCTTAAGTATATTTTTTGGTTGGTTTTTTGACTGAGTCTCTTATAACCCCTGTCTCTTATTACCCTGGCTTCCCCTAGTATTTTCTTCTGCTGTTTTGTATTATAATTCCTGTTCCATATAATTTAAAAATAGGAGACTCCAGTTTCTGTTTATATTAGATAAGTTAATGAACTATTCTTTATTAATATTTTATGTAATTAATATTTTTTCATTAAATTCATTAATTTCAATACAGAATATGACGTTATATTGTTTGAATTAATTTAGTTTTGACAATATGACAATGTCATATTTTCAAAACTAAATTAATTCAAACAACATCGTTATTTTAGGTATTATTCTAATATTTTAAATATTTAATTTTTATTTATTTCAAAGTCATTTACTTAACAGTATATAGTATGGCGTCTCAGACTGTCGCCAATTGGCCATTGTGCAGCATTAGTTCGATGTAAAACTAAACCGACCTTAAAATTCCAACACTATTCAACCAGCCTAACAACACTAACACAAACATCAGAAATATTCATATTTCAAAATAGATGGTTGATTGGATTTTATATCACACTAGTGCTGCACAATGGGCAATTGGTGACTGTCTGAAACTCACCCATAGAGGTGGTCCGGAAGCATGCAATCGAAATTTTGATTCTCCCGGAAGAATATTTCAAAATAGAATGCTTTCTCTCTAATAAAACACGTATGCTCAATATGCAACCGAAGTGATGACGTAAGTGATTTAATATTTTATCTGCTCAGTACAAACAAAACTATTTGCTATGGAAATTTACTTATTGCCCATTAATTCCACAGTTTGCTTGTACTGAGCAGACGAATTTCCATACGTTTGACGTCATACAGCGTATTGACGTAACACATAACGCAAACAAGCAAAGGTAAACACAAATTCCTTAACATATGGCGATGTAGCGCTCTTGCAAAATACACCAAACATCATAATAAAAAAAAGAAACATAGTTTCAAATATTAGTCACACGAGATTGGCAGCGAACATATTAAACATAATTAATACCAAATGATTATGAAAAAGTAATAAATAACTTTCAGCATATCAATCTTATAAACTTTAATAAATTTTAAATCCAACGTTTCGGCTAAATTCCTTCATTAGCCTTCCTCAGGGAAGAATGATGTTAAAAAACACATAAACATAGAAAATTTAAGCACATGATACCACAATTACAACTTCAAAACATTTAACAGATGATTACACAAATTGTAAAAATATACTATATACATTTTTAAAAATATGCTAAAACACTCAAAGGAACATGAAACATGATCACTACAAGACAAGGATAAAGAGCTACTAAAGCAAAGGTTAAAAATATCAAAATTGCGGGGTTGCCATAACTAAATTAAAGCAGGGTAACCATAAATTAATTTAAGCCCAAGAAATGAAGCCAAATTGAGGGGGGGTTTACGGATAAGGAATCGTTACAAATTTCTGATTTTCTTTTAATAATTTCGAATGATTCATAAAGAAGTGCTTGGTTTCTATTGTCAGTATTGTAAATTATTTTGGCATTTTCAAAATCGGGGTCAATGGGATTAGTATTACAATTTCGTGAAAAAGCTGTGTTGGGTCTATTATATTTTAAATCTGCAATATGCTCCTTCATTCTATCACAAAAAGGTCTATTAGTCATACCTATATAGTCATACCTTTTTGTGATAGAATGAAGGAGCATATTGCAGATTTAAAATATAATAGACCCAACACAGCTTTTTCACGAAATTATAATACTAATCCCATTGACCCCGATTTTGAAAATGCCAAAATAATTTACAATACTGACAATAGAAACCAAGCACTTCTTTATGAATCATTCGAAATTATTAAAAGAAAATCAGAAATTTGTAACGATTCCTTATCCGTAAACCCCCCCTCAATTTGGCTTCATTTCTTGGGCTTAAATTAATTTATGGTTACCCTGCTTTAATTTAGTTATGGCAACCCCGCAATTTTGATATTTTTAACCTTTGCTTTAGTAGCTCTTTATCCTTGTCTTGTAGTGATCATGTTTCATGTTCCTTTGAGTGTTTTAGCATATTTTTAAAAATGTATATAGTATATTTTTACAATTTGTGTAATCATCTGTTAAATGTTTTGAAGTTGTAATTGTGGTATCATGTGCTTAAATTTTCTATGTTTATGTGTTTTTTAACATCATTCTTCCCTGAGGAAGGCTAATGAAGGAATTTAGCCGAAACGTTGGATTTAAAATTTATTAAAGTTTATAAGATTGATATGCTGAAAGTTATTTATTACTTTTTCATAATTATATAAGCAGCATATATAAAAAAGTGGAATAAATATATCTGAATTAATACCAAATGTTTTGTTAACCTAAAATTACCAAGTCATCGAGTGGTTGCAGCTACATAAGTACCAAGTTTTGGTTCAAACTGACACCAAATTTTTAACAGTATATCATAATACTACTGTGACGGTAAACCCAGCCAACTAACGATGATCCTTCTCTGCATCCTGAAGAAAACCGCTAAAAGTCCTTATGTGTAGGGCCGAATTTCCTACAGCTGCATTAAATCCATATATCCTTATATTGGTATTTTAGATAAATGCTATACCAATTTAAGAAATGCCAACATCGTCCAGCACTAGTAGACAACATATATTTCTTAAACTACTGAGGAAAAATCTGGACTACTTACAGAATCAGAATTTCAGTTCCAAATCTCAAGGAAATGTCATTAAAAAAAAAAAAAAAAAAAAAAAAAAATCAAGATTTTCATTAAAATTCCAGAAAAAATTGTGAAAGAGGATATTTCTTAATTGTGGAAAACCATACAGAAATTACTTATTTTGATGGATAATGATGCAGATAATCTTACAAAAATAGAACAAAAAATTAACTTTTATTACTTATACTAATTAACTGATATTATTACTAATTCTATTTAACTTACTAATTAACTTATTTGAAAGGGAACAAATGATAGAAAGTTAATATTAGATTAAGATAGCAATATGCTTTGTAAGGGCTGTGGATACAGTCCTTGTACAATTACTTAATGTATGTATAATATATTGAGTGACATGGGCTCTGCAGATAATATAAATCATGGATAAACTGCAAAAATTTTGGTAATGAGGGTTAAATAACAGAAAAAATAATCTAGTTGAAAACCATGATTGTCAGGGGTGAAACTTTTCAGGGGTAAAAAAGTTATTTCTGGGAAAAAAAGTTATATAAACTACTTCAACTTCCCTTCAATAACTTTAATTATCATTATATAGTTCTCATACCTAAGTTTCACAAATCTCCAATTAAATTTCGCACTGTCACTATTGGCTGTAACACTTATAACAACAGTGCTAATAAAACTCTACTGGATATTCTAAAACAATTTACAATTGTACTTGCAAAGTTGATAATTTACACTGTCTTAAAAATAGCTTTCAATTAATTTAATACATTGAATCGCTCAATTCAACAGACAATATTATGACTTTTGACTTTCAAGATCTTTTCAATAATATTGAGTTATAAGATCTTAGTAATATCATTTACAGTCTTTTTCATGAATATAAAACTCAAATTAATCTTCCTCGTAATTTTAAAGCAAAAGAATTTAAAGCACTTCTTAACTTTGTTATCCATAATAATTATATCTTCCACAACAACAATATATATTTGCAACAAGTAGGAATCCCACAAGGGGGTAGTAGCTCCAGTATTTTGGCAGATCTCTATCTTTTTATTATTATGAAAAGCAATTTTGTTATATGATGTCCGGCTTTGTCGTTACACAGATGATATTAATGTATTTTATATTAACAAGAAATCTCAAATTGCCTTTTCCTTAAATTATCCATCTATAATTTAAAGCTAACTCAAAATACTCGTGATCAATATATCAACTTTTTGGATCTAAAAATAATCTTTGATGATAATAAAATTTACACAGATGTCTATGACAAATGGCAAGATTTTAGTTTCAAAGTAAACTTATTTACATATTTCAATTCCTGTCTGCATCTTTCAGTATTTAGAAACATCATCATTAACCATTTATTTCAAATTAATAATTTATGCTCTCTGAAGTATAAAAACAAGAATATTAATAAACTGATCACAGCCACTGCTAAAATGGGTTTTCCTAAAAATTTTATTTTCTATTTTATATCCATAACCATGTCTCTGTCAGTGCATTAAAAAAAAAAAAAAAAAAAAAAAAAAATGTGTACACTTTAGTGTATCTTAACAAAAAAAAAAAAAAAAAAAAAAAGCAGAAGGCTTATTGCATTTACTTTGTATTAATATGCAATCTTTCTTTTTCCATTAAATTTTCAGTTTCTTCATAGTTGAGTTGTCAACTATTATTAAAATTCTATTCAAACTATTCTATTCAAACTACCATAAATTTCATTGTTGCTTCATAGTTTCATTATTTTTTAACTGCTATAAAATTTTGCTTTTTTTAATCCATATGACTCCTATTCTGGTCTTGGCAGGATGGGGGACTGTTGCCGGCATGAAACTAGTTTAACCCCACAGGCAAGTCATGTCTTGCTGTCTGCATCCTTCCTTTCTTCAGTTTCTTAAATTAATTTTTCATAAATTTCGTTTAAGTTTTTCTGTTAAGATTTTGTTGAGTTAGTTTAATGTTTCGTTTGTTTTGCAGGCTGTTAATTAATAAATTTGGTTTCTGTAAATATGTGTGTTTCATGCCCTGATGAATTTTTTTCACCTTTCTGAGCTTCTCCTACATTTTTTTTTTTTTTTTTTTTTTTTTTTCATTCTTATTGGATTTTGTAGCTACAGTGATCTTGTATCTGGTGCTTGGCTTTTCTACGCTTAATGAATAATTATTATATATATATATTTGCATATGTAGAAGTGTTTCTTCCCCTCTCCCAACACAAGCATGCAAATTTGCAATAAGAGTGTTTTTCAAAAGAACTCGTCAAAACCTTTTAAATGAATGGTTGAATGATAAAATTAATTTTCACAATTACATACTCATTCTTTAATGAGTTTTTTTTTCTCTATTTTCACATCCGTCAAATTAGTACTTGTTTAAGTTTCTAATCTTTAATTTTTGAGTTTAGAAAAAATGAAAAATTTAACTAAGTGCATTTTTAAATGTTAAAAACATGAAAGTCAGTTTTTGTAAAACGAGTACTAATTTAACGCTTTGAATTTCCTGAATGGGGGAAACAAATTTCCCCATAGAATAACATGATCGTTGGCTTTTTGGCGAGGTTAGGTATTGTACCTTCTTAAGCAACAGTTAGTATAGACATTTAACATGAGAATTATTCATATGAAGCTCAACTTTAAGAGAAAATAAAGACAAAGCAGCTAGTTGCTGATAAAAGGAAATTTGTATTAAGGCTGTACATCCGTTGGATAGCTCCCTTTCTTCCTTTGCTTATTATCTATCCTATGGGATTTTCGTTACTTTGTTTTATAAGGATCTCCTTTCTCCTTATATTATTAAAATCTGTACGCGTGTGTGTTTTTGTCTGTGTGTGTGTGTGTGTGTCTGTGAGAAACGGCTTGAAACGGAAAAGGCTCCGCCGCTAACGGTCGCACGGACTTCGAACAGGTACCGTCGGACAGAGAATTTATCGCAGATGTACGATATGTAATTTGCGAAACGATGCGACCCTAATTAGCGGAGATATTAATTAAAATGTCGACCATTGTCTAACGAAAAATGACCCAGAATTCATGATTAAATGCTTAAAAAGCGACATTTTTACGGAAAAGGTGGAAAATAAATTAGAAATATCAGTCGTATCGTTACAAGCAAGATACCATTGGAAAGGGCATTTTTTTTTTAAACCGATGGTTTAAACGGCTTATCGATAGGACAATTAGATTTTTTAAAATTAACTAAACTATAAAAAAATATTGGCAACAAATCACAAGAATCTTAGCTTTGCAGACTTTTCGTCTACAGCAGTCTTCAACGGAAACACATCTGGTATTTAATGAAGTCAGTTGTTTCGTACTGCGATTAAAAATTGCAAATTTCTATTTTCTTCAATTTTTCAGATTTTACACATTTTATTTAGTATATAATATTTACACCACAAAACAAACTTGCATTTCAAATTTCATCGATTTTCGTCAATAAACAAAAGATTTACATTTTAATTGCAAATTAAATTTTATCTTTACACGCCGGACATGTTTGCAATATTCTCATACGCGTATTTCAATTTCTAATTACGATTAATTTATTTTTTATACATCATACGAAAGATATTTTAAAGTTCTTTTACATAATTCAAAGTTTTCAACAGATTTACACGTTTTGAGGTCTCCTGAATCAGTGTTCTTTCATGGCGCTGTAATATTTTCAAATTTCAATATTTCAATTTCTAATTATGATTAAATTATTTTTAATACATCATTCGAAAGATATTTTAAAGTTCTTTTAAATTATCGATAATTTTCACCAGATTTACACGTTTTGAGGCATCCTGATTCAATTTTCTTTTATGGCGCTGTAATATTTTCAAATTTCAATTTCTAATTATGATTAAACTATTTTTAATACATCATTCGAAAGATATTTTAAAGTTCTTTTATATTATCGAAAGTTTTCACCAGATTTACACGTTTTGAGGTGTCCCGAATTCGTTTTCTTTTGTATCTCAGATACTAATTATAATAATTTCATAAGTAATACATCATTAGAAAGCTTTTTTGATTTGGAATCGAACAGTGGAATACAGAAATTTCTACCGACAGATGGCGCTGTAATTTTTTCAGATTTCAATATTTCAATTTCTAATTATAATTAAATTATTTTTAATGCATCACTCGAAAGATATTTTAAAGTTCTTTTAAATTATCGAAAGTTTTCACGAGATTCACACGTTTTGAGGTCTCCTGAATCAGTTTTCTCTTATGGTGCTGTATTATTTTCAAATTTCAATATTTCAATTTCTAATTATGATTAAATTTTTTTTAATGCATCATTCGAAAGATATTTTAAATTTCTTTTATATTATCGAAAGTTTTCACCAGATTTAAACGTTTTGAGGTGTCCTGAATTAGTTTTCTTTGTATCTCAGCTACTAATTAAAATAATTTCATAAGTAATACATCATTAGAAAGCGTTTTTGAATTGGAATGGAACAGTGGAATACAGAAATTTCTACCGACAGATGGCGCTGTAATATTTTCAAATTTCAATATTTCAATTTCTAATTATGATTAAATTATTTTTAATGCATCATTCAAAAGATATTTTAAAGTTCTTTTAAATTATCGAAAGTTTTCACCAGATTTACACGTTTTGAGGTGTCCTGAATTAGTTTTCTTTTGTATCTCAGCTACTAATTAAAATAATTTCATAAGTAAGACATCATTAGAAAGCTTTTTTGAATTGGAATCAAACAGTGGAATACAGATATTTGTACCGCCAGATGACGCAGTAATATTTTCAAATTTCAATATTTCAATTTCTAATTCTGATTCAATTATTTTTAATACATCATTCGAAAGATATTTTAAAGTTCTTTATAAATTATCGAAAGTTTTCACCAGATTTACACGTTTTGAGGTGTCCTGATTATGTTTTCTTTTGCATCTCAGCCAAATGAGTTAGATCGTTCAAAATTGGTATACGTAGGTTAATTAAGAGGGCCTGAAAGGGTGGAGAAGAAATAGGCGTGCACCGCGCGCGTATCCCTTAACTTGTGCGCGCGCACGCGACTGCGCTGCCGAAGGCAGTGGGGACCCGGTGCGAGTTTTTTCCCGATCAGAAATGATTTTTTTTTAGGGGGCACGAAGGCTCAGGGAAGGAATACGCGCGCGCAGCGCGCACGGGACTGCGCTGCCGAAGGCAGTGGGGACCCGGTGCGAGTTTTTACCCGATCAGAAATGATTTTTTTTCTAGGGGGCACGAAGGGTCAGGGAAGGAATACGCGCGCGCAGCGCGTGTATCCCTTCAGTTGTGCGCGCGCAGCACACACGGTACTGCGCTGCCGAAGACAGTGGGGACCCGGTGCGAGTTTTTACCCGATCAGAAATGATTTTTTTTAGGGGGCACGCAAGGTCAGGGAAGGAATACGCGCGCGCAGCGCGCACGGGACTGCGCTGCCGAAGGCAGTGGGGACCCGGTGCGAGTTTTTACCCGATCAGAAATGATTTTTTTTCTAGGGGGCACGAAGGGTCAGGGAAGGAATACGCGCGCGCAGCGCGTGTATCCCTTCAGTTGTGCGCGCGCAGCACACACGGTACTGCGCTGCCGAAGACAGTGGGGACCCGGTGCGAGTTTTTACCCGATCAGAAATGATTTTTTTTAGGGGGCACGCAAGGTCAGGGAAGGAATACGCGCGCGCAGCGCGTGGGGACCCGGCCCGACTTTTTACCCAATCAGAAATGATTTTTTTTTTAATTTCTTTTCTTAACACTAAAAGTTTCTGTTAGTGATTCATTATTTTTAGTGATTCATTTGAAAATACTGACCCGGTAGCGGGCGAAGCCAGCTAGTATCTCATTAAAAAATGAAGTTTTTTGAATTCTGTTTTTTCAGTATTACTCTTTGAATATGCCGCCTTTTAGCTTAGTGAGCAATTTTTTGAAAAATTTAATTATTTTATATTTTTTAAATAATTTAACTATTTTATTTCATTGAGTAAATATAGGATCTGTAAACAAAATATTTAATTTTTTTTTTTTTTTTTCAAAAAATTGCTCACTAAGCTAAAATTTGGCATATTCAAAGAGTAATACTCAAAAGACAGAAATCGAAAAACTTCATTTTTGAATGAGATATTCTTGTAAAACAAAGTTACGAAAATCCCTTTGCATAACATGGGAAGAAAGAAAGAGAGAATCTGACTGTTGTACAGCATTAATAATCACCTTAATATTTAAGCAATATAAAAAAGCAATTTTCTATTAGCCATTTGTTGAAAATCTCCAAATAAAATAGCTTGTCATTGTATGGAAAAGCTCAGAAAAAGAAAACATGACAATTGAGTCATTTTGCTACCACACTTTGTGGTCGTCGCAAAACTTTCTTCTGTATCATTCTATATAATCAGCACCACCTATTGGTTAATGTACACAAAAACTGAAACAACATACCTTCTTACAATAAAGATTTTACTCATGGAATTTAGTGTAGTTTTAATCAACAGATGCTGAGATGTAGCCATGTGGAAAATCACACGAAAGTAATAGCAGCCCCACTGGTCAGTCTATATACATACTAATTAACTTAGCATTAGTTTTTATAACGGTTATATCAAGTTTAGTGCATGGAAGTTGAGAATTAGCTTTCCTATTCTTGGAATAAATTGCAGCACAGCATTGCCTTTCAGTTTTGTACTGTTATATACCAAAAAATCTTAGACAGCATTCCCATTCATGGGGAAAATTTGTATACAGTGTTGCCACACAACCTGGAGAACCTGGAATAGTCAGGGAATTCGAAAATTGACTATAAAAGTAAGGGAATTTGAATATTTTACCCAGAATCTGGAAAAGCCAGGGAATTTCATATGATGATTATAAAAAAATAAACTATTTTTCCGCGAACGTAAGGTCATTTTTCCCCCTTTTTTTTTCCCTCTTAGCTTCTGCCATTTATTTTAAACACTCCCACCCTTCTTTTCCGTTCATGAAAGAAATTTTTTATCTCGCTAGCGAAATAGCAACAGATGCTATCACTATATGTAACTTTTGTGTTTTCAAGTGGTACCATAATGATTTTACCCTCAACGCAACCAATGCTCAATATACGTTTAGACTGGAATTTTCTTAGAAATTTCTGGAAAAGTCAGGGAATTTCATTCTCCTGTTTGAGTGGCAAACCTGTGTATAGCAGCACTATTTATTGGCTAATATGAACTCAAATTAAATCGCTGTAATATTTCATAATGACCCTCTCACATTGTCAAGTTTTGTTTGATTATATACAATAGAATCTGACATATAGCCTTCCCTTAAATGCAAGAAGTTGCAGTATAGCAATGCCACCTGCTGTGCAAATTTGCACCAAAAGTTGATAGGCACTAATTTTTATCAAGATGGAACTACATGCATATAAATTTATAGGAATTTCTTTGATGTAGTTTCTGAGATACAGTTGAGTTGCAACAAAATTTTTATTATACACATACAAATATTTTCTAAAAAAGGACAAATCGTTTTCTGGACCTCTCAAAATGTGTAAATCCTGTGGAAACTGGAAGTTAGCATTTTTTTACGAATCCAATACTTTCTTCTATTAAACATAAAAGAAAGTGATAAAAATGAAAAAATTTCAAGTAATGCTAAAACTAATTTAATCACGAACTATCAGTAGAGTATTTTAGCACAAACTTACGAAAAATTTAATTGCATTGTATTACGGACAAAAACAGCAGTATGGTTGAGCTACTACCATACTACCATAAGCTACTACCATAAGCCAACTACCATTTTTTGTTAAAGGTTATAATTAGAAATAGGAACACATATAAATTCCATTGATAAATCTCATTCATAAATTCTGTTTAATACTATTTAATAACCTTTAAAATTATATAGCAATTCATTATCAGATTTGGTGCTTTTGGTTTGTTAAAACAACCCTTTGATAAATGAATTCCAAGAACACTAAACGGATTTTGACGATATGTAGAACAGTAGATGCAATATAAAATTAACATAAGAATGACAAAAAAATTTACTTTTATGAAAAATTCGAGCTGAAACTTAAAGAATTTAAGACTATCAAATAGAGGCATACTTTATTAAGAAAGCTGCCCTTTAAGTTTCCACACGGCGTCAATGGCATGTTGGATTTCTCTCTGTCCAGTCCTTAGCAATTGTGTCTGAGCAGGTTTTACAGCATTTAAATTAATATTAGAATATTCAAATTTTGGATTTTTTGAAAAATGAAACTTTGATAAGCAATCCATCCCCTCTTTTATCCTCCCCCTTTTTACTTTCCGAACACTATAGTGAGGAAAGTATTGTAATCATGTCAAAAATCCGAATTCGAGATTTTGATGTTTCTATACGTTTTGAGGTCCCCTGAGTCCGTTTTCACTATTTTTACGATGATGTATGTATGTGTGTGTGTATGTCTGTGAGTGAACACGCTAGCGTCTAAACGCTTTGTTCGATTAACCTGAAAGTTGGTACGCATATTGTAAGTCACCATAGAACGAACCCTATAGATTTTGGTGAATCTAGCACTTATAGTTTTTTTACAGGGACACAAAGAAAAATTCTTTATCATTATGGCCTATGGGAGCAAAATCTTAAAAGTACGATAGCATCTAAACGCCTTATTCAATTGAGCAAAAAATTTATACACATATTATAGGTCACAAATACTCAATCTGTATAGATTTTAGAGAATCTAGCACTTATAGTTTTTTTACAGGGACACAAAGAAAAATTCTTTATCATTATGCCTATGGGGCGAAATTTTTAAAAGTGTGATAGCGTCTAAACGCCTTATTAATCTGAGCAAAAAAATTGTACACATGTTATAGATCACAGTTGAACTAACTGTATAGACTTTGGTGAATCTAGCACTTATAGTTTTTTTACAGGGACACAAAGAAAAATTCTTTATCATTATGGCCTATGGGACTAAATTTTTAAAAGTACGATAGCATCTAAACGCCTTAATGAATTGAGCTGAAAATTTATATGAGTATTATAAATCACTGTTGCACTAACTATAAGCATTTTGGTGAATTTAGCATTTATAGTTTTTTACAGGGACACAACGAAAAATTCTTTATCATTATGATCTATGGGCTCAAAGTTCAGTAGCGTTAAATAAAACATCGTGTAATAGATGGAGAAAAATACTCAAACACTCTATTATGGTTTTCTCTCTTTTGTTTGTTTAACAACTCCTCTTTCTTTACTTTATCTACAAAACTGTTAATTACTCAATGTTCGGAAAGTCGAGTGGAGTCACTCCAGATTTTTTTTTTTTAAATTTTGTTTTAAAAAAAAAGTCTCATCTTTTAACAATGTGCAATGAGGTGAGTGAAAAATGTCAATGGTCTTGAATATATTAAATGACTTTATCTGAAGAATAATGCTTTACTTATTTAAAGTGTAAATATTATGACTGAAAAATTATTCAAAAGACTTAAGCAATAAAATAATTTTTATTGAAATAAATAAAACATTTACCAAAAATATGTTGCCACATGCAACATCTGTTTGATGTTGCTTATAACAAATATACAAGTAGTTTTATCATAAAGTAAAATATTTTTATCGTTATATACTTATTCAATTTATGCATACATAATTAACATTGCATACTTTATTTCATTCAGTCCTGTCCAGTGCTTTTTTTCAAATAACTTACATTCAACAAACTCTTCTGTTTCACAATATCCATTTATTCTTATTTTTATTATCCAATGTAGATAAAAACAGATAGGATAATCAAGTTGTGCAGTGATTCAATTACATCTCCTAAAACAATTTATATCATATTTGATATATATTCCCTACTGTAATTAAAAATAATACAGAATGTTATTGAATTGTGTCAATCATTTGTTGAAAACATGTCTCTCCTTTCACTTCATTCTAAATATTATATGTAGCTATTTAAATATCTAGATTTTGATGCATAACATATTCTTGACACTATAACAATTTAACTTTCAAGATTTTACCAGCAGCAAAATATATGCTTATTAGGAAAGTTTGGGGATAAAGTCAAGTCACAGTAAACTATCTTAAAATAAAAAATAACAGTACATTAATTTTTGTATGTTTTTATAACATTGTTAATCAAATTAATAGCTAATAAAAATTATCTGAAAAAATTATCATTGGGCAAGATGAAGAGTCGTAATTCAGGCCCATGTTGGACAAGCAGGATTTATTTCCCATTGTCTCTGAATGAGTTTTCTTGGTACCCTCAATGAATTTTTAAATTGCCATGAAATTTAATAAAGCTGCACAAAAAATAAACTTAATTGAGAAAACATATATTTAAAATACAAAAATAGTCTTGGGTTAAAAATAATAATTTTATATATGGTTTGTGAAAGCACAAATACATGTGCACAATCATATGTGACTCAGTGTGAAAATGCCCTCAGCACCCTTTGTCTAGCGCAGGCCTGTCCAACTCAAAACACTTGGTGGGCCGCACTGAAAATCAATTTTATTCCAGCGGGCCGCACCTATGTACATACAATGTATGTGTACATACATTTGTGAGTCTATGAATCGTGTTTGTATATGCTTTTTTTAGGAGGAGGGAAGGGCGAAGGTTCAGAGCAGAATACATTAATTTAAATTATTTTCATTGATAAACTAACAATAGTATCATATCAGTGTAATTCTTTACTTTAGCTACCATAATTGCTGAATGGTATTTTCCCTTCGAAAAATCAGAACAGATTTATTAATTTTTAATGTGTTTACCAAAGTTGTTAAACTTTAAATATCGTTCGTCTTCTCGCGGGCCACAAAAAAAAAAATAAAATAAATAAATAAACGGCGGGCCGCGGGTTGGCTAACCCTGGTCTAGCGTGCTCGGCACAAGCCTGGTGTCATTTCATATAAAAAGAGAGGTTTAATAGCAAGAAAAATAGGCTTAACATTTGACTCCCTCAACCCTCAAAACATGAGTAAAAATCGTTATATATATATATATATATATATATATCATGTCAATTTATTTTTTTTAATAAAACAGTTGTTACTAAAAAAGAAAAATTCGGAATATCACGCGTAATTTCCCACTGGAAAGATAGGTAGCTACCTCACTAAATCATCACATACACCTTGTGATATAATTATGACTTATATGGTGTAGGAAGTGTTTAACAAATGCACTTCCTAATGATAAGATCCAAGCAAAAAAATGCTGAGACAAAATGATAATGCAGACAAAAATATGCTGATATTCAATTATTTATTTTATTTATTATAATTTTATTATTTTTAAAATAAACTGATAAATCAAGCTTAGGTAATACACTCGACGACTTGTAAACTGGATGGCAAGTCAATTAGTGTTTTCAGGTGTTTGTTTTGACATTACGGCTTAGTAGAAAAAAAGTGTTTTTCCTATGCTTGAATGACAAATGTGTTCATTGTCAGAGACAAAATTTAACCAACAAACAAATTTCGAACTCCGATACTTAATAATTATATAAATTTTTAAAGCAATGAGATAATTTTCATGTGAAAAAAAGCAGTTACAAATCTTATCTGTTCTAAAAACAGTCGCCAAGACATACGGCAGTTTTACAATCAATGTTTTGTTTGCTTATTTTAATATAGTTCCATAAATAACTTACAATGTATGAGGTCCACACATAAGTTTATCATTTAAATTGTTTTTTCATGATAAAACTACGAAAATATTACATAGATTTTGCACAGACATAGAGCATCTCGTGTATTTTTCTCTTTCCATTAATGTAAATGGTCATTCATTAATAAATTTCCAATGTTAAAAAAAAAAAAAAAAAAAAAAAATCCGATCTTTCATATTTATGTCCCAGCATAAATTCTGTTGAATACATTGACTGCACATAAGTCAAGAACATTTAATATATATCACTATTATGCTTGTAATCGTTTTACAGTCGTCATATATCTTCTGAATTTGATTTTGATATAGTTTGCGAAGGTTCATGCAATCTTGAAATTTCACCACATGCATCCCAGTCTTCAGTTTTAAGCGGTTGCGTCAATGTTACTTTTTCTGGTATTTCACTAGCAATTCCTGAAATAATAGTAATACCATATTAGAATATTGTTCATTTACTCTACATGTTATTTTTTTTTTCTTACAATGCTAATAAGAATAAAAGAATATATTACATTTATAGCATTTGTTTGGCAGGAAGAAGATTTATAATTAATCCATAACTATGATATGACGAGGCTTCTACATTTTAACACATAGAATTTAATAGATGACTAAGACAATTACAGTTGACATACAGGTGTTACACAAACGATTACATACTGAAGACTGATCTGTTTTAGCAGTGATTAAAGTAAAGGGGAATTAACAGATCATTGATTGGACAGTACAGTTCACGGGTACCTGCACATTTATGTGACGTGACTTACCAAAAGTCCAATAGATTGAATAAGGAACACAATGGCGAAATACACCACAACATTTCTCTTACAAAAAGATAGAATTCTTCCCATTTTATTTTCAGTCATGTTATGTACGCAAAATATGTATATCAGTTTTTACCAATACCCCCAAAATAATAAAAATCATAAACTTGTATATTATAATATTGCAACAAAACATAGGTTGTTAAATTCGTTTGTCCAGATAATATTTTAATGGTTAACTATGTGCCAAAAACTACTAAATATTTCATATTATGCGATATAATTAACAACATCTAGATAATTATATCATTTAGTAGATGACATAATGATCTAGAAGTTTTACAAAAAATAGCATTGCGAATTGTTGTATGTAATATTATCTGCCATGGCACTAGCATATGCTAATACTCTATTTCTGTAAATTTTTATTGCCTATTTATATCTGTTGTTTTATAGACTTATATTGAACTTTCTCGATATTTTTATTATAATATATGTTCCAACCAAAAAACCTAATTGTGTTTGTGTTGTAAAATTTCTGGATAGAAAAATCCTTCAAAGTTTCACATCTTGAGATTCTCTTTGCATAATAAAACCGCTGTAAAAATATTCTATTTGCCTTGTAAATAATCACATTGAAAAAAGAAAAAAAAGAATTTTGTGATAATCAAATCTGCATAACATCAAGAAACTTCATATGACAAAGAACAAAAGACGAAATTCTTTAGGATATTTTAGTTCTTCAACATATCAAAAGCCTCCATAAAGATGAGTTTTATAGATGCTGAATTATCAACCCTTCCATCAAGAGAATTCAATGAGCCAAGAGAGCTCTTATTCAGACATACAACGGTTACTAGATTATAGAGCAGGGCCCGAAATTTCAACTTAGATTACACTCGCTGAAAAAAAAAAAAAAAAAAAAAAAAAAAAAAAAAAAGGTTACTCACCACAAAATATAATTAACTTACTCTATTTTTTACTTATAAGGTGACCAGAAATTACACAATGTCTTTTATTTTATAAGAAATTAGAAAACATTCAATTTTGAAAAAGTGGTCATTTTAGAGGACACAAAATTGAATGAAAATGATTATAAAAACTGATTGAAAAGCTACTTTATACAAGTGGTGGAAACATTTTTATTTCAAATTATGAATTTGGATCAGTACATCTTAATTTAAATTAATAATATACGGATACGAGAGGAAAAATCTCTAATTTTTATAGGCGTCACTGGAAAATATGTATATACAGTCGACACCGGTTATAACGTACCTGGGATATAGCGTACTTTCGCTTATAACGTACTCAGATGCTTGGTCCCGAATGAAACCCTATATAATGTAATGGTTTACATATTCATCTATAACGGACTATGCAAAAGCCTTAATCTGGTTATATCGTACCTTTTAGACTGGAATGAAAAGCCAAAATTGGATGTCAACCTTGTATTTCTGGTTTGGAAATCGGTATATTTTCTTGGATACCGTCTTTCGATGTCTCCTTTATCGCCTTATATCTCCTTTATACCTTTAAAACTTTATCGCGGTTCGTTGAATTCCATACTGACTATTCAGAGACTCTGCAAAGTTCCATTATAAATATTGAAAATGTAATTTTTACTGTGTCATCTAATCAAAGAAAACAACGAAAAATAAGAGATTATTTTTCTAAATAAACATGTAAGTAGTAAAATGTTTTTTTTTTTTTTTTTTTTTTTTTTTCTTTTTTCTTATTTTATTTTGAGAAAATCATAAACTTTCTATTTAAAATCTTTATTATTGCGAGTGCTATTATGCCCCTTTTTCTTTTGTTAGGCACTAAATTATATTGGAAATATTGCTTATAACGTACTTCGGTTATAACGTACCTTATTTTCTGGTCCCCTGACAGTACGTTATAACCGGTGTCGACTGTATATATATATATATTAAATATTAATTTTTGCTATTGAAAAAAACTTTTTTCTATGTGTGTGTGGTACTTTCGGGCACGAATCTAGCGCCTTACATATACCAGCTTCGATGACAGAATCTCTCGGTCACTGGTGGGCCTATTTTTATGAGGATTATTATTCATGCAAAAGTGAGAACACCGTCAACCCACCGCATATCAACCGGAGCAACCCCTTCTTAATGATTTCATGACAATTTCAATAGTGATTCCGTGTTCTGGATCAAAGAACCGAACAAATGTAGGGAATACTTTTTTTTTTTTTGCAATTCGAAGAATCTGAATAGACATAAATCATACTATACTTTGGCAAGTTTATTAGAATGTTGTTCTTTTGCAAACCTAACACAGAAAAAAGTTAGCGTTTAGCGTTCGATACAGCCAACAACCGATTGAGCTTCCCAGTTTTGCGAAATTTTTGAAATTAAGGACTAAATCTTTTTCATTTGAAAAAGAGGACAGAGGACGAAAAACATAAAAAAGAGGATTTTTTAGTCCTATAATGTTTTTTCCATGTAAGAGGGCAGAGCGTTGTAAACGAATACTGTCCTTTTAAAAGATTATGCCTGGTCACCTTACCTAAGATTAGCATGATGATTTTACGTTTCAAAGTCGATGTTTTTTTTTTTTTTTTTTTTTTTTTTTGTAGCACCGTATACTATAAGAATTCCATCTACATTTAGACCGAAATTTTACTCGCCATGGTAAAATTTCCACTCGCCAATGGCGAGCTCGAGAGCGGACATTTCGTGCCCTGCTATAGAGTATAGACTGTATAAGACTATATATATAGTCTTATTAGGCTATGGTGTACTTTTCTATCTATCATTTTCTACCCCTCTTTTCTATCCATGAGATGAACTATCTTGTAACCCAAATTTCACATGTGAAATCCCATTATATACATAATTGGATTTTACAATTATAATTCTCATACTAAATTTACTGTATTTATCCCTCCTGTGAGAGAAATATTAATGATTAATTACAAATACTTCCACAACATAAATGCCAATATATTTTTTTAACTTGCTTTATGTGATTCTAGAATCTATATAAAGAAATAGAATTGTTCAATATTTTTCGCTCATGTAATTATTTTTTGACTTCCCTCCCCCTCTTTTCTATCTATGATCAATTCAAATCAATAAAGCGAGAGAAATGCTCGATATTTTTCATGTGTGTAATTTTTTCAGAATTTATTTTGATGAATTTATTTGTTTTTCTTTAATATGTTTAAAATACATACTCAAGGCCCGATGAATTCAGGGGCACATGCTCTTAGTAGCAGAAGCCCCTTAAACTGGCTCTGAAAACGCTATTTTACCTTTTTTACTCCTAAAAATGATAAAAAATGGTATAAAATGCAAAATGTTGTTATTTTAGGCACATATGCAGAACATATAATATGGATCTTTGCTGATTGGTGCACAGTTTGAGGAAGAAGGGGATGTGCGCGAAAATATGTGTCCTCTGGGCCTCACATGAAGCTATTCAGACCCTATGAACATTATATCACCAAACAAAATGTATGCAAGGTACATTTTATCAGTAGCTGAAAATATATGATAGCAGTTGTACAATGTGGATTTCTAATACATTTGTGTGATTTTTTTCAGTCTCAAATTCACAATACTGTGTTACTAAGTATATTAATTCGACTGGTAAAATATCTGTTTTTAAAATACAGCCTTTGAGTAAAAATAAATTCATGCATTTATATAACATCATCATCATCATCAATTTCAGCCTTTATCAATCCGCTGCAGGATGAAGGCCTCTCCTAAGTCATTCCAAACTGCTCTGTTCTCTGCAATTCTTTTCCATTCTGCTCTTCCAAGCTTCACAATTTCATCTCTCGAACGACACAGTGGTCTTTTCCTCGGTCTTATCTCTTGGTATCCAAAATAGGACTTTGGTGGTCCACCTATCATCATTTCTTCTCACAAGGTGCCCAGCCCAGCTCCATTTTAACTTCTTGACTCTAAAAATAAGATTAGTAACTTTGGTTTGCTTCCTAATCCAAGTGTTTCGCTTTCTGTCACTTTTGGTGAATCCTAACTAGCATCTCTCCATGCTTCTCTGGGTTGTTTGAAGTTTTTTTTTATAGCTTTATATGTTAATGTCCAAGTTTCTAAAGTCTAAGTTAAAACAGACAAAATGCACTGATCAAAAACTTTTCTTTTCAAACAAATTGGTAGGTCGCTTTTGAATATAGCGCTATTTCTTCCGAATGCTCTCCATGCAAGTTTAACTCAGTTGTTAATTTATTCGATGATGATCTCGTTCATCGTAAAGGACTTGTCCCAGATAAGTATAACTGCATACCGTTTCTAATTCATCCATATCAACAGTGACCTTCAGTGGAGAAACAAAGGAATTTGACATAACTTCTGTCTTGCTGAGGTTCATTTTCAATCCAACGGGCTTGCTTTGTTTGTTTAATTTCTAAAGCATTCATTGTAAATCCTTAAATGAGGAGACAAGCAATACAATATAATCTGCAAATCTCAAATGATTTATAAACACTCCATCAATTTTTATGCTTTTCTGTTCCCAATTTAATTTTTTACAAGCGTCTTGATGTACTGCATTGAAGAGTTTGGATGAAATTGTGTCCCCTTTTCTTACACCCTTTCTAATTTTGAATGCATTACTCGTTTTGTAGAGTTTTAATTTGGCTGTTGCTTCTTTATAAATATTTCCAATAAGGTGAATATATCGCAGATTAATATTAGTATTCCTTAATGCATCCATAACTGCTAGTGATGATACTAAGTCAAGAGCTTTTAACTTGCAATAAAATTTGTAGATATTTTGTATTAAAAATCAAATTTATCTTATAACAGTTTAAAAATATAGTTTTAATTTTTCATATTTCAAGATAGAAATCTTCCCTTTTTCTTCCTATTTTCAAATAGAAATCTTCCTATTTTAGAACTGCAAAACTGGTAGCTATGCAAATTCAATGTATAAAATTTACAAAAATGCAAGATTTTAATACAGCTTATGGTGTTTTAAGTATAAGGAGAAAAGGATGAAATTTAAAGAACAAATTTACCATTCGAAGTTATGAGATCAGGAACTACATCTTTAGTATCTATAGGAGGCGCATCTTCAAAATTTGGTTTTGGAATCTGGGGAAAAAAGAAAAAAAAAAAAAAGAACAATAAATTGTAATATCGCAAAATTTTACACAAATGCAAAAAAATATGAATTTTAAAATAAATAAAAGAAAACTTTACAAACTATTTTTATGTAACCACTCTTACAAAGAGTGACGGTTACTAAATTACCACGGTTTCTAAATTAACTAGTATGCTGTGACCATCACAAAATATTCTTGTATATCATTCTATATAACTGCGCTACCTACTTGTTAAACACGCACAACAATTTAATCAACGTAGTTTATCACAGTAAAGATTTTACATATACAATTTGGTGAAATTTTAACCAATATAGATATTAAGATACAGCTGTCTAAAAATCGCACAATATTAATAACAGCAGGCCACCTGTCATCCGATATACACCCATATTAAATTTTTTTTCATAATATCTATTTTATATACCAAGTTTGGTGCATTTATATACCATAGAAGCTGAGATAAATCCTTCCCATAAACAAGAAATATTGAAGCATAGTGACACCACCTGTCATTCAATAGATACCCTAGTCGAATCAGCCCAGTTTTTTATAATATACATCTTATATACCAGGTTTGGTGCATTTATATAACATAGAAATTGAGATATTGCTTTCCCGTAAATGGGTTTAATTGAAGCACTACCTGTCAGCCGATATGCATTCAAACTGAATCAACATAGTTTTTCATCATGGTCATCATACATATGAAATTTGGTGCAATCACATATTATAGAAGCTGAAATATAGCTTTCCATTAAATGATTGAAATAGCAGTAGAGCAGCGCCACTATTGAGCGATATATCCCAAAATCTGATCAATACCAATTTAAATCAAAGTCCAATTAAATATAAAGTTATGTGGAATTCCATCTATTGGTTCGTGAGTATATCCACAAAAGTTTGGCCACACACAGACAGACATTTTCTAAAAATGTTCAAATTGTGTTCAAAATATCTCAAAAACGTATAAAAACAGCGAAAACTGAGGGTCGAAAAATTTCATGAGTCCAATATTCTCTTATACAATATATATAAAGTAAAAAGAATGAATTTACGGAATGAGCACCTTAAAGTGTAAAGTATTAGGTGTAGTAATAAGTTTTGAAACGTGTTTCAGAGAAATGAACATTATTCAGCTTCTCAACAGTTCCTATGTCATGACTTAAATGTAGTGTACTATTGGTATATTATTTTGCAGTAGATGTCACATAACCTCGCTTTACAACTTCTTACTACGCAATAAACAAATTTTTATTCTTCATGGGTCAACAACAATTTTCAATGTTTTTTTACTATAGAACTAAAGTTTTTGTGTTATTATCAATATTACAATTTTGTACAGCATGACCATTAAAAAATTATTATAATAATGATAAAAATATTAAATCTTTATGCTATTTATTTAAGTGAAAAAATAATGAAAGCTTAAATATAGAAAGTCTATTAGCATATGGAATTACAAACATTCCTTTTCCTGTATTGCCGAAACGCCAATACCGCAACTGCAGTCATAAAAAACAGATTGACTTAAAATTTGGTACAAATATTATGAATTGCATGAAATTTACTGATAGTTTTTGATATGGGCCCGCTTCACTCACCGTCGCCGGAAGCCGAAGCTAATATTCTTCTATGGGAAATTTTCTTTACTTATAACTTATTAACTTATATATATTTTAAAATTCTGTTTTCACATCCAGAAAATTCCCAACTGTTAAATTGACGGAACTTTTTTAAAAACGAATTTTTTTAATTTTTAATATTTTATTTTGAAGCTGTAATATACGAATTTTCAATATGTGAGATTTTTCATTTTGCAATTTCAAAAAAAAAAAAAAAAAAAAAAAAAAAAAAAATGCGTTTTTAAAAAAGGTCCGTAAATTTAACAGTTGGGAATTTTCTGAATGTGAAAAAAGAATTTAAAAATATGTATTAGTTAATTAATTATAAGTAAAGAAAATTTCTCATAGAATAACATTGGCTCGGGCTTCTAGGGACGGTAAGTGAAGAGGGCCGTTAAAAAAAAATAAAATAAAATAAATAAAATAAAATAAAATAATATAAAATAAAAGCGTTCAGCATAATGAAATTTGCATTCTTACTTTATTGAGATGCTCAAAAGAGTTGTTTCTGTAGAAAATAATGTGCACAGAATAAACAGACTATATAAAAGATATGCATTATCTATTTTCTGTCATGTTATGTCCATATTGGATAAACAAGAAATTATTCCACTGGGTTCTGAAGTAAAGGAGATAGCACACCCTCATTAATAAACGAATTAATTTTAGATATATAGAGAGACAGAATATGATGTAAATAAAAATTTACTGCTCAGTATTATACAAATAAGAGGCTCTTGAATGTTAATCCACTAGATCTATTATACATGACAGGAACAATAAAGAATGTAATTCATATAAAAAATGAAAAAAAAAAACTCAAGTTTTACTTACATCTTTTATCCTGTGAATCAAACAAAGCAGTAATGCTCCAACAATAGGTGGAACACCAGCTGCAAGGAAGGCCACGTTGTAGTTCTTCATGTAGTCATATAGCAATCCTGATAAAAAATAAATATGAAAACTGTGTAATGTCAATTAGTTACACAATGGGTATAAAAACTTTAAGGCCAGTATAATTTATTTGGAATATTAAAAAAGAAGAAGAAGAAGGCACTTCCATAAAAATTGAATTTTAATGCTAACTATAAAATATAAGAAAGGAACTAAACAGACAAAATTGTATTTTATTGTAAGCTTTCAGTAGAATTAAAAAATGACTCATTTCAGCCTGTGTGAACTATAAGGCCATAAGACAAAAATACATTCTAACGGCGCAAAAAATAAATTGTAATATTTTGTTGAGACACATTTATTCTTAATTAACTTGAATATTCTCATTTTCATGAATATAATAAGTCACTAGCATAGAACAGGATCCTTTTTAAACCATTCATTTTTAGCTGCACATCTGAATTTGACGGTCGAATTTGACACATTAATACCCGTCGCACAGAATCACACCAGAGGTTCTCATTAGAATTGAGATCAAGAACTCTAGATGGCCAGCCTGAAACTTAAATATTTTTGCTCTGGAAAACGACTTTCTTTATTAGACTTTTAAGAATCAGAGCATTAGTCTGTCGATAAGTTCATTTTTATCCAGCCAAATCAATTGCATTTGTCAACAGGTGGTCCTAAAGAACTTCTTTATATGTCTCTAAGTTTATTTTGATTGAGATTCAAACCAGAGATCCGACTCCATTAAAAGAAAAGCACATCTGTATCATAACAGATGCCCCACAAAATTGATATCTGGTAAAAAAAAAAATTCTTTTATTTTCTCAAAACTGTACCAGTATCTCCAACCATCAGAACCATTTAAGTTCTATCCCCCCCCCCCCTCAAATCAGAGCAACCTGGAACCATTGATCATTCTAAGTCATTATTTTGAGTAAAAGGCAAATTTGTATGTAATGTGGACAGTTAATATATTTCACTGCGTACTGCAAAATGCCAGTCTTTTAATAGTGTTGCAAATAATTTTTCTACAAAGGTTTAAACCTGTTTTTTTTTTTTTTTTTTCTCTTTTTTTCTTTTTTAAAAATAATATCTACTTTTTGAATATTTTCCTATGGAAGCAATTCTCAATACTCTTCTGTTATCTTTTAGACTATAAAAGTTTTGGCCTACTTGCAGTGTTTGTTTTGCCATAATTATCATTCAAATTTAAGAAATTATTTTCAACATTTTTAGACCTTAGAAGTATTTTTAGTTAAAACCTGGCTACTCAATCCCGATGACAAAAGAGCAACAATTTGCCCGTTTTCAAATTCTGTTAACCGTTTTGCTCTTGGCAACATTATAAATATACATAAACACACACACACACACACACACACACACACACACAAAAAAAAAAAAAAAAAAAAAAAAAAAAAACTGAAAATAACTACTTTTTACAAATATTCTAATATTCATATTCTAAAAGCCTTAAATGCTTGTAGGTAACTTTAGGAGTCTAATGCAATAGACAAAATTTTTAATAGATAGGCACTACAATTAAAATTAAACAGAAAATGAAAAATAACTTAATTTGATCATGTAAAAACTTTAAGGCAACCAGTAAAAAAAATTAATCAGTAAATTAATATATTTTTATTAATTAATTTTATGTTCTAAAAATAGTTCTATGCTTTAGATTCTAATGAATGCTTATATCTTTTTTATTTACCATGTTATCTTTACACAAATACATCCAAAGTTTGTATGGGGTCTATATTAACATATTCTATAGTTGCACATCATTTCGTTCACTTAATGATACAGGGTGATCGCAAACATTATTAATTTTACTCAATTTGTTGTCGCTCTTTTTCTCTATCCAGTGGTTGAGAACATTTTGTCAAGAGATAAATTTGTAAACTGAAAAAAACTGATGTTATAAATCTTACTAAACTTTGAGCAGAAGCGTATTTTTTAAATTTATAGGAAAATCAAAACCCACTAATGGAATAAAGTAACATCCATTCTACTAATACAACAAAGCATTACTCTAATATCATTAATATAGACATGAATATTATATACATACATACATATAAATATACACTATCTACCAATAAGTATTTGTACACTTTCGAATTTAGACGTTTTGTCAAATATCTAGAAAAATTCTGCAGTAATTTCCTTGAAGCTTTGGGAGTATAAAGAACATGTTATACCTCATATACAGGGTGGCTATAATTAAACTTCCCCTATAAACAGCATTCTACATCGCAAACGGGTGAACGGAATGCAACGAAATTTAGTATATAGCCTATACACAAGACGCGCCCACGGAATTTCGAAAAAAAAAAAAAAAAAAGTTTAAAAATGTCCTCCAGAGGGCTCCTTTTCCCGAAAAACATTTAGTTTAACACAATAAACGACCAAAACGGTATACAAAAACAATATTGACAATCCAGAACAAGAATTATCAGTAATAAAATGAAACCGGGAAAAGCTGTCAGTTCTAGGAAAAAAATGTCGAGATTTGCATGCTTGCGAAGAAGAGGAAGCTTTATGCTAAAGAGGTTAGGGTATAAAACGTTTGCAGACGTTGTCATGTTTTATGTCGGTGTTTCAGGCTGTAGTGATGATGGTATATCCTTAGTTGAACGTGCGTTATTGGTGAAGCTGTTTTACCAAAACAGGGGGAATGCTTCTGCTGCAGTTCGGGAATTTCGTCGTATAAAGAACCTAAGGCGTAGATCAGTGTCTACTAAAGGTATCCGGGCCATGATTAAGAGATTTGAAGGGACGGGGACATTAGGAATTCAACCTGGAAGAGGCTATAAACCTGTTACACCGATACTTGTTGATGCCGTCAAGACAGCTGCTGCCGCACAGTCATAGACATCAGAGTTTGGGGGCAGTAGCGCACGTGCAGTTTCTGGGCAGACAGACTATTCTTACAGCACCGTCCGTAAATTGCTCAGAAACATAATGCACTACTTCCCATACAAGATCCACCATACCCAAGAGCTGCTTGATAGGAACAAGCCAAAATGTCTCGCATTCGCAGTCAGTTTTCTCAACAGAATGACTGTGGATCTGTCATGGCCTTGGAATATTCTGTGGAGCGACGAGGCTCATTTCTACCTCAATGGGATAGTCAACACACAGAATTGCCGCATTTGGACTAAGGAAAATCCACGAATACACACTGAAATTCCCTTACATTCTCCAAAGGTGACTGTCTGCTGTGGTGTGGATTCACGGCGACATTCATCCTTGGGCCTTTCTTTGAGGAAATAACTGCACGTGGTCCTGTCACATGTTCCGTTACGAGCCTTCCGTACCATGACATGCTGCAGACGTTTGTTGCGCCGCAACTACAGCAAAGGCGGATCCTTACATCGATCATTTTTATGCAGGATGGGGCACATATTCATGAGTCCGGGAAGACGCTATTGCTCGAACACTTCACAGACGAACGTGTTATTAGTCGCTTCTTTCGTAATCCATGGCCACTTCGATCGCCGGTTCTAAATCCGTGCGATTTCTGGTTATGGGGCCACTTAAAAAGTGTGGTATATCGTGGAGGTGTTGCGACGTTGAATGACTTAAAGAACTCCATAACGCTTGATGTGCGAAGCATCACAACTTATCAGTTGCGATCTGCTGTTGAATACACTGTCCAACGACTTGAAATTTTGCAGATGAATGAGGGTGGTCACATGCAGCACCTTTCCATACATCGTCCTGGACACGATTAACAACTGCTCCTCTTGTGCAATTTCGTCCTAATCTGTTCTTATTTCTGCAAACTGAACTTCCCCCCCCCCCCCCCCTCAAACAGAGTACTGTTATTTTTTCTTTACCTTTACTTAATGTGGTTCGATAACAAGGTGATCAAAAACTTTTCAATAAATGTTAATATTGTTTCTGTATTTCGTTTTGGTCGTTTACTGTGTTAAATTTAATGTTTTTCCGGAAAAGGCGCCCTCTAGTGGACATTTTGGAACTATTTTTTTTTTTTTTTTCGAAATTTCGTAAGTGTATCTCGTGTATAGTCTACCAAATTTCGTTGCATTTCGTTCACCCGTTTGCGCTGTAGGATGCGGTTTACAGGGGAAGTTTAATTATAACCACTCTGTATTTCAGCAAAAGTTTCGTCCTGAAGACTAAAAGAGGATCGTTAAAAAATTAAGCAAAAATGAAACTGTTTTGGATCACCCGGTAAAAAGTAATTCTTAAAATGCGTTTTGGCGGTAGTATGTGTTTATGAGGATTCTTTAAATCATCTGTTTAAATTTTTATGAGGCTACTACATACATTCATCGAGGTATAACGGTTTCTTTACAAAAAAAAAAAAAAAAAAAATGTGTGGTCGGGGGATCCTTGTCAGGAACGAAGTTCCTCACGCCTTTTCTTCAATTTCGAATATGATTTTATATAGAGCTAGATTGTTTATTCTTTCTCTCTCTCTCACTATTTTATTCACTGCCATTCAATCTCAAGTTTTAAAGCAGCCAGCAAACGTCTAATATTGATTGGTTGCCGCTAGAGGGCAATACATGTGCAAATCTTCGAGACAACTTTTCATCATTTGCGAACTGAAGGGTTAAGATAGGTAGGTAGGTTGGGTTTTTACGTCGCACTAGTGCTACGCTTTTTCGGGTTCGAGGCTGAATCATTGACTGTTTTCACCCCAACTGATTTTTCATTCTGTATTTCCCTAAAAAGTTTGCTACAAAACAAAGCATTTCTCATAGAATACAAAGATTTCACTATAGAATACAAACATAAACATGAGAATGTGGCAGTTTTTCCTATAGTGGTCACGTATGAAGGTTTTATGACGTCACACCGATAGAGACCATTGGCAATGGTCTGGAACTCAACCACTAGGGTGTTTCGGAGTCATGCCATCATAATTTTGATCAACCGCGGAGGGGATGTAAAGGGTTAAGAAATAAATTGATGAGTTTTTGATTCCTGAAGATAAAGAAGTGCATGTTCAGGGGTTATTTTACTCTTTGATGACTAATTCTATACATGATTTATACAGGGAAAAGAAAAACTAGACCGCATCACAACACTTTCTTCTATATCGTTCTATTCTACATAACAATTTCTAAATGTCACTTACAAACAGTGCTGCCAGATATGGTAGATTTTTTTATTCAGTAATCACCAATAATCTTGAGAAGTGATATTTGATATATATAATAGACTATCAACCTTCGAAGTGATTAGGCAAACGTTACAATTAAAAATTATTGGTGATTATTGAATAAAAAATTGGCCAGATATGCAACACTGTATAAAAAATCTTTTTTTATAGAGTGTTGTTCTTTCTTTTTTTCTTTCTTTTTTTCTTTTTCTTTTTTTCAACAACTACTGTTAGTAGTTAAAACTTGAATAGCGTATTTACACTATAACAATAAATAATAAGAAAATAAATAAATAAAAATGAACAAATCTCTTAAAATGCAAATAACTCGTAACAATTAATTCGAGTCTAAATAAAACACGATCCTTCGTCAGGCGAACAAAATAGGCATGAGTGCTACAAACAAAGCGTCAACCCGAAACAATTGTTGCAAGTTTTTTTTGCATTTTATTCTGTTTATTCAAAGTTTTTTACTTATTACTTTTCAATGCCAGTCCTTTGATGCATTTACATTATTATTGTATTTACACTATATTTGTACCTAACTTAACACAAGATTTAATTTTCTAACATTGAATTAAGCTTGTAAATTTGTTTCAAAAATAGCGACAGTGAAAAGAAAGAAAGAAAAAAAAATCATAATTTAATTTTTTTTTCTGTTAAAACATGTTAAAATATTATTACTTTAAGCAGTAAAATTTAGTACAGGTACTATTAATAAATTCTGAGAAAAAAAGAACCTCTGAAGTTATTGAATTTAACATTAGCAAAATAGGCCATTCTTTGTAACTTTAAGCAAGGGGACGCACCACCCATTGTTGTATTAAACCATAACCCTAGTTATTCTATGGGAAAATTTGTTATCAGAATGACTCATTACCTAATGTATTTTTTTTTTTTTTTAATTTTCTTTCATATTGATAAAATTAACAATGTTAAATTAATTCTTGTTTTCCAAAAATGAATTTTTATGTTTTTAATGTTTAATAATGCACTTGGTTTAAAATAACGATATGCTTTAAAATAAAAATGAAAATATAAGAGTTTTGAAAACATATATTAATTTAATGACTGTGAATTTTTTTAATTCAAAAAATAAATATTTTGGTAATGAATAGCTTTAATAACAAATTTCCCCATAGAAGGACATGGGAATAGCAGCTGATGCGTCCCATTACAATGAAAGGAACAACTATAGTATTTCCCCACAGCTGAATTTGGCGATTTATTTTTGGCGATTATGGCTAAATTATAAATCTAAAAATCATAAATCATATAGCATAAATTATAAAATCATAAGCTAAATTATAAATCATAAATCATAAAATCATAAATCCAAAATAAATAGCATGCAGACTGCCATAATATATCGCAAACAGTTCAGAACGACATCGTTATCGTTCAAATCGGCGCCAAAGAAAAATCACCAAATTCAGCTGTGGGAAATACTGCAGTTGTACCAAATGAAATTATGACGACACAACTATGAAATATATACTATTTTATTAGAATAGATGAAGCAACATACCTGCAACAGGTGGACCTACAGTCAGTGGAATGGAACAGAAACCCAGTAGGAAACCTATGGCCTGCGATGCTCCTTTATGACCAACTACATCAAAAGCAATGGGACCCAGCAATGAAATGAAACAGCCGTCAAAAAGACCCAGGAAGAGGCAGATGACAATGAGAAAAACGAAATGTCGAGCTACAACGAGGACCATTGTTAAAACTCCGATTGAAAGAAAGGCAACCTGTAAAAAAAAAAAAAAAAAAAAAAATGGATATTTTAATTAAAAAAAAAAAAAAAGGTTATATGGAGGATAAAAGACTTGATTTTTATGAAGTCGTATACAAATTTGATGATATACGACCCAATTACAAAAAATTTTCTGAAACGAACCCACAATCAAAACCCGACCAATCAAGATTAGGCTCCAATTTCCATTTGGGTTTTCACTCTCCTGCTTTTCTATAGCATTTGAAAAAAGTAAATATTTGAGACTGGGGACTCATTAATATACATTATATGAACATGTATATCAGTACTCGTAGGAGTTTATTGTATACTTTTTTTTTAACATCTTCCTTAACTGTCACCTTTTTTATATTGCACCCCAAAATTCATAACCTTTAAAATGATAGTCTATTAAAAAATAAATAAATAAATAATAATAATAATAATAATCTGGTGTGTCACTCACACGATTTTCTCTTACCCTGAAATTTAATACAATAAATACAGGTTGCAGATTAATAGGTAAGATAACGAGTACTGTTATGTAAACCTATGTTAAACAATTCATATTAGGCTTCTGAAGAGTTTTATATGATAATTAATTCTGTGTGAGGGGGCTACCGCCCCCCTCAACCCCCCCATTCATTAATGCACCTACATTTATATAGAATTTAATTCGGTTATTAAAAAATAAGTCTGTTTTTAAAAAATAATTTATTAAAATTATTATTTAAAAAAATTATCTTTCATGATAATGCAGACGATTTCCATATTAGAGAAGTAGTATAACACTAAATATCCAAAAAAAGTCCATTTTATTCTCAAAAAAAAAAAAAAAGTACGATTTTTTTTTTCTAAGTTTTTTTTTTTTTTGTTAAAAGTAAAAAAAATCGATAACTTTGTTTTAAATTATCGCAGATCGATGGTTCAACCATTCGTTTTAAAGGTATTGGCGAGCTCTTTTGAAAGATACCCATCATGGAAATTTACTCCCCTCGAGGGGGGAGGCGAGGCTCCTACATACACAAAAAAATTTTCCCAGTTAACTATCTCTATTACAAAATATATATATTCGTTTCATTTGGTTTAGTGCAGTCTATAGACGTTAAACTCTACTTTCCTGCGATTTCCCCCATAGACGTAATGTATTAGAATTCTCTTGATTGTCCCTGTACACAAACCATTAGCTTGATCCTAACGAAAAGCTTGCTGTAGCATCCCTATATGATACACATTTAGAATACCAAGTTTGAACTTTCTGCCATAATTTGTTTTTGAGATATGCTGATAACAGACAGACACACAGACATACAGACAGACACACAGACAGACACACAGGCATACAGACAGACACACAGACATACACACAGACCATTTGCTAAAAACATGATTTTCGTATTCAGGGGACCTCAAAACGTGTACATATAACAAAATCTCGCGTTCGAAAGTTTGACCCAAAAACAATACTTTCTCTACCTTATGGGTAAGAGAAAGTAAAAATAAATAAAAAATAAATATCTTGAATGACATATGCATTCACATTTTGGGAGTTCAGCTCAGCTCAGCGCATAAATCAGAATCTACCTATAGGCTGAGCTCTTTTTTTTTTTTTTTTTTTTTTTTTTTTTTTACTTTCTACCTGTAGAGAAAGCATTGTTTCTGGATCAAATTTTCGAAATTGAGTTTTTGTTATATTTACACGCTTTGAGGTCGCCTGAATTTAATAATCATGTTTTTAGCGGTTGGTCTGTTATCAGCATATCTCAAGAACAAATAATATCAGAAAGTCCAAACTTGGTACTTTAAATGTGTTTCATATAAAGATGCTACAATAAACTTTTAATTCAGATCAAGCAAATGGTTCGTGTACAGGGACATCCAAGAGAATTCAAATACATTACGTCTATGGGGAAATTGCAGGTAAGTAGAGTTTAACATCTATAGACTGCACTAAACCAAATGAAATGAATATATATTTTTTATATGCGTAAAAACATGTTTCATGTAGAATATGGTATGGAAAACATTCACTGTTCGTTTACAGGGCTACGCAAAAGAACTAGATTATAATGCGACAATACTTGAAAATTGATGGAAGTGTATTTCAGGTTGTGCCGTGTGCTATTAATATAGGATTATATTTATGTGCACCATGCGGTGTGTATATAACCTTCAGAAGATATACAGGGCTGCCAATATTTTAGACACGACATTCTTTTTTATTGTTAGGGGAAGTACTTGACTAAAATATTTTACCATGTCCAGGAAAGCTGCCCAGAGATTGAAATTAATTCCTCATAGCCACATAGTAAATAATGTATTTTTTTAAAGCTAAATATTCATTGCTTGGTTTTTTGTATATTTACACGTTTTGAGGCTTCCTGAACATCGAATTCAAGACCTTTGATCTCTGTCCGTGTCTCTTATAGTAAATTAAAAACAAATAATTTCAGGTGAGATCCAAATGTTGTATTTTGAAGTTAATACGTTTGTTACAACTACACTGTTAAAAATATTTGTAAATTTAATGTAAATATTTATCCAGAGTCTCTGTAAATTTACAGTAATTCTTAGTTAAAAGTGAATAATCGAGATTCTCAATCTTTATTCCGTATTTTTAAGTAATTTAATTTTTTAATTTTTAATTAAAATTAAAAATGACTGTTTCTACTTCAGGAAAAGCATTCCAAGTCCGAAATATATTTTCACTAATAATTAATTAAATTAGTTAATAAAATGAATGTATAAAATAAGTTTTTTAACATCTCCGTTTATTTTTCTCTGTAATTTTACGTAAGACTTAAGATTATAGATTACACAGAGTTTTCTGTTGAAATTTTTAACAGCGTAGAAAAGTTTGACCAATACTGATAAATTTCAAGGAGTATTCGTGTGAAAGTTGTCTGAACAATTTTAAATGAACTTTTGAATTTAATAACAGATTTAAATTCTGTAGCAATGTAGATACAAGAACGAAACGGGGAGTTGAGGGGGTAGTAGACCCCATCACACAAAATTATTTGTAAAATAAAGTTGTTCCAAAACCTAATTTGAATTGCGTAATGATTAACATAGGTTTACATAACAGTACTCGTTATCTTACTTCTTAATCTCCAATTTGTATTTATAGTATTAAATTTTAAGGTAAAAGAAAGTCGTGTGAGTGATACATCAGATTATTCAATTAATAAGAAAAAGAAACGTACTTGAAGAGGAAAATGATATATACTTCAGAGTGAGAGGTTACAAAATTTCATATCTCTATATATTAAAAAAATAAGTTTCTGTCACTGGCGTCAATTTGTTTTGTCTGGGACAGCATCTTCTCGCGGAGGGCAAAGTGCTCTGCGAGAGGTATCAGTGTGTTCCGAATACTTCAAGGAAGGCATTTCAGGTAGTTAGAAATCTGTATAGAAAAATATATTCCGCAAATATCCTTTTTTCCCCCTACTTTTAGAAAGTGAATTTTATTACTAGCAATAGCTTATGTTTATTTTATTTTATTTTATTTATGTGTTCTTTTTTTGTGAATAAGGAAATAATGTCGTGTCTGTGTAACTGACAGCGTTTCTTTTTGCTAATAAAGTGTATCTATCATTTTTTTTTTTTTTTTTTTTTTTTAATTTAAAAACATATTTTAAAATACTTCGGATATATTTTGGCATACAAAAACATTTAGATTTAAATTCAAACTCAATTATAATTGGAAAAATAATCTTCTTTAGCATTGGTACATTTTTAACAGTACAGAATTAGACATTTCCATGATACATTTCATATTTCTAATTATAACAATTAAAAAATTCATCACCTATAATTCTTATAATGAATCTAGTAGATTTTATTCTTTGTTAATGCAAGAAGTAGATAAGAGTAGTATAGTAGATAAGAAGAAGAAGTAGATAAGTACTTTTTATTTCGCCGGCGCAAATCTCGCCAAGCAAACTTTATTGGCGGCAACAATACATTTATGGATTACAAGTAAATTTGTAACTTAGATTTTTTTTTTTTTTTCAAATTTAAAGTTTATTTACATACGTTATTAAAGATTTGACAGAATAAATGTTATATTTTTTATGGGATAGCACTTCTAAAAACTATCTTTAAGCAAAACTTCAGAAAATTTAATTCTTAAAAATATAAAATAAATAAAATGAAATAAGTAAACTGTCGTGTCTCTTAAATTTTTTTCTTATTATTATTCGAAGTGTTTTGAAACGATTACTCTTTCTTAGGTATTTAATGATTGGCGTTGATTATATCATTCTTTCCAATTTTATCGCCTCGTCAGCAAAATGGAAAAATTACCGAAGAGAATTAATAATTGAAGCTGCAGGAAGTTTTTACAATTTAAAATAATAATAATAATAAAATTTTTCTCTTTTTCGATATTTTCGAATGTCTAAAATTATTATCTAGCAGTACAATAAATATATACAAAGAGTATTTTATGCTGCCATATTTTAACTAAAAAAAATTCAACAGTAAAAAGTACGGGCATTAGAAAAAATAGGTTCTAATTTTTTTAAAAAGTTACTCTAATTTAATTAAAAGTTTTTTTTTTTTTAAACAAGCAATTCTACTGAAAAAATCCATCGCCAAATAGTGACAAAAACTTAAATGTCGTCAAGGGGTTCACATACTATATCTTGTAACACAAATGGTCTAGATATTACGAATTTCTTTCTTTTTTTGAAAACAAAAAAAGTGTTAAATATTATGTATTTCAATTTGACATTAAACATGGGTATTTCTATAATTTTTTTTTTTTTTTTTTTTTTTCTATTTCTTGTTTTATGCAGTTTTAATTTTCCTATTCAGTGAAAGGTAAAGAAGCGAATAGGTGGGCAGAGCGCTGCAGGGGTTAATAAGTGAAGCGAGTCGGGGGGAGGCGAAGCTTTCCTCGGGGGTTGGTGAGCGGAGAGAGCAGGGGGCAGAGCCCCCTAGTAGGAAAAAAAAAAGATTTACTATTAAAAAAATATTCTTATTACTGAACAAGGAAGATTTTGAACATTTTACATGATCACCTAGTCTGGACTGCGGAGATTCGGATTGGCAAGCTTAAGCAATTGTTTGTTGTTTTGTAGAAAATAACTGAGTGAGCCCGTAAATAATGTAGTAATGAGAACTGAAATAAAAAATATTCATTTCTTCTGTTAATTTTTATTCTGATTTTGGATCCACATGCGATATTTATAATTCACGGCTCGATCGCGTTGAAAATTTGGGCTTTTTAGCTGCCTCTTTACAAAACTCCACTTAATAAAAAATCCCCTTCACAAAAGTCAAATAAATAAAAGTGGCATTTTATTAAAATATCTTTTAAAATGATTTTGTAAATTTTTTCCATGTTTTTAAGTATTGTTTCGAATAACTGCCTGTACTTGGTTCAGTTAAAAGTTATTAACTTGATATTAAAGATTATATAGTGTAACTACTAAAATAAAAGGATTTATAAGATAACTTTTTTTTTTTTTTTTTTCAAAAAAAAAAAAAAAAAAATCACAAAACTGTTTATTTTTCACAAGAATGACCCCTCAAAATTATAACCTGGATTAACCTCTGTAACTGACTTTTTTCTTGTATAATGTTTTTAAAAATTTTATATTTTCAAAATTTGGGGGAGATGTATGTATCCCTCAAGATATAGTTATTTAAAAAAAAAAAGTGTATATATATATATATATATAATAATAAAATATAGCTAGTCGCATTGTAAAAAGGGGACTTGCTCTTTTCGCTATATTTATAAATTTATTTGTAAGTTTCATCTGTAAAAAATATGGCCATTTATTTTATGTTCATAGCATACTCTGATCTTGCATAAATTTATTAGCAGTTTGAAAATGTCATCTTGTTTTTAAATCAAACTTTGTTTTTCTTTAAGCCTCTAATCATTTTTTAGCATCCAGAATCTTTAAAGTATTGAAAATGTAAATAAATTCTAATTTATAACATTTAAAATGTATACCTAACCTTTTGTATTTTCTTATATGCTGATCTATAATTGTGTCACTTTTAAAGAAATCTTTCTTTGTCTTTGCTGTTACACTTACCTGCTGAAGCATAATTCTGTTAATGGATGGGAAGTCTGCCAGTTTTCCGAAGAAGATTCTGCCAATTCCTGATGTCAGACCTATGCACGTCACCAGCACTTCACCGTTGGCTGCTGGCAGTGTGTCTTTGACGTGTTGCACCTATTAAATTAAAAAATACATGCGTATATTTAATTTTGAATTACTTCATGTCACAATTTGTAAGCAATTTTAAGCTCTTGTGTTTAAAAGATGGGAAAATGTTTCTTCAGATAATTTTGAATAACCCATATTTCTGTTTATATTTCACATTACAGTCGGTAACAAAAGTGTCCGAACACTAGCGAAAATTCCTGTGTAAAAACAGTACACTTCATTCGGTTTTGTTAAACAAATCCTTATCGAATCATGTTTTTAGACTGACTAAGAATAGGATTCAACAAGGATTCATTTAACAAAACCGTGTGAAGTGTACTTTTTTTACATAGGAATTTTTGCTAGTGTTCGGACACTTTTGTTACCGACTGTACATTTTGTTAATACAGTTCCCGCCGCTTATTAAAATCACATTCGTTCTGAGCCAAAGTGATTTTATTAAGCGGCTGATTTTTATATCCGGCGAACGTTCCTGCACTTTAGGAAAAGGTACTACTTTCCTGAATTTGGAAAGCAAAAGGTAACGAATAATGGAATTAGTAAACAATATTAATTAATTTTTGATAGATAATTAATTAATTGTTTCTTTGATATAAATAAATTAAACGCATTCTAAGTTCCCGTGCACTTTCATTTGAGGAAAATCATCTTTACTTTACCAAAAGTTCACGTTGTTCTTACAAGTTTAAAATCTTTTCGTTTAAACCTCATGAATTATAGTAATTTCTAAATAAGAACTAGAAATTTCCTTTTAATAATTAGAAATAATATATATATATATATATATATATATATATATATATATATATATATATAATTTCAAATCAAATTTGTAACTTATTACTGCGCTTTGAAGAATACGTTCCTTGAAATTGTTACGGAGGTAAGTGATGGGAGTGTTTAATTTGTAACTGTGCTGCAAGTGCAAAATCTTCGACAATGAGTGACAACGGAGGGATTGTTATGCTTTCATTTCTTTTCTTATTTCAAAAAGATAAAATAATAATAATAATAAAAAAATAAATAAATAAATAAAATCACAATAAAATTTTTTTAGTGTGCATAAATATTTTTGGCTGCTGAGGAGATATTTTTGAGTTCATTAATCGGCGATGCTGATTTTATTAAGCGGCGGCTTTAAAAGCAATTTGTATTGATTTGATTCCGGTCCTGGCATTCCGTGGAGGATCAAAATTGCGATGGCATGTCTCCGGACCACATCTAGGGGTGAGTCCCAGATCGTCGCTAATTTCCCATCTGCGCAGCACTAGTGCGACGTAAAACCCAACCAACCAACCGGATCTGGCAATTTGATCAGATTAAGCGGCTGATTTTATTAACCAGTGAATTTATTAAGCGGCGGTTACTGTATTTTGAAAATATGTTGGAGGCAACTGTCTAAAGTACACATCAATGATATTAAACCATTTCAACTTTATTTATATTTTACATGTATAAATACCACATTTTATATAGATACGCACAGTAATTTAAAATATTTACCTACAAATTTGCTTTTCATCGTAATTCAAAACTAGTCTTTCAGTACATTTTATATGCTCATAAAGTGATATTTTATTAGATAAATAATAAACATGAACAATATTTTCCGTTGAAACACATACCTTATAAAAAGCCTATACCTGCAGGGTGATTCGCTACCACTGCGACAAAGTTACAGGAGATGTAGCGGGCACAAAGACGATTTAGAATCACATAGCAATGTAGGGTGGGAAATACAATCATAGTGAAATAGGAGACTTTTTAGCAGTTTTATAATGGTCCAAAGACACATTCAAATGGTTCCAATTTTTATTGAATTCAAGACACTTGTGTTAAAATAAGCATATGAATGATAGGCGTTTTCCTTCACCTGGTATTTTTTACTACATTTAAAACAATATGATGCTGACTGATGTTTTCTAGTTATCTAAAATATCAAGAAAACAGGAGACAGAGGGCGTGGTCAAATCCCGTGAATTTTACTTGAAAACTGTCAACAGCCACTCTTGTAAGTGTAAAATGAAAACTATGAATACATGGTGATCGCAAATGACATTTAAAGGCCAAAGGCTTAAAATAAGTTATGGGTTTTCTATAATTATACCCTCTGACAACCTCCTTATCTGGTTGAGACTGAATTTCCGACCTTGCATTACAATGTGATTACGAATCATTTTTGTTCCTCCTTCACCTCCTATAAGTTTGTCGCATTCACAAGTGACTAGAATTCTAGTTACCGCGGCCCCACCGGTAGCGAATCACCCCGCGTACATTCTATAGAGCATGAGTCTCTATATCTTCAACATCATATCTCTATAGTCTTCAACATCATAGAAGCATTTGGATAAATTATTGTTTTGAGATGTTACTTTTAATCGTATTTTAAATGTGTTTCAACTATGCTAAATTTCAATTACAAAGTGTTTGCAATGTCTGTAACTTTTGTATAACTTATTGAAATACTTTTCACGTGTATTGTGCACATTTAAATTACAGACTATTTTAAAGTCTAATTTATTTTTAGATGGAAAAGGCAAGTTTATTTTCACAAGGACGAGAAATGACTGAGGCAGGCTAGAACCTGGCATTAGCATAATGCAGTAAAACTCAGTTGACTCACCTACAAATTCAGTTTTCACATATAGAAAATTCACAACCGTTAAATTGATATTAGTTAAATAATTTTTAATAGCTTATTCTTGAGTTTATAAAAATTCAAAAAGAAAACATAATGTAAAATCCGAAGCCTATTTTTGTTTTCTAAGTAGCAGTAAGAAAACTCTGCAGAAAACAGAATTTAATTTAGTACGACAGGACACTTTTTTTTTTTTGTTGTCTATTTTTCCATACAAAGGCATGCGGTAGAGGCATTGCGTTCTTTAGCGACTATTTCTATATTCATTTGTTAAAAAAATTTAGTTACAGCTAATATAGGATCCCATGGCGAAATAAAATTTTCTTTTATGTTATTTTGGCTATGAATTAAATTATCTATCGTAATTGCGCATGTCAAGGTTTAGGCGAGAAACGTCCGAGCTACTTCGGTGCCAAATTTGAAATTTCGTCTACAGGTCCACGCTGGTCACATTGCTTTAGCACGATTTTTCTCAGTTTTATTTTAAATATTTTTTTACTTAATGCAAGAGGGAAAAAAGGAAGAACATTTTTCAGTTGGTCTAAATATACAGAATGTCCATCTAAATCTAAAAAAAAAAAAAAAAAAAAAATCAAGGTTATCAAAGTACAATGCAACAACGCAAAATAGCTCTCTGAAAGAATTTGTCCTGTCGTACTTAAAGAAAGAAAAAAAAAAAGAAAAAAGTAAGTGGATTTGTTGCATCTTTTTGTGTTAGCTGTAAAATAAAATATTAAAAACTTAAAAATCAATTTTTATTTAGCAGTTGCGATTTTTCTGAATGTGAAAAGGAATTTAAAAAATACATTATTTAATGAGTAATTCTGGACACAAATTTCCCCATAAAATAACATGGACTTTGGCCGTTGGCAAGATTAAGTATTGTACGCTCTTAATTATTGTTATAAAATGCGCACACAATGAATTTTCATACCTGTGTAACATTGCCATCTTATTTTATTTACTTATTTTTAGTTTGTAATGATAGAATATGATGTTTTTATGATAAAATTTATGATGTATAGTGCAAATTTAACTATACCAGCCAAAAGGATAAAATACAGGAATGTTTAGAGTTCTGTTCTGACAATAGATTAATTATAATGTTATTCTGTGTATTTCTCTTTTCAATGAAATTTAGAGACAGAAATTTTTATTATTAAAAAGAATATTGATAGTGTTAGAAAGAATTTATTGCCTCGGGAAAACCTTCAACTAAGCTTCGAAAATGATATTTTAGCTAAATGGAGGATTGAGTATTTTCCATAGCGACCTTTGCAAAAATGCTAGTGTCATCAAAATTTAGAGGAATTGTGTGAACAAAAGTCAGATGTCTAATTTAAAGTGCTAAAAACCATGTTGGATTGTATCTTATATGTGTATGCCTTTTATATTTTTAGAAATAAGCATGTGGTAATTAAAATGAAAAATTTCAAGGCTTGAAATTGAAAAAAGAAAAAGAGAATAAATCATGTGGTCTTAAAAAGAGAGGATTCAGTTATTAGCAGTTTCAAATTTAGAATATTGTGTAAAAATTAAAAATACAATCTGTAATTTTGTCTAGATGTAGAGAAAGGTTTTATATATATATATATATATATATCAGTATTTTCTATAAAACTGTATAGTATTTTATCATCTATGCGTAATGTATTAATTTTATTTCTCTCTTTATTTTTTATTGTTACATCTATCCAATAAACATCCATTAGTTCTATAATCTGTTTTCAATCTCTCTATAAGATATATATAAATATAGATAGATAGGTAAATATATTTCTATTAAAGTAAAATTTAAAATTCATATATATGCATATGTTTAAAATTGATTTTTCATTAAGTCTGAAAATCGAAAAATTTTGGAAAAATTTCATAGGATCATAACTGATTTTTCATCTTATAGAAAGAAGTACATTAACTGATAATTTTATTTTCTAGCTTATGAATATTGTTTTACTTTTATTTATTTCTTATAACTTATATAAAAAGTAACTATTAATTATTAACTGTAAACTATTTAATAAAGTACTTAAATTGAAAATTAAAATGAAAGCGGAGTACTTACTAAGTGAACATAAGGAACAAAATAACCAAATAATGCCGTAGGAATTGCAAATACCCATAGAAGATATTTTTTATTTTTCCATATTGAAGTAACCAGGAATTTTCCACAGCAACCAGTCTGCAAAAGAAAAAACAAACAAACTGTAAAATTATTTTATATTAAACATTTGACATTTGTATGGGGGGAGATATTTCATAATCTATATCTAGGAAATAAATTTTATATTATTATTTTAATTATCTTCATTTAATATACTTAGATTGCATGTTGAATTTAGATTTATATTGTGATAACGGATATTTAAATAGCCTCCCCCCCCCCCACATACACAGAAACATGAATTTACTTTAATAATCATTCATTTTTCTTTTTTAAGAGGCTGAATTTTTCTTCATTTGTATATGAAAAACTATTTTTATGTAATAAAATTTCTAAACTTATTTCCCCTCTAAAAAGTGTGACATAATATGTAAGAAATTTTACACAATATTTTAAGATTCTCCTACTTTAATATTGGGATAAAGTTCATATTTAAAAAAATACAGCGATGTTTAGAATAGCGAAGTTAACTTTTTGAGGTACTATCGAAGGTGCGATTCTCTATCAGGCTGCTTAGAAAATCAATTGATTTTTTTCCTTCCCAAAAACTCTCTAAACTGATAGACAACAGATGTCGGGTTCGAACACAGAGAGCGCTCACTGGCATTCGGAGTTTCCATGTTTTTTTTTCCGAAACATGCGTGAACGCGGGCAAGGGCCGTCTTAGAAAGTTACCCAGGGACTATATTCCCTTTTAGTCTATAGGTCCTTACTGTAGACAATCAGTTTTAAACCTCACACCATCATTACTAAAATCTCCCCAAAAATATTGTAAATTTAAAAATAATGCTAATAAAGTTCATTTAAAGCTTCTTTTCGAAAAATATTAAACTATTTTGACTATAAGCTGAAAAAACAAACGTCAATAACACAGTAAGAAAAAAGAATTTCACTTGTATGAAATCTTTTCCTTAGTCCTAGGACCCTCGTGTATTCAATTTGCGTTAACACTTATACCACACCTTTGACCTGGGCAGTGTGCCTTCCACAAGGGCTCTTTATGAGGGTTCCTAGTCTGTATTTTCGCGAGTTTCAGAGAAAACCATTAAAAACTCAGAACAGTTTGACTGAGAAGCGCCATCTGGGTTTACACAGCCCCTCCCATATACGAGCTTTGAGAGCAGAACCTCTCGACCGTCAGTGGAGTCACATAATTCAAAGTCTGTGATTTTTACCAAGTACGTCATTGTGTGATGACATTGCATGATTATTATTGCTTGTTGTAACAAGAATTCTTAGACTTTTTTTTTTTTAATACAGTGAAATTTCTATGCAAATTTCCCAATTTCTAAGCAATTTAGTCCATCCTGTTTTCGACTGTTACAATTAAATAATTTAAAACTCTATTTCCAATCAAATTCGCTATCTTTTGTAACGTACGAAATCATTTTCATGCATACAATTTCTCATACACTCAGGAAATTTTTAATTTCTTAATTTAATTAATATTAGTACATTTTGTCATAATTTTTAATTTAATTCCAACTAAAGCATTTAAGTTTTGTTATATTTTTGTCTTTGATTAATTTCGTACAATCATAAGCAATAGAATAAACTTACATCTTGAAGACTTTCTTCAGAAGAGTGTGCTTCATTTTCTGAGATTCTTTCATGTTGTACGATGAGAGGACGAAATGTGAGAGCGCACAACATAAGGAATCCCATCATAAGGGATAAAATCTAAAGGTGGACAAGAAAAAAATCGAATAAAGAATATATGAATCATTCGAATAATAAATAAATTGAATAATAAATAAATCGAATTTGTAAAAAAAAAAAAAAAAAAAAAAAAAAAAAAAAAAGAAAGAAAGAAAGAAAGAAAGAGCATCTCACACATTACAATAAACTTAAAGATATTAAAATAAAACTTATTTGTGTTTATGTTAGTTCTGTTGCTCTTATTACCTTCTCTTACCCATGTATGGTAGGGAAAGTATTGTTTTTTGGTTGAATTTTCTAAATTAGGATTTTGATGTGTTTATAGGTTTTGAGGTTCTTTGTAATCAAAAAACCAGGTTTTTAGCGGTTGGTCTTTGTATGTGTGGTTTATTAACCATCATAACTCAAAATAAATAAATAAATGAAAATAAATAATGTGTGTGTGTATATACATATATATATATATATATATTAGCAGGAAGTTTAAATTTGGTATTTTAAATCTGTGTCATTTGTGTTACTTGAAACTTTTATTCAAAATTAAACAAATAATTCGTGTACAGGGATATCCAAGAGAATCCAAATACATTACGTATGTGGGCAAAATTTCTAATTGGTTCATTTTGACATTTTTAAAATGCACTAAACAAAATAAAATAAACAGATATTTCTTGCACGCGTAAAAGCATGTTTCTTATAGAACATGGCATGAAAGTCATTCACCATTCGTTTACAATATCACGCAAAATAATTCGGATATATTAACGCTACACTAGAAAATTGCTATAAATGCATTTCAAGTTGTATTACAGTCGTCCCCACTTAATCGGGTAACGGATAATCGAATACCCCGCTTATAAGAATATAAAGTTATAGAATCAATTTTTTCCCCATAGAAGTAATGTTAAATTTCCTCGTTTAATGAAATATTTTTTACAACGCCACCCCGCTTAATCGCATAAATACTCAAAGTTTCTTAAATAAAATTCCTCTATTTCTGGGCAAATTTTTCCTCTCATTCTCAAAAAAAAATTCCGTTCTTCTTTTAAAAACCTTACAAGCATGCTCTTTAAACATGAGAAGGTATTCCTGCCGAGGTGATATAAATTGTTTTGCAAAAGACTAATTTATAAAATCAGCAACTGATGGTAAAATTAGAAATTAAAATACAAATTATCTCCAGGAATTAGAAATAATAAATTTTGAAAGTTTTCAGATGATTGAAAAAGAACTTTATGAACTCATAGATGTTGATAAAGATGGAGAAACAGAAAGAGATAAAGAGTTTAATCTTCCAATAAAACCTTTAAATGAAAGTGATAAAGAAAAGCAAGCAAACGATAAATGAAGTTACAAAATCCTTTAACATTATTCATCGTCCTTTTGAGTCTCATAGAAGCGATTATAATCTATTTATGTGCTTTAGAAAAAGAAATCGAAAAATGTTCACTTAAGTCTATGTTAAAGTAATCAATCATAACTGATTTTTTTTTTTTTTTTTTTTTTTGGTTAAAAGTAAAATTGTAAGTATACTTTATTTTATATTTATTCCAGCATTAATTGCATTTATAAATTACGAACTCTAATTCGAAAATCCCTTTAAAACCTATGGCTGCCCACACCATGACAGACCCACCTCCAGATTGACGTTTTGAACAGTGCAATTCTTCGGTTCTCAAATCGTGCCAGTAGCTATGAAATCTGTCCAGGCCATCGAGATTAAACTTTTTTCATTTGAGAAGATGACTTTTTACCAATTTAGTCGATCTAGAATCCATTTTCTAGCCCATTTCAACCGCATAGCTTTGTGCTTTTGAGTGAGGGGCGGTTTCGCCTTCATTTTCTTAAATTTAATGAATGTTGCAGATTTGATAGTTCTCCATATGATTGTCCGATGAACACCCAGCTTGTATTGAGCCTTTATCTTCGCAAAGGAAATATTCTTTTTCTTTGCAGCGTTCCATATTCGACGTTTGTCGTAACTGGTGAGCTTTCCTGTTCGCTTCTTATACGCTTTTTTCCCATAATTTGCTCCTTTTCTTATATAATTTCGCATAACACTCTCACTTCTTCCGATTCGGTGCCCAATTTCACGATTGCTAAAGCCTTTACCACGCATAAAGTCGATTTTTATCCTCTTATATATCTACTGTCAAAGTTTTCCCTCTTGCCATCCTAAACAAACTCCGTTAAATTTGCTCTCAAGCATTAAAACTGTTTTTAGAGAACTTTAGCAACACGACTGTCTGTGTTTTAATGTAATTCCGGTGGCTCTGTTAAATTTTTAACGCAAAATACAGAGTGCGTTTAATTTCGCGCAACAAACGAAAAAGATTGAAAAATAAGAAAATGCTTAAACACTCATTTACATAAGCTTGCATGAGCCTAAACAAACGTGTTTAAAGCACCTTATTCAGTTGTTAATCATATGCAATAACTGTAAGTCAAATTTCTTCTTTTAAAATTTAAAAATTTTTATTTCTGGTTATTGGAAAAGGTGCGTTTATATTCATGCAACGCACTGTAATATCAACTACCAGAATGTTTATCAGAATTAAAATGTTTATTAAAAGAAATCAAAAGGAAATTTTACAATCTATCCGTTTTTGACTGATTGATTTATATTTAGTTATTCTTTAAGTTCCCGAGAAGTAAACTTTCTTTTATCTTTTATATGAATTTATAGAAATTGTAAATTTGTATCTATCTCAATAAATAATATTAATTGTGCAAATTAATTTTGTATATAATTTAAGCTTTTTAAGAAGTTTTGTTCTATTATTGTTATTATTATTATTATTTGAGCTTTTTATTTTACGTCAAACCATATGTCGAAATAGCCCCAACAAAATTTTTAAACCCCTTCTAATGCATTAATTTAAAATTAAGTTAATAACAATATTTGGTCAACAATATTTTTTGCTATCGTAATAACACTGGCTTTTTATTTTTAACGAAAATTTGGTTTAAAACAATGAAGAAAATTTCCTGAACAAAACTCATTTTGTAATTTTAATCAAATCCTTTTCTGGTTGTAGAAACAATATCAGATCCTTTTCTGGGTGTAGGAATAATGTCAGATCGTTTTCTGTGTGTGTGTGTGTGTGTGTCTGTATAAGAACAATATAATGAAATGTACCTACCCAAAGCATAACAAAAAGGACAACCTTTTAAAAAATTCACCATAAAATTTACACTAGGTGTATTCTATCCTTTTACTAATAATTATATTTTCTTTCAGTTTAAATAATTAATGAATTTTTGGAGTTGAAGGTTAAATAATTTTATTCAGAGTGAAAAATGCCCTGGTGAGGAATTGAGCCTTAGATTTACGGTTTATTATTATTTTTATTACTTTAGCGCTTTTCCTCTCTTTCTGGCATTTGTTCTGGTTGTAGTAAACTATGCCCTAATCCAAAAGTAAATGATTTTATTATTATTATTATTATTATTATTATTATTATTATTATTTTTAATGTTGCATGTTCAGTAGTTTTTTTTTTTCTTTTTCTTTTTTCTTTTCTTTTCTTTTTTTTTTTTTTTTTTTAATTGCATTTATTGTATTCAAATTGAACATTCAGGAAATTCATAAATGATAGTTAAAAAAACAAATCATGGAACTTAAGACTGAATTTATATAACATTCAAAATATTTAAATTTAACTACAAATTATTACATGCAGTCAACAAAGGTTTGGTTGCTGTATATTGTTGCAGCATTGCTTGATTTGCCATCATGATTATTATCCATTCTTTATAACTAAAAATCACATACCTTAATAGAAATAATGCTAAAAATTGGATGTTTACTAACTGTTAATAATGTTGTATGACAGAAATGAAATACGTTTGGGTTAATCTAAAATCAATAATCACTTCACTGATTGCTTTTATAGACAGATTTAAGAAAATATATAGAATTTTACTGAAAGTGTTGTTCTTATGTTAAGGCTCTCTATATGTGTCAAAGTCTTTCAAAACCCATGGCAACCTATGGGGAAATTTGACCCATTATTTTTCATTACATAATACATATTTTTAGATTCCATATTCACGATCAGAAAATTTGTAACAGTTAAAACAGCTCTTGTTTTTCGAAAATTGATATATATATATATATATATATATATATTAATATTTAATTTTGATGCTACAAAATTCAAAATTTCACTAAGCGAAATTCTGCATTTTACAACTTTCAAGTAAATTTGAAAATTACAGGAAATCAATTTTTGCAAAACAAGAGAGGATTTAAAAATCACGAATTTTCTGAATGCGAAAACAGAATCTAAAAATATGTATTATGTAATGAAAAATAATAAGTCAAATTTCCAGATAGGTTACCATGGGTTTTAAGCAGGGCTGCCGGATTTCGACCAGGCCAAAAAAAGCCGGCCGGTTTCTTTTTGGTTTAAACCGCTTAAAAAAGACCGGCTAAAAAAAAAAAAAAAAAAAAAAAAAAAAACGCTTTTTATTAAAATTATTATTATTATTTTCTAAAAGTGATGACTAGAACATTAATATAGCTATATTGTAATAAAAATTAAATGAAATAATAGCAAAATTATTGAATAAGAAGAATTCTAAATGACAAATATAGGAAGACAAAAACCACATTCTTTATTATAAAATTGATTCGGTCCAATGCAATTTAAATTATTAATAAATAATTCTTACTCAATAAAAAGGAAATTAAATTTACCAGTCACTTGGCTGAGTTTTTTAATAACAACATGTTTAAAATTATTTTTCTGCTTTTCAGCACCTAAACTATTCCTTAATTTGGTCTATAAAAAGTGATGTGTAGAAAAATATTCATTCAGTTGAAATTGGAAACAGCTCTACAATTTAACAAAGTATCATATTTTCCTGCATCAGGTCAACTAAATACGTTTCACACCAGAAATTTTAATTAACGGATAAGGCTATTTGTGAATGAGGTTTTGTCTTGTACAAATTATATAGCCTTATCTGTAAATTAAACTTTCTGGTATAAAAATTGATTTTTCTGACCTGAGGACTAATAAGTAGCAAAATACAAAAATCAAAAGAAAATTTATTAATAAACTTTAGTTATTTATTGTCTTAACTTTTGCAAGACTTTATCTTTTGTTTTTCTGAAAACTGTTCAATAATTCAGAGAACTTAAGAGACGTAATTCTTCATAGATTCAAACAGCTTTCAAATTGAAAAAAAAGTAATAGCACTTTCCAGTCTTTATACTCAACTTCCACAATCTTTTAAGAGGAATGATTTTATTAGTTTCTAGACCAATAACCAATGTAATCAGTTCTTGGACCAGTTCAATCCAATTATGCGAAATGTGTGAAAGCCAATATTAATTTTCCTTTCTGTATAAATGTGAATAAATAAATAAATAAATATATATATCTTAGTATATTTACTTAGTACATTATGATTATGCAAATATTTAATTAAAGAGAAATACTTGAATCTCTGAATATAATAATGAAAACTATATAAATTAAAAATAACTTTTATAACTCCCTCCTCACAATGGATATGACTTTATTTATGTTCATAGTGTAATATCGATATGATATATGATAGTAACAATCATTCAAACGATAATAAGAAATGCCCTTATACACAAAAATATTATCACATTGTTTACTTATTAGATGCTATAATAATAATAAAAAAAAATTGAGAATTATTTTACATTTTACAAAATAATTAGTTTTCTTTTTTAAACACGAAATACCATTAGTACCATAAATTAACGTACAGCATATGTGTTAAATGCATAGTAAGATACTTAAATAAAAAAAAGCCAATAAAGACAGGATTTTATTAAAAAAGGCTAGTCGGTCTGGTCTTTTTTTAAAAAGCCAGCTTTTTTGCAGCCCTGGTTTTAAAAGACTTTGATGTTCACTGATAGTCAGCCTTAATATCAACAGCTTCAAACAAGGATTTCTTTGTATTACTAATCGGTAAAAGTCAAAATGTTTTATAATTTTTAATTAAAAAGAAAAAAAAAAAAAAAAGAAGAAAAAAAGCTATGATATTATATATACTAAGTTAAAAACTAATTACCTGCAGTGTCGCTGAAAGATCTATTGTGTCCAGCAAGTACTTAAGAAGAAGCGGCATAACCATTGTAAAAACTGAACTTCCCGCTGTAACGATACCATTCACAAAACCTAGTCTTCTGTGGAAATAATGTCCTAATATTACCAGGGACGGCGTATAAGCTAGCGAAGCTCCTGAACCAAGTAGCACACCGTAGGTTAGATACAAAAGTTCTAGACTGGAGACGAAAGAACTAACCAACATTCCTAGTGTGGCCATGAGCCCACCAATAAAAGCTGTAGTCCGTATACCTAATTTGTCCGTTAATATGCTAGCAACTGGAGATAGTAGGAATGTCATGCCAATAGACACAGAACCAACCCATGCTGAAAGTAAAAAAAGATAATTACATTAAAATAAATCAAATCATATTGCCATACTTGCCAACCATCTCATTAATAACTGTACAATTGTTAACGCCCCCTGAAAAAACATACTTTTTCTCACACCACTATATTTTTAGAGTTATTCTTTCCAAATATTGTTACGATTAAATAAGACTAAAATTACTCTAAAAAATTATTGATGTGAATAAAAAGGCGGGTACTAAAAATTGTACGGTTCCTAATGAGATGGTTGACAAGTATGTATTGCACGAATATCACAAAAATAAAAATAATTATATAGGGTAGGTGTTTCAGTGATTGGCATGCTCCGGTAATTGACATTTATCCCGAAATAAATAAGAAAAATAATAAAATAATATATTTTACATATAAGAATTTTAACATTTTATGTCAAACACTGGAGCATAGGGTGCTAATAAGTGGTAAAATGAATAACTAGCAGTGTCAAACACTGGAACACAGGGTGCCAATTACTAATAAAAGGAAAAAATTGGCAGTGTCAATTATTGGAACATTGAGTGGGTGTCAAATAAAAATTCATTAAAAAAAAATAATAATAATTGTTATCAAATGCATATATTTTAACATATATGTGGTTCTGAATGTCTTTCAAGCTATATGTATTAAATTAAGATTTCTAAAAATATGTTTTGATGCCTAGAACATTAAAAACATCAGAGATTGTTCTAAAAGTGTCAATCACTGGTGCACTTACCCTACTTAGAATATTACAGTTCAGTTTTATTTACAGCGTGGTGCTGTTTTCTAAAATTTAGCCTTAACATCTATTATTCAACGTGTAATTTCATTATTCAAATGGATAATTTTCATTAGGAAGTAACACATAAATGTTACTTCAAGACAAAAAGCATAAGGAATCGTTAGTTTAAGCATAAGTCTCATTATAAACTGTATTTTATTTATCTGTCCAGTTTAAGAACTCCAGAATCATAGTTTCATTTTTGTAATTCACGTTGCCTTAAAATGACAGATTAAAAATTATTGATTATAAACTTAAATAATTTATAACATAAAATACAGTTTTCGTATTCCAAACAATTGGCTTGGTTGGTTGGCTTTAATTTCGCATTAGTACTGCGCTAAACAGTTGGCTTGGAGAATTACTATTAAACGGACGCCATATTTCATTTGTTTGCCCTAATGTCATAATTACATTCATTGGAGCGATAAACAAAACTGCATTTTGCCTTCCTAATTTTCACCATTTGTTTTTATTGTATGCGTATGCAAGTGTTGAAGAAATTACTAGGTGTCTCTTTTATAATTCTCATAAATATAATTTTTTCTTCTTTTTTTCAAGAAAAATAAGAGCTTTTCGTAAATTATTTAACAATCAAAATCAAATTAATATTATATTTGATTGAATATAACTAAACAGTTGTACATATTAAGGAGCCAGCTTGTCGGTTGTGTCAAATCCTCTATCTGTCTATTTTTATAACATTTTATTATTAATCATACAATGATACTTCTACAATCGTTTTATTCAATTTGGCGATACATGAAAACTCACATTTTTATCAGAAAACAAAATAATGGGGGAAAAAAAAGAGAGAGAGAGAGGGAGAGAGAAGAAAATACACTGAATGTGGGTCAACTATACCAGCAATTGTCAACTGCAGTTATTCTGTTACATTTTCCTTGTTCTGTATATTTTAATGAAATTTATTGCTGTCAATTATCAGTTGTCATACATATACAACAATTACATATTTTATTCTTCCTTACTTTCTCTTTTAAGAAATGCAATATTTTTTAAAGGACATTTAACATAACAAATATCAATTAATATACACGAACACAATACCATTTCATTAATAGTATTCACATTTGAATATTAATGAGAAAAGTTGAGAAAAGTTTTATTTTTTTATGAATTAAAAAATATTTTTTTTTTATTATGGTAATATACACGTATAAAACAAGTAAAATAAATGTTTCGAAATTTAAACAAATTTCTTCATTAGTATAAGTGCAACATATTATAAACACACGAGTACGTATTTAAAGAAACTGTTATAGTAAAATAGAATATTGCGGTGCTAATACGCATGCTTTATTAACTATGTATGGTTGGCTGGCAGTATGCGAACCTTCCAACAAAATACAGGAGCTAAATTAGTGCATCTAGAGTTAAGAACATTAATATTTTTAAAATCAAGAACATGATCAGTTTCAATAGAAAGAGTTACAATGTTAGAATGTTGATTAAAATTACACAGCGCTGAAAAAAAAAAAAAAAAAAATTCTTTTCGACCCCTGATACCTTTTTTGCTGATTCGTATATAAAATGACTTCCTGAATCCGAATATGACTACCATTTTGCTCAGTTACCCACCGTTTTCTTGGGACACCATCCCTTCCCCCAATTTTTATCACTTCAATTTATGACCATGAATTTGATTTGGAGAATGAAAAATAATTAATTTAACACTATATATATCTATAATGTTTAACAAAAACATTAATAATAGATTAAAAAAATATAAGAAATGTAATACATAATTTCAGTGGCAAATCTCCCCCCTCCCCCCCCCCGGAAAATCAAATTTATAGCCCTAAAACTACCGAAAAGTTATAAAAATAGGGGACCATCGCTAAAAAACGGCGGGTGATAGGGCAAAATGGACGTCATATTCTGATTCAAAAGGGCATTTTACATAGGAATTTGATAAAATGGTGTTGGGGGCAAATTTCATGCCGAGCAGTTTTATTTAACGAGCGTCTATGCTCTTATAATCTAACTCTGGCCAGTTTCACCAATATAAATATATTTACAATTTTCACAAGAAATCCAAATTAATTATTCAAATAAGAAGTATTTGAAATTTATTAAATTTTCCATGTATAAAATAAATAATACGCTTCATATTTTCTTTTCTTAGTTGAAATCACTCAGAAGGAAAGTTTCAAAGCAAGTCTTTAAGCCAATAATTTTTGTTTCTGTTTACGAAAGAAAAAAAAAAAAAAAAAGGCACGGTTAATTTATTTTATTTTATTTTTTTAGTTCCTCATCATACTATAGGTATGGGGAACTTATGTAATCGTGAAAATTTTCGACCTCGGTTTTTTGACTTTTTTACACGTTTTCATGTGTGAGGAATCAGAAAATGACAAAATTTGTATGGTGTCTGTCTGTAGGGTGTCTTTAGTGTGTTAGTCCGTTAGTTTGTTAGTCTGTTTACACGATATCTCACGAACAGCAGAGAGGTCAGCAGAGATCGCAGAGAAGTCAGATAAGTTTTAAAATATTACTTTCGATACTGGCAAGAACCCTATTCATTTGCAACATTCGAATTAAAAACTTCGTAAGTTATTAGAAATTTACGATTTTCTTAACATGGGAGAATAGGACAAAAATTCACTTAAACGTGCATTAAATGGAAAATGTTTACTGTAAAAATGTCAGACCAGTTTTAAAATATCAGTTTTGATGCTGGAATGAACATCAGTAACTATAAATATGCTACTTTGAAAATTTCGCAAGTTATTGGAAATTTACGAATTTCTTAACATGGCAGTATAGGGCAAAATTTCACATAAACGTCAATTTTGAGAGATATTTTCATCGTAAAGATGCCAGACTACTTTTGAAATATTATTTAGGACACTGTCATGAATATTAATGACTATGAATTTTCCAATATAAAGATTTCGTAAGTTATTGGAAATTTACGAATTTCTTAACATGGCAGAATCGAGCAAAGTTTCATATGAACGTCAATCTTGAGGGATATTTTTATCGTAAAGATGTCAAACCACTTTCGAAATATTATTTAGGATACTGGCATGAATATCATAGACTATGATTTTTCCAATTTAAAAAATCGTAAGTTATTTGGAATTTACGATTTACTTAATATGTCAGAATATGGCAAAACTGAGCATAAACTTCCATTTTGAGGATCCTAAATACATTAGACAACATCAAAATTACATTTATGATATTTGTTTGAACATGATTGAATACAAATATTCTAACAGGAAAATTTCGTAAATTATTCGTAATTTACGATTTTATCGACATAGCGAAATTGTAAATTCTTCATATAAATATGAATTTTGAGGATTATTGCATTGGAAATAGTAGCATGAAAACTAAGCAACGGAATCGACCCCGATAAAATAAATTAATAGATTAAAATAAGTTAAATATATCGAAGTGAACGGTGGATAGCCTATTAGGCGGGGGTTACATTCTGTCACTGTATCAAGCTTGGGTCAAATTCCTTTCTTTTAACATGATTATAATCTGTCTCGCACTAGAAATTTATGAGAACATAAATATGATGGGGAACTGAGCAGAGTCCACCTATGCCAACTATTTTTTTTTTTTTTTTTTTTTTTTTTTACCCTTAAGCGTTATGATGAAGCAACCTGTTCCTTCTTCTTAATGGTAAAAATTACAGCATTTGCTTGGTAATTTTTTCTCTACAAACAAAGTTTCTCAAATAATGCTAGCGAAAAATATTCGAAACATTCTAATATAGGACGAGAATGAATTTATTATTATTAGTTTTTAAATAAAAATCCTGGTAGTTTTCTAAAATTTAATATTTAAAAAATATTAATGATGTTTGAATCATTTGCTCATGCAATTTATTTTTACAACTTTTCGATTTTCCGGAAATTCGGAACACATGACATTCTATAACAGTTCAGCCAAACCTATTTTTACATCACTGGACCGGATGTTTCACGTAAAATCAGATTGTCCAATCTTCGCAGAAATACATTCTCTGGAATTTGGAATAGTACGCTTTAAGCAGGTTTTTACAGTCGGCAGCAAAATTATTGAAGCACACATCCACACTTTTCATATATATATAATTTTTAGATAAGTGTTAATGCCAAATTAGGCCAATATTTGTATATATTTAGTTATAAATACAATAAGTAGTAAATTTAAGATTTTTTAAGTTGTTTAAAAATTGTTGAAAATAAACAAAATACATTTAAATATTTGCGCATAAGCAGCATATTAAATTTAAATGTAAAAAATCCCTTTTCGGCAAGCTTAAAGGCAAAGGTAGATTCCTTTACGTTAATGTTACAATTGTAAAGAAATTTTACATATGCATTAATACCTAGCCAATGGCTTTGTCCCCACACATTTCATCATTTACGTCGCTATTCTGTTTTTTCAAGAAATTTAATTTTCAACTACAAAGGGGTTTTATTCATTCTACTTAAAATTTTAGGCTAAATTTATTGGTTTGTAAATGTTTCAATTTTTTTAAAATTCAAGCTCATAATCATTCAACAAATAAAAGCCTTAAAGATATACAATCCCAGCAATGGTGAATCCCGGAGGGGGCTATTGGGCTACACCCCCCCACCCCTCCCCCAAGCTTAATCAAAATTATATTTTTTATTTAAAATCCATATGCTGTTCAATATCTTTCTTTTAAAAGAAAAACTATTAGAAACGTGAAAATGCACTTTTGATCTTACTAGTTCTGGTAAGCCTGGCGTTGCAATGGTCAAGTCAAATACAGATAAGTGGTAACGGTTTTTGGATAGTTATTTCATTGTAATTTTTATTGAATTATTGAAAGTTTTGTGTTGTGTTTTTGTGATTCTTATTGTCAGAAGAGTAAAAATTGTAAAGTGAAACTGTTTTGGTTCACATAAGCTGGAACATTAACATTAACATCAGTTAACATTTGACCATTTGGCACCGCTGAATTTCAATGTTAATTATTATGAATTTAGTAAATTGTATGATTTGGCGAGATTTTGGTGACAAAACTTGCGACTTAGCAATGAAATTTGTGATTTGGCGGCAAAAGTTGATAGTTGACGACGAAATTTTTGACTTGGCGACAAAATTTCGCGAGCTTGGAGGTGGAGAAAGGCAGCTTTGGCGTCATTATATTTTCTTTCCACGCGAAAACCTCATATCTCTTCACAGACCAATATCTTGTTTCGACAAGATAAAAAGTCAAAGGAAGCTGTAACGTATTACTCTCAATCGTAAATTTTAAATTCTTGACTAAACTGACATTCTAAACTATTCACCACAAACGATATTTGTATTAAGATTGACGTATTATTTTAATTTTATATTTTTAAATGATTAATTAAAGCTTTTAACAAAGTTTTTAATTAACACACTTCTATTAACTAGATAATGATGCAACTATTAATGTATGTAACGGAATTTAGCGATTCAATTTTCGGCAACTTTTTGTCGTCCAAAGGACCTGAAATATTGCACAAAACTTCATAATCAATGACAATACTAGATACAAGTGTTTCCAGGCACTTTTCCCATCAGGGGCAGGTTCCAAGGGCAAACAAAAAATCTATACTTATACAAAACTATCGTAGGTGACACAGGATTTGGATGTATTTGTATAATGTCGAGTGGCAATAATTAATTTTTTTTAAATAAAGATTTATTAGTTCATTTTTCAATAAAAGAGTGTTTTGTATTTTTTTTTTTTTTTAAATGGTATAATTTTATTTATCAAAATAAGGGAATTCGAGTAATGAAATACTTTAATTTAAATTTAATTTTTCATGAAAATAAACTTCAACGGAAAATTCATTAAAATCGCCCCTAGTTCATTTGTTAAAGGGATACCTAAATGTCCCCAAATTTATTACCTTTTGTACCATGTCAGTTTAATTCATTTAGCATCGATTTACAAGATTTTTTTTTTTAACAATGACATTTATCTTTTACATTATAGTATCTATGTCATAAAGCTAAGTCTAAATCTGCTTAGCCCTAAGATATGTTGATTTTATCATAGAATAATAATAAAGGAAGAAGGAGCATGCCAATACTCTAATGCTTACAAACACCTTCTAGTGAAATGCCAGCGAAAGCTACTTTTGCTCCTCTCAACTTTGAAGTAGGGCACCCATCCTCAGCGCATTTATCGCTGTTTGTTGTGGTGCTGCCTCGCAGACTGATTGAGAGAGAGACGAGACGATTCAAAAATCTCGCCAACAAGTCACCAACCAATCAGATGGAAGCACTGTTACAACCGTATACCCGGCATTCCTGGATTTTACAAACCGAAACCAAAACACGTACGCTCCTTCTTCCTTTATTATTATTCTATGGATTTTATTTACTTATTTTTTTATTAACTTTTATTTTATTTGTTTAAAATCACGGATAAAATTTTATTTCATTTTTCTCAGTACATTGTTATAATTGTGACGTCATATTTTCTGTTCAATTAAACTTTTATTTTTTTTAAATCAGATTATTACATTGCTTAAAAACATGATTAAAATTTTATTATATTTTCAGTGATCTTTTTTATTATCATTTGCACGTGACATAAGCATCAGATTATAAATTTTTGCAATGAAAGCTATAGAAAATGTCGGCTTCATCACAAGAAAAATCACTTTTAAACTTGTAACTTTTAAGCAATTGAAGTTATCGAAAACGTTTAAATACAAAAGTTGTTCTTTAGGGTAAGGCGGTAATTCGCCTGATTTGAAGTATTTTCCTATTTTCAATATTAAAGAAATTATGGGCAAATGAAAATTTCCACCCCCCACCATTTCCACCCCCTTTGAGCTGGATACCCCATCTACGAACTCGACCGAGATTTTTACTGTCCTGACAACATATCCCGAGCTGGTGAAATTTAAATAAAAATTACTCCAGTTATCGTGTTCACAACTTAACATGGGAAAAAGCGTTATACATATATATATATATATATATATATATACCTATATATATATATATATATATATAAACTTTTGAACGGAGGGTGGTTTTGGGTTCTAGGGGTCATGATCGGTGAAGATATGAAGAAATTTTCCAAAAGTCGTGTCATGAGAACCATTGCAATAGGTAGATCTCCTATAAGGAATCTACCTAATATAATTTGAATTATTTAGTACCATTGTAACACTCAGCAGACAAACGATAGATGAAGATACCAACATACAATTAAATTTTAATTGAGATTTATTTCGATTAAAAATAGTCTCGGTATTAATTTAATTTGAGTACCAATGATTAGTAAAAACATGTTAAAGTACTTACGCAGAAGAGAAATGACCCTAACATAACACATAATCCTAACGATGAGAGAATTTGCAAAAACTATGAATTATTAGTAACAGTCAAAAACAATCACCAAAGAGTTCCGTTAAAAGGAAAAAAAAAAAAAAAAAAAAAAGAATTCATGAATTGAAAATAGGAATTTTAAATGCTGAAAAATAGAAATGTTCACTCATCAGGAAACTTGCATTTCTATCCAAAATCTTGCTTATGCTTGCAATTTTTTTCCCCCTTTTAACGGAACTCTTTGGTGATTTTATCCTTTCTCTTTTCTCTAAAATGTTGACTGCTACTAATGATTCATAGTTTTTGTAAATTCTCTCATCGTTAGGATTATGTGTTATGTTAGTGCCATTTCTCTTTAACATGTTTTTACTAATCATTGGTACTCAAATTAAATTAATACCGTGACTATTTTTAATCGAAATAAATCTAAATTAAAATTTAATTGTATGTTGGTATCTTCATCTATCTTTTGTCTGCTGAGTGTTACAATGGTACTAAATAATTCAAATTATATATATATATATATATATATATATATATATATATATATGTATATATTAGTTTGACTGCTAATTTTTATCACTAGCTTACTTTTTTATAAACAGTATAAGACTAAGTACATGACTCGAGAAATATTCACTTAACAAAACAGTGTTTGGTGCGCATATTTGAAGTAGGAATTATTGCTAGTGCTTCAATAATTTTGCTACTAACTGTATTCTATGTACTAAGGTGAAGAAATTACTATCGGATTAATTTATCTTTTGGTTAACCATTTTTTGTAATTTAGAAAATCAAGGAATGAGTGCACATCAGCAGAATTAAAGAGATTTATTGTAAGACATATCAGATAACTAAGAATATATATATATATATATATATATATATATATATATATTGGTACATTTATGTCTATTTTAAGACATCTGAAATGATGATGATGATGATGATAATGATGATAATAATAATAAAGAAAACTTTTAGATTCATTCTAACATAAAAAAAAGTATAAAAAGTACAATCTAACATTTTACAAAAAATAATTGAAATTATTATGATCGTTTTTTGGAGCGTTAAACTGGAGAATCAAATGATCACCAATACCTTAAGGAAATAAAATGTTTATTTTTATCATAAAGTAAACACCATGCAAATTTGCACTTTTTTTGTTTGCAAAAGAAAGGGTTCAACAGTCTAAAACTGATGTTGAAAATTACTGATTATTTTTGTTTATATATAAATAACCTTCTAAAGGATGTTATCTCTAATAACTGATGAAAGGGTGACGATCTGAAGTTACGTCCTGACAGCATTTATAGTTTTTTTTTTTTTTTCTTTTTACAGACCCAATTCTTTTAAATTCTCGATAAGTAAGATGTTCTGTGTGTGTGATCAGCAACACACACACACACAAAAAAAAAAAAAAAAAAAAAAAAAAAAAAGTCATCTCAAATACTTTATTTCTGTAACAACATAGAAAGCCTTTTCTTCTTTACCATAATCAAGTTTTAAAAGTACTGTTTTTTTTTTTTAAACATTATTTAAGGTCAAATATCTAATTTTAACAAATAACATGATACAGTTTAGCTTCCTATAGGATTCTGCCATAGCGATAAAAAGAAATGGGAGGGGAGCTCATATTTAAAGATTTTTTTTCAAGAAGAGTAAAATTTTATGCTTGAAATTTAAAGAGAGAGTTATTAAACATGGCTGTGTAAGCAGGTATCCATATATTGTAAATAAAAGTTATGTATCTGGTAGAGTAAATGTTAGCCAAAATATCTTTTATTCCCTTTAAGGAGTTAAATGAGCTTCGAAGGCTAAAAAAAGCATATTTTCTCTCTCTTTTTTAAAAAATATAATACATAAAATTTTCTATTCAAAATCTTCAGCGTATAAAAATGCAATATTTAAATAATATTTTATAAAATTTTTATTAAAAATTTCGTAATATTCAGCGGTTGGATCCTGGTTTTCGGGAATCCTCAAAAAAAAAAAAAAAAAAAAAAACCGCGGTGAATTTTTTTTAATTTTTTTTTTTTTTTTTTTTTTTTTTTTTTTTTAATTTTTTAAAAACTAATGCACCGATCTTATTGAAGAAATTCTACACATTTCTTCAAAGTAGAATTGATTTTCAAAATAGAAGATAGATTGATCTACAAAATAGAAAGGATTTTTCTGTTTTTCGATTAGAACAAATTTTACAAGGCTCTACGTGGGGTAAAATGCATCGAAAATGGTGCTGTTTTTGCACACAACTGTGCCAAAAATCCAAGTTTAAATTTCTTTTTTAAATCCTTCGTTTGAGCACTAGTAAATTATAGGGTGAAAAAGAGCGCAAAATTTCAATAAGGTCGGTGCCCTAGCCCCTAGTTTCTGAGAAGTTGAGTCCACCGTCCTACTGAATAGTCTCTGAAAACCAAAACAAAACATATCTGCTGAATTTTCCAAAATTTTTAATGAAAATGTCAATTGTTTAAATGTTGCTCTTTATATGCTTAAAAATTTGAATAAAATTTTTTATTTATTGCATAAAAAAAAAAAAAGAGAGAGAGAGAGAGAGAGAGAGAGAGAGAGAGGGAGAAAGAAATATGATTTTTTTTAGCCTTCGAAACTCATGTAACACAACACGACTTAAAAAAAAGAAAAAAAAAAAAAAAAGGCGAATTCTTTGTATTTAAAAATAATGTAAAGGCAAACATATTCAACACACTTTTGTTCGACATTATTTTATGGAAAATTCATCGAATGTGTATTATATTAGATAAATGCTGATGGGATTGTGAATAAAATTTTGGCTGCATTTTTTGAACATATATTTGACGTGGTCAAAAAATTGGAGGCCAAAAAATTTTCACAAATCCAATACTTACGCATATATATAATTGTAGTATTTTAAACATATAGTAATATGTTTTAAGTATACCCACTTTACTCCACGTGACAAAATGTCTCACAGAATACAAAATATGATAAATTCAACTAACCGTCAGGAGAATAATTGTTCTTAGATGATTTATAATTTCTATTTTTTCAAAAAAAAAAAAAAAAAAAAAAAAAAAAAGAATTCTATATTTTTATCATAGAAAAGTATACTAGAACAATACACTAGACAATAATTTTGGTTAATTTTGACAATTCAATGTACTCTCAAAATTTTTTTTTTGTGAAAACATTGTCTTTCTATCTAATAAATACGAAACAAAATGAAAAATAAATAAATAAACAAGTAAAAATACTGTTGTATTTTAAACTTTTAACAATATGGTTTAATTATAACTACTTTACCCTATTTGCCCCGAATAAATTTGTGGTATATCATCTAGTCATTACCTTCCAGTCGACAAATAAACTAGCGACGATTTTAAAGAGTTTGTGCTTAATTATTTTTATAAATAATAATTATTTAATTCATTATCTTTAATTATTTTTATACATAATTAAATTTAAATTACAGTTCATTATTCTAATTTCATTATATATATATATATATATATATAAAGTTTAATTTTAAAGAATATTTTTTTAATTATTGGCTATACTTATCACCATATTTGACCAGTATTTTTGATTTAGCGAATATGGCTTGCCGAAATAATATGCAAGCAGCAAATTTAGAAATAGGTTCATTTGGGAATATCGACCGCTAGGAGGGTGAAGGTGACTAGTAAATAAATAAATAAATTAACTATTATCAATAATCGACCTAACCAATATGTTATCACAACGGTCGTGTACTGTTAAGGAATGAAAACTTTAGAAAACACTTAGTGAAAATGCGGAAGTGACCTAATAATTCAGCACGAATTTCGTTATCGGAAAATAATTACATAGAATCTATCATTATGCACTCATAATGTATGTTTATTGCAGATTGTAAGTTCCATTAAATTGAACATTTTTGTTTGTCATCAAGTGTAACTTGATGATGTAATGTCCGTAACCAAGATAAAAAGATTATTCACAGTAAGTTAAAATTTAACGAGAACATCGTAATTTGATGTTTTTTGATATCCAATTTCCGGATCATTGCAGGATAAGAAATAATTAGTAAATGGTTAGAAAGAGTTTTTGAGGTCAATTTTTATTTTGAAAAAGAATTAACTTGCAACATATTTGCCAATACGTACTGAATGGTAAACTACAAATATATATGCGCAAAATTAATAAACCAATAGGGCTTCGATTACAGCTTTGCACAATTACAGTTTATGTACAAGGATAGCCAAAAGTCTTGAAAGATTATAACTGTGGATAAGTATTTTTTTTATTTATTATTAGTTTCCATGGATTTTTCACGGACATAAAAGACCAAGGATGAGAGATTATTTACTTTTATATGTGGAATATATAATCTCAGGTAGATGTCTGCCACTATAGACCTCACAGATACGGACCTTGTGTAGCACATGTTTCAGGGCAGGGTCAATACTTCTTGTGTGTATTTCTGCACGAATGTTCAACTTCAACTGTTGTATTGTTTGTGGTTTGTTCACATTCACTTTGCCCTGCAGATACCCCCAAACAAAATAATCAAACGGAGTGAGGTCAGGCAAACGGAAGGGCCAGTTTATGTCTGTAGACGCAATGATGTTTCGATAGTGATCACCATTCACCATTACTGCACTGGCGAATACATCAGCTCTAATACAATGTTCGTGCAAAAATACGTGACTCGGACCAGAAGTATAGAACCCTGTCATGAATTATGTTCTACACAGGTATGAGTGAGGCCCATAATGCCTTACACCTAACTGAAATTATATACTATACATAGGTGTAAATAATCTGCCATTCTTGGTCTTGAAGTCTGTAAAAAAAAAAAAATAATAATAATGATAAATAAAAAATAATGATAAATAAAAAAGTTATTCATAGTTGTAACCCTTTCGCGAATTTTGGCGACATCTGTATTACAAAAATTAATAAATAAAAATTGTAGCGATATTTTCAACTTGCTTTGATTATATAATACACAAAATAAACGCTCTAATTTTTAAATAAAGAACATTATTTTTTCTCTTTACTTAAAAGCTTTGCATCCAGTCGCTACAGCCGCTTTTAGCGTGCGCAAAACACTCTAAAAACATGCTTCTGTGAGTTCTAAGCACTCAAATTTGATCTATTTCAAAGAAACTGACAGAGCGCCCTTTATATGTATTTTTTCCCTAATGCAATTATATATTTATACTTTTTCTTTCTTTTTTTTAGATAAGACATACAAATATTTTAGTCACTTTAAAGGATGGAATCATTTTTGCTTTGAACAAGATTTATAACCTTTTTTTTTTTTCTTTCTCTTACCCATAGGGTCGAGAAAGTATTGTTTTAGGGTCAAATTTTCGAACGTGAGTTTTTGTTATATTTTCATGTTCTGAGGTCCCCTGAATACGAAAATCATGTTTTTAGCGAATGGTCTGTGTGTGTGTCTGTGTGCCTGTTATCAGCATATCTCAAGAACAAATAGTAGCAGAAATTCCAAACTCGGTATTCTAAATGTGTATCATATAGGGATGCTATACTAAGCTTTTCGTTGAGATGAAGCAAATGGTTCATGTACATAGACACTCAAAAGTATTCAAATACATTGCGTCTATGGGGGAAATTGCAGGTAAGTAGAGTTTAACATCTATAGACTGAACTAAACCAAATGAAACGAATATATATATTGTGTAATAGAGATGTCAACTGGGAAAATTTTTTTATGTATGTAGGAGTCTCGCCTCCCCTCTTGGGGAGGGGAAGTGCTCCCTCGAGGGGAGTAAATTTTCATGATGGGTATCTTTCAAAAGAGCTCGCCAATACCTTTAAAACGAATGGTTGAACCATCAATCTGCGATAATTTAAAATAAAGTTATCAATTTTTTAAATTAAAAAAAAAATGTAATATTGAGAATAAATTTGATTTTTTTTGGATATTTAGTGCTATACTACTTCTCTAATATGGAAACCGTGTGCATTATTATGGAAGATATATTTTTAAATAATAATTTTAATAAATTATTTTTACTGAGTGAATTTGTATAGGAAAATATAGAAGAAAGTCGTGTGGTGGCCACAACACACTAGATATTTGTTGTTAGTGGATTTGCTGTACTAATAATATTTTACCATTTACAGGAAAGCTGTTCGGGAATTTAAATAAATTCCTCATAGAGATATGGTAAATAATGTATGTTTTAAGCTAAATATTCATCGCTTGTTTTTTGTACATTAATGAAACGGGGGGTTGAGTGTGGCGGTAGCCCCCCTCACTCAGAACTAATTATCATATAAAACTCTTCCTAAGCGTAATTTGAATTGTTCAACATAGGTTTACACAACAGCACTCGTTATCTTACCTCTTAATCTCAAACCTGTATTTATAGTATTAAATTTCAGGGTAAGAGAAAGTGGTGTGAGTCACACACCAGATTATTTTTCTTCATACATACATATAATATAATTATTAATTAATATTTCATCAATACATCGCATAGAATCTAGGAAGCAAATCATCACGAAATTTAGCAAATGCTGTTTCCTTAAATGATGGTTTTCTGTAGCGACCAAGAAGCGTATGCAAATGATTTGCCTTTTGTACTTTTATCCACATTATTATCATCTTACTAGTTTTATATCACCAATTGGATTGTGCACTTAATTGCAAAAGATCAGTACGTATTTCGTAAAAATATTTAATTTTTTCTAAATTCAATAGGTGAAGGTGTTAGATTTGTAAGAATATTCATATTCCGGATTTTGACGGTTTGTTTTAAGAGGTCATGAACACAATTGTGTCTGTTTTTCTGTGCGTGACAAAAAATTTGGGTGGTTCTAAGATAAGGTCTAATGCAAGCAATTTTCTGAAACTTTATGTAGTTGCACCTTGACATAAATTGGCGTTTATCAACTTTTGGGCCCAATCGCTTAACAGGTGGCGCTGCTATTCTGCAATGTCCTCCTTTTAATAGTTGGCTGTATGTCAGTTTCTATAGAGTATATGTGTACCAATCTTCCTATTATGAGGTAGCAATTAGGAAAAAAAAAATCTTATTCAATCGTTGATATATTAATCAGAATCTGGGAGAAAATTCAACATATCGATATTAGGAGACGTTGCTATGCTGAATTCCCCCCCCCCCCCTTATTTACAGAAATGCTATATATCAATTTCTATAATGTATAAATACCCCAAACTTGATATGCAAGATGGTTATTGTGTAAAACTACTCGATTGCAATTTGATTGCATATCGGTCGATAAATGGTGGCGCTGCGCTCCAGTTTTATCCATTTACAGTATAGCTATATATCAGTTTTTCTAATGTAAAAGTGCACGAAACTTGTTACGTTAGATCGCTATTTTAAAAAACGTATGCTGACTTAATTTTTGTGTATATCGTCTTACAAAGGCTGCTGCTATTCTGCATTGTTCCCCATTTACAAGAAGGCTGTATTTCAGTTTCTGTGATGCCTAAGTGCGCCAATCTTCATATGTCAGATAGTTTTATGAAAATCTTCATGTTAATTAAATTTAGTTGAATATCAACCGATAGATAGCGCTGTTATGCACACGTTTTCAGATTAATTTAGGGCCAATTAATAGATTAGAATGATAAGAAAGTTGTGTGATGGTTGCATTATACTGCTTTGAAAAATGATGTCAAAAATAAGTTTATTATTTAACTGTAATGAAAAAAAAAAAAAAAAAGAAGAACATAAGGTAAGAATGAATTAAAAAATACTTTTCCATCATTTATGAAAGGTTCAGAAAACTATTTTTTATTATTATTTAAAATCTTTGAATTTAAAAATAAAAAACAAAACAAAATTTGTTACTTTGAAGAAGAAAAAAATCCCTTTTAAAAATTAATTGGAGATTATTACCATTCGCTAAGTAATGAAGAACAAGACTACGGAAGATGGATAAGTTATTGTAAAATAGTTTTTATTGGCCGGATATGTTGAAGAACCATTTGAAGATAATTTAAAAAACATTGTTAAAGTACTCGCGAATTATTTCGTTAGTAACACAGTGTTCGATCAATAAAGCCGGCATTTTTTTTTTTTTTTTTTCTTTTTCTTTCTTTCTTTTTTTTAGCATATTAAACATGATAAATTTTATTAGACATTTTGGACATATATAATTCTTTTAATACGTTTCTAATTATAAAAAAATATTATTATAGGCTAATTAGAATTAAGTGATTTTAATAACTTGGAGTGGGAGCCCACAGAGCGTTAATCTTGCTATTTTACATGGCAGAGATGAATTCTTAGATTCTCGTCGATTTCGCTAAACCTCCTGTCGCAGTTAAATTCAAAAGAATAGAGAAAAAATGGTTGTAATTATGCTACGTATAATATCATACAATTTCATGAATTCAACAGTTCTTAGTGAAAACCAAGTTTCGCTAAAGTGAATTGGTGGGAACACGAAAGTTTTTTTTAGCAAATTATTGTACAGTCGGTAACAAAAGTGTCCGAACACTAGCAAAAATTCCTATGTAAAAAAAGTACACTTCATACGGTTTTGTGAAATAAATCCTTGTCGAATCCTGCTCTTAGTCAGTCTAAGAACATGATTCGATAAGGATTTATTTAACAAAACCGTACGAAGTGTACTTTTTTTACATAGGAATTTTTGCTAGTGTTCGGACACTTTTGTTACAGACTGTACCATACTGTAAAATTAAGAATGCAACACAAGGACAGTAAACTGCATTTATTTGAAAGGTAAAAGGAAACATACATAGACATAACATGCCATTGTAGATCTGCATTACGTTAAAAAAGGAATGATACATGATCAAAGATATGGAAAGGTTGCAAGAAGAAAAAGATACCTATGTGGGAAGAGGAAAATATATAAAAATTTAAAGAACATATTGTATGTGAATTTAAGTTATAATTTATAGGTAAAATGGTTATTATATGATTACATATTTTTTTTAGAATATATGTGATAACTGACATCACAAGGGCACCGAACTGGTTCGCAAGATGAAAGGAAACCGAATTAGCAAAAATATATAACATGCTGCTGTAGATCTGCATAACGTTAAAGAAGGAATAATACATCATAAAAGATTTAGTAGTGTTTCAACAAGAAAAAAAATCTGGAGTGACTCCACTCGACTTTCCGAACATTAAGTAATTAACGATTGTACAAATAAATTAAAGTAAGACAAGCCGTTAAATAAACAAAAGTGAAAAATGTTGCAGGGGGTTTGAGTATTTTTCCCCAATGTTTAATTTTACGCTATTGCACTTCAAATAATTTGGACCCATAGGCCATAATGATAAAGAATACTTCTTTGTGTCCCTGTAAAAAAATGTAAGTGCTAGGTTCACCTAAATCTATACAGTTCGTGTGACTGTGGCCCATTGTGGATATAATATGTGGATGAATTTTCAGCTCAATCGAATGAGGCGTTTAAACGCTACCATACTTTAAAATATTTGGGCCCATAGACTATAATGATAAAGAATTTTCCCTTGTGTCCCTGTAAAAAACTATAAGTGTTATATTCACCAAAATCTAAACACTTCGTGCGACGGTAATTTATAACATGTGTATAAAGTTTTAGCTGAGATGAATAAGGCGTTTAGAAGCTATCGCACTTTAAAAATTTGGGCCCATATTCCATAATGATAAGTAATTTTTCTTTGTGTCCCTATAAAAACTATAAGTCATAGATTCACAAAAATCAATAGGGTTCGTGCTATGGTGACCTACATCCTACGCACCAACTTTCAGCACATTCGAACAAAGCGTTTAGGCACTATCGTGTTCACTCACTCACACATACATATATCTTCGTAAAAATAGTAAAAATGAACTCAGGGGACCTCAAAACGTATAGAAAAATAAAAATCTCAAAGTCGGGTTTTCGACATGATTACAAGACTTTTCTTGCATAGGTATGTTCGGAAAGTAAAAAGTTTTGTAGGCATATAAACATATTTTTTGAAGCATAAAATAAACTATGTTTCATCAATAAATTAATAAATTAATATTAATATTATTATTATTATTGAGAAAATTATCAAAAAACCTGGTCCTGCATTAACGCAAGAATTCATAATTTTAAAATGTAAATTTGAATGAATAAATTAAATAAGAATAATATTTAGAAATTTTTTACTCATGAATTCATCAACCGTGAATATTTATTTAAATCAAATTGGAGTGTAAAGGTTGATATTTTTATTTATTACCAACTATGTGAAAAATACCAGAGCCGGGAATCGAACCCGGGCACTTCCGCTTAACGCACGGCTGCTCTACCACTGAGCTACCCTGGCTAACAACCAGCTAGGCATTTCTCACATAATTATCGTTGGCAAAGTCACCGAGTCTGCAAACGCAGATATATCAGGTGAGACAATATTAATCGTAGCACAACTCCATAGACCACGAAATTTCAATTTAGAAATTTTTTACTCATGAATTCATCATGAGTCATCATGAATCCAATTTGATTTAAATAAATATTCACGGTTGATGAATTCATGAGTAAAAAATTTCTAAATTGAAATTTCGTGGTCTATGGAGTTGTGCTACGATTAATATTGTCTCACCTGATATATCTGCGTTTGCAGACTCGGTGACTTTGCCAACGATAATTATGTGAGAAATGCCTAGCTGGTTGTCAGCCAGGGTAGCTCAGTGGTAGAGCAGCCGTGCGTTAAGCGGAAGTGCCCGGGTTCGATTCCCGGCTCTGGTATTTTTCACATAGTTGGTAATAAATAAAAATATCAACCTTTACACTCCAATTTGATTTAAATAAATTTAAGAATAATATTTTAAAATTATCTACACTCAGTAAAAACATACATGAAATACGCATATAAAAAAAGTTTCAAGATACCATTGAACTGAATATCTGTAACAAGATATTATAACACTATCACTTTGCATATAACATAAATAAAATATTGTTTCTGAATGTTTTTTAAGCATTTAATAAACTCTAAGAGAAATTGAAATTTTTTACTTTAAACTATATTTTTCATTCAAAATTTTCGAACGAAAGGAAAATATACGCACGAAATCGAGTATTCATTGTGTTTTAGTACAAAGAAAATTATACTGGGATAAAATTTAACTTATCTTTAAAACTTAATAGATAAAAACTTATAAATTAGAAACTTATTAAAGATTCTCCAATGATTTTTAAAAGGGATACATTTTCAATTGTGACTTAAATGTTAATCTAAATTCGTAAAATAAGCGTTAAAGTTTATGTTAATCATTATACTATGAGCAACGTCTATTATGAACTTTCGAGGAATTTTAAAAGGGATTTATCTTGAATAAGAATTGAAATTTGAAATATTAAAGGTAATTTGTAAGGAGGAACGAAAAAACATGCGGTTCACATTGATTACTAACACTTTCCAACTGTACGTACTTGTTGCAATTTAACATTCAATGTTCTTTGGCTACGTTATCACAGAACGGACAGACAGAAGGATAGAAAGACAGACAAACTAATTAAATTCATAATCAGACTTAAACATTGTTGGAAAGGTTAAAAATGCTTAACACAAACGGAAAGGCAGTCCCAGTAACTTCCAATTGTAGCCTTTAATGTATCTGAATATTTTAGTGTAGCTATGTAAATCTGAACGATAAACATATTATATTCAACAGAAAACATTATTTTAGAATATTAACAATAAATGTAAATTGCATTATAATAATAAATGTCAATTTCATTATGATTTTTTCAGAAGAAAGTTATTTAAATATGATTTGTAAAAATGTTTCTCATAATAAGCAATGATTTTGTGGGGGTGCCCCTGTACACAAACTAGTTGTATAGCGACTATTAAGGCCATTTTAAATAGGGAACATTCGATAGTGAACTTGAATAATATATATAATTTTGAAAAAAATTAAAAAATATTTACGGACACTGAGGGGAGCAGACAGACAGATAGACAGACGGACAGACAGATAAACTAATTCAAATTATAAACACTTTTAAACATTGTTAGAAAATGTTAAAATATTTAATAGAAATGAAAATGCAATTCCAGAAAATATTTCCTTATATAGCCTTTAATATATCTGAATATTTTGATGCTGCCCTGTAAATCTTAATGCAAATTGTACTATATACTACTGAAAGCATTCTTTTATGCATATGAATAACATATTTCAATTTCAATAAGATTCATGCAAAGTAAAGTTATTAAAATATGGTTTATAGAAATACCTCTTATAGAACGCATTGCTTTGAAATACTTTCGAGTGTCCCTGTACACAAACCCCTGCATGGTGGTATTTACACCATTTTCAGTGGGGAATTTCTGATAATAAATTTTAATAACATATTTCCATTTAATTAAAATTTTTGCAAAGTAAAGGTATTAAAATATGGTTGATAAAGATACTTTTCATAGAACGCAATGCTTTGGAATGCTTTCGAGTGTCTCTGTATGCAAACTAGAAGTGGTATTTACTCTATCTTGAATAAAGAACATCTGATGGTGAACTTGAATAACATCAGTTTCAAGAAATTCCATTAATATTTACGGGAGTTAAAGTACGGACAGACAGACAAATCAAAATCATAAACACTTTTCAACTTTGTTAGAAAGTGTTAAAAAGTGTTAAAGGTCATGCTAATCATTACGCATTAAGAAATGCTCATTATGAAATGACACTTTTTTTTTTTGTTTAATTACGATATACATTAGCTTCTTAAACATCAAAGAAGTGTCTTCAAATAGTCTAATGTCCGTACATCTCCCTTTTGATAGTCTCATTTCATGGTATCGGAGATTGATCCCACGTGCAAGATAATCTCTAAGATTATCAAGTTATTTTGAGACCAAACAATCTTTTCACATAAACAATAGATTGGGACCTACTTTAATAAAGATTGTATTCCCCGTACTTAAAAGGATTGTACTGTGAAATACACAAAAGAAGTTTTTAATATCTTGCATTCTTTTAATATATTCACTAGGGATGGACCGGATATCCGGAAAATATCCGGTATCCGGCATATCCGGCTGATTTTTCAATATCCGAAATATCATCGGATATCCGGATCAAAAGCACCGGATATCCGGTTAATATGCCGGATATCCGGTTTTTTAATATTTGCTTTTTTTCTTGTTTTCTTTCATTAAGATATGGTGAGAAATGCGAGAAGCAACTTTTCTCCCTCCGTTTGCAGGGAAACTTCAAAAAATAGCTTCTTAAATCACGTCACTAAATCAATAATATCATAAAATTACACATTTGTGTCTCCGTTAGTTTGACTCGGCATTGCTGAGCGAGCAAGCACGTCAGTCAGGAGATCTGCCTTTATAGATGTAGATTCCTGCAATTCATTTCTTTTAATTAAAAACAAGTATGTTGTGGAAATCACAAGACTTTCTTCTATATTTTCCTATATAAATTCACTAAGGGCAAATAATTTATTTAAAATTATCTAACATGATGAATACAAATAATTTTCATCTTAGAAAAAACTGACATTAAATATTCAAAGAAAGACAGTTTAATTGTGTACTAGCAGGCTTTGCCCGCTTCGCTGGTCATTATATATTTCAGAAACTCTTTTCTATATCGCTTTATTAAAAAAAGAATAAAAAAATACTGAAATCGCTCAAAAGCTCTTCTTGTGTTCCCGCTGCCAGGTTGACATAAATTAGTGCCTATCAGCAGTTGGTATCAACCAATCAACAGGTGGCGCTGCTATGCAGCGACTTCCACAATTTGAAAAAAGGCAATATCTGAGGAACTACTGTGCAAAATTGCTTAAAAAATTAGATGTGGATGCACCTTGACATAAGTTACAGCGGATCAACTTTTGGAACTAGTTGCTCAATAGGCGGCGCTCTTATACGGTGATTTTCTCAGCTTAAGGGAAGATTAAATTTCAGGTTCTAATGTGTATAATCAAACAATACTTGATATGTGAGAGAGCCTTTATGAGACATTACACCGATTCAATCTGGATGTATATCTACCAATATTTTGCGCTGCTATAGTGCAGTTTTTTCCAGAGAACGGGAATGCATGCTTCAACTTCTATGGCATTTAGCTGTACGAAACTTCATACATGAGATAACCAGTATGAAAACTTATTTTTTAAGGTGTTAGTTAAACTGTGTTTCTTTGAATATTTAGTATTAGTTTTCTCCAAGATAAAAAATCGCCTGCATTCATCATGGTAGATAATTTTAATAAATAATAGTCATTGTAGTTTATTTTAACTGAGTGAATTTATATAGGAAAATATAGAAGAAAGTTTTGTGGTGGTCACAACATACTAGTTTTACTTTCTCTTACCCATATAAATGGTAGAGAAGTAATGTTTTTGGGTCAAATTTTTTTTAAGTCGAGTTTTTTTTTTCTTTTTTTTCTTTTACACGATTTAAGGTCCCCTGAATCCAAAAATCCTATTTTTAACGGTTGGTCTGTGTGTCTGTGCGCGTGTCTATCATCAGCATATCTCAAGAACAAATAATAGCAGAAAGTTCAAACATGATATTATAAATTTTTATGACATAGGGATGCTACACTAAATCTTTCATCAAAATCAAACAAATGATTCGTATACAGGGACACCCAAGAGAATTCAAATACATTGCGTCTATGAGGAAAATTAAGTATGTGCTAATTTTCGTCAAGGTGCATCTACATGTAAATTTATATGCAATTCTGTGCAGTAGATCCTTAGCTACAGCCTTCCCTTAAATTACGGAAATCGCTGTACAGCAGCACCACCTGTTGGACGATAAGTATTCAAATTGAACTGGTATTAGGACTCATAATGGCCTTCTTACATATTAAATTTTATTTGATTGTACGCAATAGAACCTGAGATATAGCAGCGCCACCTGTTGAGCGGTTGACAACAAAAGTTGGCAGGCACTAATTTAGGTCAAGTTGCATCTGGGTATGAAACTATCTGCATTTATGTGCAGTAGTTCCTGAGATATAACCTTCCTTTAAATTGCTTCCTTTATAGCAGCGCCACCTGTTAGCTGATAAGCATTCAAATTGCACCAGCATAATGACTTACAATGGCCTTCTTACATATTAGTTTTGTTTGCTTATACGAAATAGATCCTGAGATATATAGCCTCCCCTTAAATTGAGGAAATCGTTGTATAGCACCTTTTGAGCAGTTGACACCAAATATTGGTTGACACTAAATTAGGCCAAGTTGCATCTGCATATAAATTTATATGTGATTTTAAGCAGTAGTTCCGGAGATACAGTTGCCACAAAATTTTTGTTCTCTCTCTTTCTCTCTCTCTCTCTCTCTCACACACACACAGAGACGGACAAGCATTTTCTAAAAATGATCAAATCGTATTCTAGGCCTTTCAAAACGTGTAAATCCATCGAAAACGGAAGTCAAAAATTTTTACGAATCCAATACTTTCTTCTATTGAATAGAGAATAACGTAATAAAATAAAATAACTCTGTTATGGCTTTATTATCCCAATGATATTTACAATTTTACATTTTTTACCAAAGTATTGGATTCGTGAAAATTTTCGAACTCCAGTTTTCGATTGATTTACACGGTTTGGGATGTCCTGAACACGATTTGACTGTTTTTAGAAAATGTCTGTCTGACTGTCAGTTTGTGTGTGTGTGTGTGTGTGTGTCACAAATTTTGTGGACGCTGTAACTCACGAGCCAATAAACGAAATTTAACCAAACTTGGTATGTAGTTGAACCCTGATATAAACTGGTGCTGATTAGATTTGTGGAACAATTGCTGAATAGGTGGTGCTGTGATCGCATTTTTTCTAAATTTTTAACAAGCCAGTATGAGACAAAATCTTGTATAAATGTACTTAATGAGAGTTATTTTAAACGTGTGATTGTAAAATTAATATGAATTATTTATAATAGTAATAGTTAACATGAAAAAAATAATGTGCAGTTTGCAGCATAGCTTCACCCTCTTGAAGAGGAGTTAACACCCCCCCCCTCCCCCCCCCCCCGGGGGGGGGAGTAAATTTTCAATATGGGTGTTTTGTTTCGAAAGACTTTGTCATTACCTTTAAAATAAATGGTTTAAGTATAGATCTGTGATAAATTAAAACAAAGTTATAGATTTTTTTATCTTTTAACGAAAACAAATTAGAAAAAAATCTTATTTCTTTTGATATTGGCAAAAAAATTTACTTTCTTTCACCATATAGTGATATAATTCTTTCAGATAAAAATCATCTGCATTTATAATAAAAAATAATTTAATAGTTTAATAAAAAAATTATGTTCAATGAATGTTGTGTAAAATTATATAGAAGAAATTCATGTGGTGGCCATATCATATATTAGTTATGCGAATGGAATTCAGTTGTATAAAAACGAAATGCAAATATCTTTTTTACTTTCTTCTATATGCAATAGAAGAAAGTATGGGATTCGTAAAAATTTTCGACTTCCGGTTTTCGAAGGATTTATACGTTTTGGGAGGTCTAAGAACATGAATTTACAATTTTTAGAAAATGTGTGTGTGTGTGAGAGAGAGAGACAAAAATTTTGTGGCAACTTTATCTCCGAAACCACTACTCAGAATTGTATATAAATTCGTGTATAGATGCACCTTGACCTAAATTAGGGCCTATCAACTTTTGGTGCCACGGCTCAACAGGTGGCGCTGCAATACAGTGATTTCCTCAAATTAAGGGGAGGCTATATCACAGGTTTTATTGCGTGTGTTCAAACAAAACTTCATATGTAAGAAGGTCATTATGATACATTATGCTGTTTCAAGTTAAATACTTATCGTCCAACAGATGGCGCTGCTATACTGCAATATAAGGAAGGCTATATCTCAGGAATTACTGTGAGGAATTATTATGAGACATTATGCTGATTTAATTTGAATGCTTATTGGCCAACAGGTGGCGCTGCTATACAGCGACTCCCCCAATTTAAGGAAGGCTATATCTCAGGAACTACTGCACAGAATTACATATAAATTTATATGTAGATGTACATTGACATATATTAGTATCTGTCAACTTTTGGTGTCAACCGCTCAACAGGTGATGCACACGCAGCGATTTCTGCAATTTAAGAAAAGGCTATATCTCAGGTTTTATTGGGTATAATTAAACAAAACTTGATATGTGAGAAGACCATTATGAGATATTATGCCGATTCAATTTGGATGTATATCTACCAATAGGTTACGCTGCTATAGTGCAGTTTTTTTAGATTGCTGTAATATGAAAATCGCTTGCATTTATCGTGGTGGGTAATTTTAATAAATAATGCTTATAGGCCAACAGGTGGCGCTGCTAAAAAAGCGATTTCCGCAATTTAAGGGAAGGCTATATCTCAGGAACTAATGCACAGAATTGCATTAAAATTTATCTGTAGTTGAATCTTCACATAAATTAGTTTCTATCAATTTTTGATGTCAGCCGCTCAACAGCTGCCGCTGCCACACAGAGATTTCTGCAATTTAAGAAAAGACTATATCTCAGGTTCTATGGCGTATAAATCAAACAAAACTTGATATGTGAGAAGGACATTATGAGGCATTACGCTGATTCTAGTTGGATGCTTATAGACCAATAGATGGCGCTTCTATACTGAAAATTTCCTCGATAACGGGAAGACTATATCTAAACTTGTATGAGATATGAGATAACCATTATAAATACGCATTTTTTAAGATTTATTTATAGGCAATAAAACTGTCCTTATTTGGATATTTGGTTTTAGTTTTCTCCAAGATAAAAATCATTTGCATTCTTCATGTTAGATAATTTTAATGAATAATAGTTTTAATAAATTATTTGCCCTTAGTAAATTTGTATAGGAAAATATAGAAGAAAGTATTGTGGTGGCCACAATATACTAGTTTAATTATTGTGTGCTTTTAAAAAACTGAAAATTTCATGTGAACTGGGGAAGGGGACTGCCGGATATCCGATGATATATCCGGCCGGATATCCGGATCCGGCAAAGTAAAAAAATATCCGGAATGCCGGATATCCGTATCCGGTTATCCGGTAAAATCCATATCCGGTCCATCCCTAATATTCACTGAAACAGGAGAATAATTATAATATGGTGGTGAGTGAGGTAGAAGGTAAGGCAAATTATCTGTGGTAGGGACCTAACCCTGGGTAAAATTCCTTCTGTTGGGGATCTTTCTTAAGAGGCTCTAACCCTTATTCACTCTAGTTTCGTAGAAAGCCACGGAAAACAACGAACAGATGTTCCGACGAGCGCGACTGAGATTCGAACCGGATACATTTCGTCTACCAGCTTAGAGATCAGAACTAATAACAATGCAAGGCTGCATAACAATATGCAAGACTGAAAACGAAATCTGATTCAAAAATTTTTATCGATTGTTAAATGTCGCTATTTGTAATATCTTTCAAGACTTTAAAAAAATATTAAATAAATGATGTAATAGAAGTCTGAAATCGTGTATTTTAGGCGCTTCTATTCCCTTCTGTTACATTAACTCTAAATATTACTAAGTTAGACATTTTGGAATATCCTCAGTTTATCTAATCTAATTCCAATACACACACACACAAAAAGAAAAGAAAAGAATTTTTTTTAGATATAAATATTTTTCAACCTTCTTGGAAAGTGTTAAAAAAAAAAAAAAAAAAAAAAAAGAGAAGAAGACATGTTTTTAAACGCGTTTTATTTCTAAATGAAACTTTTAAAAATCTTCTACTTTTTCAAATGGAAATAATGATATTATTATTTTATTAATTCTTTACTTCTAATAATTACTAACAGAAATGTTCACTTAAAAGAGTTTTACAATGAAAATTAAAATATATTTTTGGATTTCAATTATTACTGAAATACTTTGTCACACAAATTTTCAATGTTTTGTCAATTTTGTCAATTCTGTTTACAGCTGAAAATATTAAAAACTATTGTCTATTTTCTTATTTATTTGTTCAGAGTTTATCAATATGATTATTTTCCTATAGAATTTTTACATTTCTTATGCTGAATTATAATGGGATATAATAATATATATCAACGTTTTGATTATTTTTCTTACGTGCTTAACGTAAATGCTTTTCATAAAAAGAAAAAAAAAAAAAAAAAAAAAAAAAAAAACCTTTTTTATTCGAAATATTTAGAGTAGAATGTGAACTGAAGTCGAAGTATTCCCTATAACTTTCTAACAACAACAACAACAACAAAAAAGAGCAGATATTATATTTCGCAAATTATGGTGTACACTGCTGTAATTGCGCTATTAAAATCCGATTGTACGCTTGCTCAACTACTAAACTCAGAGTTGACCATTTAAATTACAGTATTTCAAATTGTTAAAAAGATACGAATTTAAAACAGAACGCGAAGTACAAGATAAGAAGCGCGATGTACTGCTAAAAAATTGTCTGCCTATAGCAGTGCCATCTGCCTGAAGCGGCTGGGCGAAAAAATACAGTCAGCGGCAGCGGGATAGGTTGGAGAAACCTTACAGTTTAAAATTATATGCAATCACATTAAAAAAGGTTTCGTGGGATTTAATTTTTTTTTTTTTTTTTTTTTTTTTTTTAATTAAAGAAATTATATTAAAAAATAGTGATTCTTCTTTTTTTTTTCTTTCATTATTTTTTAATTCATTTAAATATAGTGGCCATACAAACCTGTTAGTTAACAATTATTATTTAGTAAGTGCTCCAAATTTTAGATATACTTTTAAAATTGTAATATTTAATTATATGAAAACTTAATTTTCCTGTTTATATAGGAGCTTCCTTTAAAAGAAATGTAATAAGATCTTTTTCAGAATCGTTCATAAATGCAACGTGAACGATAATATAATAATATTATGTACCACAGTTTTAATAATAATCAATAATAAAATGCTTATTATATTTAACTGCTCTCAAATTCCACGACCAATCAAGTATTTTGTTGATATAGCCTCAACAAAATTTTGTTACCAGAATTCAAATTATTTTATTGTTTTGATCAAACAGTTTTGTTGATTGAACCAATATTTATTTCAATCGACAAAATTATTTTGTTGGTTTAAAAAAAGAGTTTTGCTGATTGAGCACATCGTTCGCTCATTGGCTGTTTACATAGAGACCTGTGACGTAGCTTATCGGACTATCCCTTGACATTGACGCTTCCTTCAAATACATTTTGTTTGTTAATCGAATCAAGCTGATTTTGTTAAGTGAACAAAATTATTGTTAAGTAACAAAATAAATCCAAAAAACAATCAATAAAATATTTTTTTTTTTCAACAAAACAATTTTCCAGCATAATTTTACTCTGATTAATAAAAGTTATTTACAGTAAAGTTTATGAATGTTTTAAACATAGATTTACAAATAAAGGGTTTTCCATTGAGAGTGATACAATGAAAAAAAAATCACAGAAATTATGTGATTTTTTGTCTCTCTGTGTGTGTGTGTATATATATATACACACAGGGTATTAATGCACTCAGTGTATAAGTGCAGCGTGTAAGTGTATCAGTCATAATGCAATCAGTGTATTAATGCATTCAGTGTATAAGTGCAGTGTGTAAGTGTATCAGTCATAATGCAATCAGTGTATTAATGCACTGATTGCATTAATACAAACATTGTGTATGATTTTGCAAAATAATGAAGCATACAAGATTTTAAAATTTACACAGTAGGCGGAGTTAATAGTCTATAGTAGTCCAAACCATCCATTTCTTAAAAGGTTAAAATGATGTTTGTGGCTATGTGTTCCTATACAATTCTCATTCAGTATGATGTTCTCTACCTACCCTCCTAGTATGTCCTATAACCTTAGAATCTCCCCGTGTGTATATATATATATATATATACGAGTGTGTGCGTGTGTATCTAGAGAGGGGGGAGTGGAGAAAAAGAGAAAGAGAGATTTCTATAATTTAAAATATTATTTAAATAGTAGATTTAAATAGTTGCTTAGAAAATTAACACTAAGCACTCGATAAATCAAAATATAATGAAATATCTACCTATATTATAAAACACAAAAGGACAAAAAATAGAATGTGTGGAACAATGAGACAAAGTATTTTTGTATTATTTTTCATTAACTAACACAACATGTGATGTAAAATCACGTGTCGTATATTTTTTCAGATTTTTTTTCTTTCATGCTACTAGACGAAGATAAGTGAAGTGTGTGTTTCACCACTATATCATAAAGAATAATAATAATAAAAAAAAAAATATGCACAACTATCTGGGATATAAGATTTTTAATCTTGACATTAGATTGCTATAGATCTTTGAGGTCAGATGCACGGAACGTTAAATGTATTTGAAATTAATGTAATGATATATTTTTTAAAATTAAAATACATTTCCCCACCAAAAATTTTAAAGCTATTTTAATGAATAAATTTTCAACATTGAACAATAATAACTACTTTATGATATACGAAGGGAATTTTTATTAAAGTTTAAATGTGGCAGTAAATCAGCAAAAGCAGAATATGTATTATCACCATAATTTTTTCATTGGTGGGTGATAGGAATAAATATTCAGGTGAGGGTTTACGAGATCATGATACAATTAAAAGTTAAATAGCCATTATTATATAATAGGATTTTTAACAGCGACGTGTAAAATTGTATTCAGATGGATGGTTAAAGTAACTAAGTGACCGTTATGCCTAATAAATCCACACAAAATATCACGATAATGATATCTCCCTCAAATAATTTATATATATATATATATTTAATAATAATAATAATAATTATTATTATTATTATTTCATAGGTACTGTATTGATATTGAATCTACCACTTTCTCTAAGTTGCTAATTTTATTGCTACTGTTCTAACAATTGGTCTAATTTTGCAAAAGATTTCTGGAGTTAAACAATATCTTTCTGTTATCAACATCCCTTTCAACTATTCGTATATATACAAAAGAAATTTTGGGATTATTTACAAATGTTTGTTCAGCTAATATGATTTTGTAGCTTATTTTCCAATAATTGCCTAAGAAATAAAATATCTCAGAAAAGTTTTAGAAAGTTTAACTGAAGTGATTTTTGATGAAAATTATTAATACTAATCAGTAAATTATTCAATATATTTTGTATTATTTTGATTAACTATTATATTTATAAGGTATTCATTAAAGTCACCCGATCTCTCCTACTGAGACTATGAATTGACTACGTTACTTATAAGTTTTATCTAGTTAATAATAAGTTACTAATACGTTACTAATAAGTTACTAATAAGTTACTAATAAGTTTTCAGAAAATATATCATTATTTAGAATTATTGAAATTATAGAATCAGAAATTAGGTTTCAACTGGTCAGTGCTATATAAAACCAGGACTTGACTTTAAACAGATACAGTAATTTAAATTTACATCGACGTTTACAACGACAAAAAAAAAAAAAAAAAGATACTGATGATTAAAATAAAATAAAATAAAATAAGATTCGCATACAACAGTTTCGATTAGATCGTCAACAGTAAGCATATCGTCATCAGATTTCTTTATTGGTGTGAATTTTATTATTTTGGCGTTTCTAATTTTGATGTAAATTAATTTTATTGTAATCAGTGATATCTTTTATAGTTCTAGATAAAAAAAACCTATAACAAGAATTTCTGTTTTCTTGCATTTGTATTTTTATTTAAAAAAACCTCAATAAAACCTTTCAACACTTGTAACTATCAAAAGTAACAACATAATAATAGCAATAATAATAATGCGTATATGTGGCATTAAATTAAGCAAATGATTCTACGATTAATGGTATCAGAGATGAAGGTACAGTAACAATTACAAACTGTTTTTGCAACTAAGTTGCATCAAAATTTTTTAACTGTGATCATAAATCCCTCCCTTGATTGTTTCAAATCGAAGTTTGAGATCTAGCATTGGAAATCACAAGCAAAATGAAACATTTTTTGTACTTCGAACAGTGATCATCATAAGATAACGTAAATATAGACAAGCAGTTTTTTGCTTGTTCACTGAAGAACATATAAACATTGAATAAATTAGGAAATTTGCATTTTAAGTAAATAAATAATATCAAGAGATAAGCTGAATATTGAATATTGATATTTATATAATGAATGTCTAATCAGAAACAATTATCCTAGATAAAAGTACCACGTTATACGAATAGATGAACAAATAAGGGAGAGTTAATTTCCTATAATTGTGAATATAGTATTTTTACTTCCATTACCCGACTACGTAATGGAAGTATTGTATTCGGTCCAAAAATTCGGTCCAATACCGAGTTTTCACCTGAATTACACGTTTTAAGGTCTCCTGAGTCCAAAAAAGTAGTTTTTGGCAATTGGTCAGTGTGTGTGTGTATCTATATATGGGGGGAATCTTCTGGCAGTCATATCTCCGAAACTAATAAAGATAGAACTACAAAACTTCAGCATTGAAACAGGTCTGCTGTACAGATGAATTTTCCAAATTTTGGTGAAAATTGGAAAACCGGAAATGAGACATCGGAAATGGGACCGTTAGTCCGTATTTCAGAAACGGCTCTAACGAAACTGATAGGCGTCCTGTGTAAATAGCTCAATTTCAGGTCTCGCAAGTGCGTTCCTTTAAAAACAGCTGCACGATTTTTTTCAAAATCGCCATATTAACTCTCTTTTAAATATCCCTTTGTGTGTAATAATTGTTTTCCGGTTAATAATTGAGTTTGCCAAGTTTTGGTAAAAGTTGGTATCTCAAAAACGGCTCTAACGATTTTCTTGAAAATTGTCATATAAATCCATTTTAGATATCATATAAATCCATTTTTGGTATCCTTTCTCATGTATTACGTGGTTATTACAGGAAAATTAACAGTCATCCTGCTTAGGTAGGTCAAATTTAGATCTCGGAAATTGGTGTTTCAAAAAATAACTTTATCATTTTTTTTTTAAAATTTTTTAACTCGCTATGTGAACTTTTCTTTATATGTCTTTACACGTGTATCAAGCATCTCTTACAAGAAAAATTTTATGTTTGAACTTCGTTATTTCATTTTTATGTCTTCTGATCACATTATCTCCAAAAAATGCATATAAAACGTGTAATAGTGGGTAATGGAAGCTGTGTGGTTGTTTCACACCAGATATTTTTAGTATATGTTACAAAAATAATCCTTAATATTCAAAAGAATACTGCTTTCCCATCGAATTTAAATTTCTAATGCTACATCTAATGGTTTCAAATCATGTAATAAAATCAATCAAATATTTTGACACTTCGCTAACTAAATGTCGAATAATTAATATCGATAATAAGCCAGAAGTATAATAGTAATAATAATAATAATATACTTGTGCAACGAGTATTTGATCAAAGAACTATTCGAAATCAAACAAGCACCATGTAAAATATCAGACGAACACATTAATATGTGGGGAAAAGTTATCTTTCTATAACTTGAATATAGTATTTTTCAATACACACACACACACACTCAAAAATAAATAAATAAATAAATAAAAAATCTATATTAATAATTAAAACATTATACTTTTCTATCAAATAACAATTTAAAATAGCATAACAAATGGGTTTCATTATTATTTGATGATCTTAATTTTAAAACTCCACAAAATTTTTGAGGCTTAAGTCCTTCATGAAAAAAATCGGCCTTAATCTGTACGCCAAAATCACACCTTTAACCCCTTGCCTTATGAATCGAGCGACGATTGTGTGTGCCACTTTCGATGAAAGCTTTTCTCATGCGTCGTGACCAGAAGCAGTTTCATCACGGGCTAAATTGTGAGCAAACCAGTGGACATTAATAGTACTGCATTTACTATTTAATAAAACCACAGAATTTGATAATTATATTTCATTTCATTTTTATAAAAAAAATGTTTAATGTTTTTATTTCACATAATATTATTTTTATGTTTTTAGTTATATAACAAAAGTAAAAATTTTCAGTCGTTTAAATATTTTCTCTGCAGAATTTATTGCGTGAATAACCTATAAGTGAATAATGTATAATATTAGTCAAAAATTTTGTTTAAAGGGGTATTGTTTTATTACCAACATTTTAAACCAATGACAGGAAATTAAAAATTTTCCAGTGTGTGATATTTCTCGAAACATTCAGGAACATGCAGCGCAACTTTACATTTTTTGCATTCCCACGTTGTTTCACTGCGCTTCTTATGCTTTGAGCAAACTTTACAAGTCCTGGCTGGTTTTTGTTTTGATGGTGTTGGATTAATATGTTTTGGAAAATGTCCCCAATTTCGTTCTTGCAGTCTCTCTGGCGTATCTCCAGTGGGTATTTGTCCTGTCCTATTATAGTTTGATTGTGCAGTTTTCAGTAATAATTCGGCTATGTCTACTCTATACTCAGCATAAGTTACTTTTTCTTTATGTATTTTCTTGTACAAAATGTTAGTGTTATAAAGTGCCATGTCGAATATGTAAAAAAAAAAAAAAAATTCCTGTATCCTTTGATGTGTTTCCTCATAATGGGGAAACAAGCTAACATTTGATCTTGGCGATCAACGCCAATCATGCCTTTATTATAATCAAATGTACATTTTGGTTTCAAAATATCAGATTTTCTTCCTTCAGAAATTTCTATTTTATCATGTTTAGTGGACAAGACATAAACATCTCGCTTATCTTTCCACTTTAAGGCGAATATGCCATTACTAGATCTCATTTCGCATTCACCCTTTTTAAGTTTTTTTTTCATTAAATCAATGGGCATATTTTTTCTATTAGAACGTACTGTTCCTATTGCATTCGTTTTATTTTTAATTAATCGTAAAAATAATTTTGGCGAAGAATACCAGTTGTCTAGGTATAGAGTGTGTCCTTTATGTACTACTGAGCTGATTAATTCCATGACAACATTTTCAGATGCGCTATCTTCAGGGTTTATTTTGTCGTTTTCGGTATATATTTTTAAATGATAACAATAACCCGATGCCGATTCACACAATTTATAAAACTTTATGCCAAATCTGGCTCTTTTGGACGGATTATACTGTTTATACGATAAACGTCCCTTAAATTTCATTAGGGATTCGTCGATAGCGACATCCTCTTCCATATTATATACTTCTTTGAATTTTTTATTGAAAAAAGTTGAAACAGGTTTTACTTTACTTATTCGATCATAATTATCGGTTGTATTATTATTTGAAAAATGCAAAAACCTAGTAATTTGTAAAAATCTGGTGTAGGTCATAGTTTTCCGGAATATCGGTGTTTCAATAACCACTCTTTTAGTCCAATTCATTTGAATATTTGGTTTCCTAACTTGTGTCATTATAATACACAAGGCAAAGTACACTTTCATCTCATCACAATTTACAGGAACCCAAGTCTCGTCGATTTTTCTTTTTCTTCTTTCATCGCTTATACATTGCTCTGCATAGCAATTTGTTTCTGTTACAACAATTTCCCAAAACTTTTTGTCAAATATTGCATAAAAGAAGTCTAACTTTCCACTGTTCTCATTTAACTCACCTGTAGACGTTACTTTTATGCCAGGAGTTTCTGTATACTTCCATATCTTCGGTTGATTATTTTTTGATTGCCAAATCCATTGTTCTGATAACTGATTCCTAATATTTTCTTCGTCATTAGTATCGCTTTCATCACTAACTAATTTTTGCACACGTTTTTTATAGGACAAACTACACTGCTATCTTCAGATATATCTGAATCGGTATCTGTTTCAGTTTCTAAGGTGTAATCAGGATACTTGCCAGCACCCTTATTAGTATAAATTTTCCTTTTTGCAATTAGGTTAAATTTTTAGATTTTTTAAAGAACCAACAGTTAATTATTTGACGACTATATTGCAATTACGCCTAAGAATAAACGACCAACTCTTATATTGCAACTGTAACAAACAATAACGCAAAAACAAAAACATTATCGCGTAAAAACAATCACGTGTCTGACACAAGCTTTTCACTTTTGGCCAGAAAGAATCAGCACGTGTGTGATACGAGGTTCTCATTTTAGGCATAGCAGTACGATCACGTCTCCCATACGTTGTTTTAAGGCAAAGGGTTAAATTTCTTACAATTACCATTCCGTAAAAATCCTTGGTGTATGTGATTCCATGACAATTCATTAGTATATTCGAGACGTTTTAACGAAGAAATGTTCATTCAAATTCCAGTTATGTATAAATTTTCGTAGTGATTTGGAATCCATTTATAAGGCGAAATCTCAGTCTGAGGTTAAACCCGACTAGATTCAACATTGCATTAGGGCTGCCTAACGGGCTATTGGTAACGGTCTCGGATATATCCATGGGGGTGGTGTCGGGTGGGCCGGAGACATGTCATTACAATTTTGAAACTTAGTGGAAGGAATGACTTCCTCTCTTCGTTAACTCCAGAGGTATAACTTTACGAAACATGGAAGAATCTTGGTCTGTTTAATTCTCAATTATTACAGAGGACCGTAGGCGTAGAGCAACTAAGTTGTTTATGGTAAAAAAGCAAAAAACCATTAGCGCTGAATGATAAAGAATAAGAAATTTGTAAACAAAAGCCGTAAAATAAACACACAATAATTGTTTATAATCAAAGAATTAAGCACGATCTTTCATTAGATGAAAACAATAGGCAGGAGTGCAGTGTGAAAGTTGCAACAGATAGATCTAACATACCTAAAGCATAACCTAATGTATGTAACGTAAATAACTAAACTGCTTTCTATTGTTTGTTATTTTTACAATATAATATATATATATACTAGCAGACCCGGCCACGCGTTGCTGTGACTAAGTTATACGTTGAATTATACGGCTGTAAACTATTTAGTACAGTCAAATTATTATTTACGAACAAAGACGAAAACGTTGCAGCCGATGTAAAAACCCACAGAGTTGAGATTTGAAACTTAGGTCAAAATTTGGAAGCGATTGATAAAAATTTTCGTAGTGTTGATATTAAGCACAAATTAATTTTACTGTAGGGTCCTATAAATTTTAATGGAGAAGTGATATTTATTATTTCTAATGCTACTTTGGATAAAATTGCTAAAATGACTAATATATAAATTAAATTCTATTAAAATAAAAGTATAAAAGAAACAGACGATTTTAAAATCAATTTTTATGGAGGAGTGAAATATAATATATGCTATAATGGATAATTTTACTATAAAATGACCTCATCATTTTAAATATTTTAAAGAGGGCAACAGCTGTAGTTATAAGAAGGAAAACAATAACGCTAAACCAGAAAAATAAGTAAATTTGATAAATATTTTAAAACTTTAAAATTGGAAATCTTATGAAATATTGGACATTTAAAGTAAATACATGTATCATTTTAAATAGAAAAAGATTTTGGAAAAGTTTAGTGTATTTTAACGAAGTGATGAGAAGTTTTTGAGTATGTTAAAATTTTAATAGTAAATTCAAGTTAATAAAGATGGGAAACATTGAGGATTAAGATAAGAATAATTATAAGATTAAAAAAAAAAAAAAACTTTTTATATACCATGCTTTTAAATTTTAATATACTAATAATATACTAATTAAAAGGAAAATGATAAATATTATATCATAGTTTGAAGTCAAATTTGTTTTCAAATGTCTAAATAAAATATCTGATGTAAGATACTAATATTTTGCAGCGGAATAGATTTCATTTCTGTCATCCTTGGCAAAAAAAAAAAAAAAAAAAAAAAAAAAAAAAGAATATCGCCAAATTATCTGGCGAAAATATTTAATTCCTTTCAAAAATCATGGTTATTTTAACAACTTATATTAAAAGAGTAATGAATAATATGAAACAATATTTCGTACAATACATATTACATGTCATACATACGTACAATGAATAATACATATTACATTTCGTACAATGCATACATCTGGCATGTATATTTTCGTGTTATGCTTTTGATCGCCAAATAATAATAATAATAATAATAAAAGCCAAGGGCGACAGAGTTTTGAAATTTAAAATTAAAATTTTGTCAATTTGACAGCAAAATAATTCAATCTAACACCCGCGATAACTAATACATATCTATACCCAAATATAAGGATTAAAATCGGGAAATAAATTTCCTCGATTTTTAATAATTTCTTACAAAAAATACAGTGGGCAATTAACATAGGAAATCTTTTTCTTGGCTGCACAGACGGTCAGTAAGTCACACTTCGCTTGCGTATAGAACTCATAGATATAGTATAGCATATATAGAATAGAGTGATCATTGGGGAGAAAAAAGTTATTCCTTTTCATTTGGGAAAAGACGACGTTTTTACCAAAATTTGGCCGTCTTTCCCCGAGTGAATACACACGGGAATACATACTAATATTTTAGCAAATAAAATTTATGAATAATTTATTTGCTAAAGGGGAATGGAAGACTCCAGATACAGTTTCAAATTCATATTTCTTTCTTTCTTTTCTTTTTTTTTTTTTTTTTTTCAATACCACTTAATGGCTGTTTCCAAAGCTTTTATTTATTTATTTATTTATTTTTTTTTTTTTCGGCATCAAAAATCTTTGTACGATAACATGGGGATGAGAGATCTATATATATTACTATATCTATGATAGAACTACATTAGCACTTTATCAATGTGTATAAAATCTTTAAATTGATTATGACGTCAATTTTCGTGAAATGCATAATTTAACTTTTTATAATTTTTTAACGTTCACGTTTGATTAAATGTATTTATTTTTATGTCGAAAGAAAATGAACTCGTATTTTTTTTTTTTTTTTTTTTTTTTTTTTTTTTTTTTTGGCAACAATTAAATTAATGGAACTCACAGATATTTTGGAGCAACTTTAATAAAGGTCTATAATTAACGAATAATTGCAATAAAACAATATTGTGACAATAAATTGAGATAAAAACTATCCTATCTCTCAAGTTGGACCAAACTGCACACAGTGTGCAAAATTTTATTAAAATCGGTTCCTTAGTTTAGGAGTTTACCCCGGACAAACATCGTGACACGTAATTTATCATAAAAAACGGCAGTTTTTTGAGTGACGCAGCAAAGCTCAAACAAAGCTTAGCAGCGACACTCTATTTATCATAAAAAACGGCAGTTTTTTGAGTGACGCAGCAAAGCTCAAACAAAGCTTAGCAGCGACACTCTATTATACAGCTAATTTAACATCAAAGGAATTTGGAAACGCCGATATTTAATATCTCAGTAAATTGGAGATATTTTGATCTAATATTTTCAGAATAATCTTTTATCTTCTGCATGATGCTATCCTGAAAGTTTCACACTTCAACATTGTATATATTTTGAGATCTGGAGTTGCAATTTAAGACTTCAAAGGAAAAATGTGTTTTGTGTGAGTTTTTTTTCTCGAAAACGGCTCGAAGAAATTTTATGAAATTGATATATGATATTAATTTATTTCGTCTGAGACGCATGACGTTCTCCGTTTTTCCCAAAAAACTCTTATTTCTTAGATAATTTAGCTTAAAAATCGAACTATTTTTCCTCCGCCATGAATGCTTTCCTTCTGCAGATTCTCAGAATTCAGAACAGGCGTCATTCGGTTTTCTGAGGCTGTGGTTGGTTGGTCCAATCTGAATGCAGTCAATAAAATATTTAGATTTTTTTTATTAAATGCAAAAAGGAAACTTCATTGTTTGTTTTAAATACTTATTATATATATACTAAATTAAATTTTACTTAAATATTTCTTTCTTTTTTGTTATGAAGGAAATTATTTGATTTTAAAATTTCACATTTCCGCAAAATACTATTTAGATAATATTTCAAATAAGGAAATATTTTGTAACTATATGTATTCTATTTAATAATTATTCATAATAAATTTATAATTTTTTAAGAGAAAATATTTCACATTTTTTTCCGATTAATTTTTTCCGACGTAAAACCCAACTAATCAATCAACCGATTAATTTTTTTCATCATTCATGTATTCATTCGCCGCCTCTGATTGGTGTTTCCTTCCTGCGCTCTCTGACTGGCTGAGACAGTTGTGGTTTTATTGTACAAGGCGTTTGCGGGAGCGGAGCTCCTCTCAATTTGCGCATGCTCCAATTTAGAGAAGAATTTCGAAGTATTATTGAGAGAGAAAAATTTTGGCGCCATCTTTTAACTTCATATAGAGTTACTATAAAAACGAGTGTGATCGCTTTCTCATTATTGTTTCTATATTTTTCTTTTGTAATTCGTAGTTCCTTTCTAAATTTTTATTACCATTCTCTCGCTCTCCTTTTTTTTTTTTTTTTAATTGAATTGAGTGATGTAATTCTGGTGCGCTAATTTTTTTTCCCCCTATTAAGACAAAATGGAAAATAAAAGGATTACTCTATATTGCATTACAAGAAATTTATATATATTAAATAAGAAAGGCTTGCTCATGTATATTAAAATTTAATATTTGAAGTATCATAATCAGGGGGAAACTATTTATTTAAAAAATGGAAGATAAACATATTATTGGTAAAATGACTAAATTATTATTATTATTATGCATTATTATTTTGTTCTTAATGAATGGCAGTCTGTAATCAATTGCTGTATAAATAACAATAAAATCATTAAAATATACTTCAATTTTATTATTTTGCTATTAGGCAATTTATGATTTTTAAAAAATTAAATGTCCATTATGTATTTCTACCAGTAAAACAAGAATATTTCGCCCCCCCCCCCTATACATAAGCACTTCAGATAGTAATAGTTTAGGTTAATGAAATTTCCTTTTACATGATTTTAATTTTAAAACCAATTATAAGCTGTTTTTTTTTTTTTTTTTTTTTTTTTTTTTTTAGAATTTAAAAAGAAATAAAGAAAGTATATATTATTTCTTCGGTGCATTGCAGAAAAAAAAAAAAAGAATAGAAAAAGAGGGGGGGGGGGGATTAGCAGAATATATTAATATAAACTAAACTTTGTCTGCATCTAATTATTCTTTAAAAAGGAATTGAAATTTGATTTATCAAAATAAATAATCGTTAATAAATGAAAGTATTTTTGTAAAATTATATGAATATTATATGATCTGCCATCTTGTTTCGAGTGCCAGCTATTTGAAATATTCAAATTCTCATTAAAAAGGTATTTATGATCCAATTTACTTAAAACTCCATATATACGTAGCCCTCATTAATATTTCCATTAAGTCCATTAATTAATTGTAGCCGCCATTTTTAAATAAAATGGCAGCTACATGATAAGGAAAAAAAAATCTACTCTTTCTATGAGCTGGAAGGACTTGATCAGTTGATCAATAACCCCTAAAAAGTAATGATATCAGAACAAAAACCCTTAACGGGTTAAAAGTTTGTGACGCAGCACTTTATTTCGATATGAATTGGAAATATGGGTCTTAAAAATAATGATATCAAATTTTGAGTGACGCTTTGCTATTAATTGAAATATACATAGATTTTTCTCATTTCATAATTTGCTTTTTTCTTCTATTTATATTTACATCACAGTACATTCATAATATTTTCAACTTCAACGTGAAAAAATATATAGAATTTACTCACTGATGCTTTTTCATTTGCATCTCGTGAATTCAAAATATGAGTTTTAAAAGAAATGATATAATTTCAGTGACGCCTGAGTGTTACTTTAAAAAGATTTCTTTTTAGATTTCATAACAATCACTTTTGTTTTGTTGAATAAAGTGTATTTACATATTGAAATAATGATTTTAATTTTTAAATATACTGTCAAATAATCAAACTTTCACTCAATGTACATTATAAATTGAAGTTATCTAGTTCAATAAATTGATTTGTCTATTGCGTCACGCTATCCAAAACTGCAAGTAAAATTTCTGCAAATGTTTTCTTTTTGCATCACACAATCTCTTTGTATCATAGTATTAACAGTGAAAATGTGTGCAAAGTAACATTTACATAAATTTTACTTACAGTTTTGGATAGCGTGACGCAATAGACAAATCAATTTATTGAACTAGATAACTTCAATTTATAATGTACATTGAGTGAAAGTTTGATTATTTGACAGTATATTTAAAAATTAAAATCATTATTTCAATATGTAAATACACTTTATTCAACAAAACAAAAGTGATTGTTATGAAATCTAAAAAGAAATCTTTTTAAAGTAACACTCAGGCGTCACTGAAATTATATCATTTCTTTTAAAACTCATATTTTGAATTCACGAGATGCAAATGAAAAAGCATCAGTGAGTAAATTCTATATATTTTTTCACGTTGAAGTTGAAAATATTATGAATGTACTGTGATGTAAATATAAATAGAAGAAAAAAGCAAATTATGAAATGAGAAAAATCTATGTATATTTCAATTAATAGCAAAGCGTCACTCAAAATTTGATATCATTATTTTTAAGACCCATATTTCCAATTCATATCGAAATAAAGTGCTGCGTGACAAACTTTTAACCCGTTAAGGGTTTTTGTTCTGATAATATTTAGCGAAATTTCTTCTTTATATTTTCTGTTAAGTTGGTTATAGTCAATGGTTGTTTACAAGTACGATGCGACTTATATCCCATGTTTTATATGGTTGAATATTTAAGTAATAATTTTTGTGTTTTTGATATATATATACAGATATATATATATATATAATAAAATAATCCTTAAGCGCATTGAAAAAAAAATGCTAATATATACATATATATATATATATATATATATATATATATATATATATATATATATATATATATATATATATATATATTAAACGTATACAAGAGACATTTTGTGGGTTTGATTTACATAAGACAGGAAAGAAAGAATTAAGATATAGGTAAATTGAAAAAACTTAGAGGAATTTAAAAGCAGTTACAATAATTGGATTAAATGTCTTAAAAAGCACAGCAGAAATCTTTTTATATCTGACACAGTTTTTCAAAATGAATGCTTGTGTCAAACATATTTAAAAACATTCAATTGTTATATCAGTTTTTATGTATTAAAAATAACAATATCACACCAATTAAAAAACATATAAATATGTGACAGGAATGCATTCTTTTATATATGTATTTATTATTTGAAAAACACATTATGAGAAAATTAGGAATTTTAAATAGTCTTGCATAATTACTTTCAGACATCGTAACCTTGAATACCAATTTTGCTCTGATCTGGTATAAACAGAAATAGTTGTTGAAAAACAAGGAAGAATAGCGAACTTATGAACATGTTTTTTCAATAATTATTCTGACGAAACTTTTGCATACAAATTATCTAAAAGATTAACTTTTACATAAATGTTTACAAAACAATTCACAGAAACACGCAGTGATAATTGTAATAACATATTTCAGAAGATGATAAATACACCTATATATAATGAATATCCAATTCCTATTAATGACTCAAACAGTGATAATAATGATAACTATATAATAAATCCGCATGGATAAAAACAGCTTATTTGTATTCTTGACCAGAAAGTGATAAAATTCTTAATTCAAGTTCAACCTTCTTATTTCATCAACTTGTCAATCGCTGGGTAACTTAAAATTTATTTCTATATCAATTAAGCGCTGCAAGAAGCCGTTTCAAAACCACTTTCTTACAAGATAACTGTTTCTTTACATTCTCATTGAGGATTATTCATATCCAGGTCAAGGATTAAGAGAGGATAAAAAAGAGAGCAATTTAAAATGTTGGTTACGCTTGAAATAAAAAATAGTTTTACTATTTCTGTTGGATGCTTTCAAAATAAAACAAATGTTACGCTTAGGTGTCAAAACTGGATGAGAAGACTTTAAAGGATTAAAACATATTACTTAAGAAAGAAGACATCTCAGATTCCACGAATGTGCAATCTTGTAAACGAGTTTATTTTAAGCTTTTCATGAGTATAATTTTAATGGATTAAAAAAATGACACATTAAAACTTTCGTTTTATGGTGATATCTGATCGGAAAAACCAATTTTATCTGGTCAGGATCAAGATGGAGAAAATGATGTAGATATTTCATGAAGCGTCAACCTTATCTTTAATTTAACTAATTTTTATCGTTGAAGAATTAATAAATGGGCTCTTATCATGGATAACACAAATATATATTTAATTAATAGCAATTATGGTGACATAAAATAATAAACAGGAAAAAATTATATGTTGCCGCACATTAAGAAAATAATGCACTAAATCCTATATATATATATATATATATATATATATATTTCATATTTAAAAAATGTTTAAAGGCTATAATAATAAATGTTTAAAGGCTATATTTAAATTTATTTTCCTTGAATATGTTACATTAAATTTCACAAAATTAATTTAAAGCGACAAAGACAATCATAAAATGTATGTAACATAAGTATGTGAACCAGTAAAAAAGTACTCAAATGCAATATAATTTTTTTATCTAACTAACTATAGGATATCAGGTCAAACTAACCTGATATCCTATTTCTCATTGCATGTAAAATCCAACAAACTCGAACAAATCCTTCTAAAATTAGATTGTTCGTTCGAAAATAGAACGAAATCTTACGACATCGAATTCAGCAGAGGTTTTAAAATAATTTGACTCTTCAAATTCATGTTAATATTTCTACCATATAGTGTACGTATTTCAAAATTTTAATCAGAACCACTTTCTATTGCAGAAAATTTATTAAATTTGTCATCAATTTTATTTTAAGTTAATAAGCATATCAAAAGGAGAACACTTAGTTGTTTAATGGTTGCTTTTACCATTACCTAAACTTTAACCGTGGTCTAAGGTTAATTTCTTTTGAGATCTTAGCCACGATCTAGAATGCAACTGACTTTTTAAAAAATTACTTTATTTAGAAAAAATTACTTTTGTCTTCTCATCACGTTCGCGATAATAAAGCTCATCAAATTTTCGTAATAGTAGGAAAGTAGTTACTTTGACCATGGCATCAATAATATGAACCAGTATGCGGTGTTCAGAATTAAAATTACAGACAAAATTAAGGTTACGAATACAGTCAGCAGAAAAACCATTCAAGCGCTAGCAATAATTCCTATTTAAAAGATGTGCACCTAATACTGTTTTGTTAAATAAATATTTGTGGAGTCATGATCTTATGCTGTTTATAAAGAAGTAAGTTGATGATAAAAATTAGCAATACAGAAGAAAGAGAATAAATTTCATAATCTATGCATAATTTGACTGCCCTACCATTTATTAAGTTCAAGATTTTTCTGAATTTTCAAAATAAGGCTTGGAAACATATTAAAAAAAAAAAAAAATAAAATAAAAATAAACAAATAAATAGTAATGTCTGAAGTTTTGCTCAGTTTTTAATTCATATTTATAGAGATTTAAGCATAAAGGTTTTCATTTCATATATCCAGTGCAATCTGAAAGGATGCCTGGAGTATATCCAATTTATCCAATCCGAAAAATTTTATTTAAAATTTTTTCCTTTTTTTTTTTTTTTTTAACAATTCAATAACAGTTATCTGCTAAACTGCACTGAAAAACAAAAATTACAGCGCAACATTTACAACAAAAATTTTTTGACCACCACAAGATTCGAAAACAAAATACTACATTTTTTCTTAGATTTATAGATAACATGTTTGTTTAATTTGAATGCAATAAAATGTAAACGTGGCATCATTTTCAAAGACTATTATAAGTATTTCATTCGGGAGATTTTCTGAAAAAGCCTTCATTCTAAAACGTTATTAAAAAAAAAAAAATATATATATATATTTTAATTTTATTCAGACTCTACGTCATTTTAATGTATTCACAGTAAAATATTTAAATCGCCACGAAAGCGTAATTCTAGAAAGTTTTTTTAAAATCGTTTCACCACTTTTTAATTTTGAAAGTTCAGAACCTCTACTTCGAGAGAATGGATACATTGGAAGTAGCCTACATATCATATTTGAAGATTCTAGCTACACTATCCCTATAAAAACTTTACAAAAATGTGATTTTTGTAAAGTTTTTCCTCATTCCCTCCCATTGCTCATGCGCTAGAGATCTCAAACTGTCATAGTACTTCAACACTGTTAAAATTTTCAACAGAAAACTCTGTGTAATCTATTATCTTAAGTCTTCCGTAGAATTACAGCGAAAAATAAACGGAGATGTTAAAAAACTTATTTTATACATTCATTTCAATAACTAATATTAATTTAATTAATCATTGTTGAGAATATATTTCGGACATAGAATACTTTTTCTAAAGTAGAAACAGTTATTTTTAATTTTAATTAAAAAATTAAATAGTAAAACTAGGTAAAAATACAGAATAAAAATTGAGAATCTCGATTATTAACTTTTAACTAAGAATTACTGTAAATTTACAGAGACTCTGGATAAACATTAACATTAAATTTACAGAAATTTTTAACAGTGAACCTACTAATAAGCAGTATCTGCTTCAAGTTTAATTGAAATCGGTTCTGTATTTTGGAGGAGGTGAAAGACACAGATATATATATATATATATATATACATACAAACATGTATATATATACATACAATGATTTATATTTTTATAAAGATAAGTATTGGCGATTATCTTATAATAAAATGAGCGTTTGTAATATTTTATATTAAGTAAAATTATTTCATATTTGTAGAAGGGCTATTATCTCTACAAAGAAATCATATTAGTGGTTCACAGGATTTTAAATTATGAATTTAATGGTCCATTGAACCGAAAAGATTACAACCTCTCTTAACCGTATTTCACAAACTAACTCGACGCCATGAATTATATATATATATATATATATATATATATATATATATATATATATATATACCGGGTGATTCAAAATAGATGTTACAGCGATTATCTCGTAAACTAAGAAAGATAGAAACATACTTCCAATTACAAAATTAATGCAAATTAAGAGTAGATTTCAGACATGGCATTTTTTTGTACAAGGGGCTGTATACATATTAAATACGAAATTTAATTTTTATACGGCCCCTCCTATCATATGACTTATATTTAGAACAATATTCTCCTCGCTCTAACAATCAGAATAAAAAAAAAATCATCTTTCTAAGTCAAAATCTCGCTGAGTTATTGCAATTTCAAAATTCTAGCATTTTTCGCCAAATCTTAAGGGGTTGTATCAAAAGTGAGAAATTGTAATTACTATAGCTTTTGTAATAAGGCACACGTTGATCAGCGTTTGGGGGAAAAAAAGAAAAATCATTCAGGGAAAGACGGCTATTTTAACCTGTAATGTCTCTGTGAATACACAAGAGAATATTCATTGATAATTTAACAAATAAAATTTATGAATAATTTATGTACTAAAAGGGAATTTTTCAAATTCATTTTTATTTCTTTTCTTTTATACATTCTCTTACTCATATACACGGTGTAGAGAAAGAATTGTTTTCCGAAAATAATTCCGAAGTCAAATTTCCGAAAATTAGCTTTTGTTATATTTGCACGTTTTCAGATCCTCTGAATTCAAAAATCATGTTTTAAGCGGTTGGTCTCTCTCTCTCTCTTTCTCTCTCTCTCTCTCTCTGTGTGTGTGTGTGTTTCTGTGTTATTAGAATATCTCAAGAACAAATAGTAGCAGAAATCCAAATTCGATATTCTAAATCCGTATCATATTGCGGTGCTACACTAAAGTATTCGCTGCGATCAGACAATTGTTTGTTTACAGGGTCATCCAAGAGATTTCAAATACATTACGTCTGTGAGCAAAATTTCTCATATGTACAGTGCGACATGTGTATACCGCACTAAACAAAATGAAAAGAACAGATTTTTTATACGCATAAAAGCATGTTTTATGCAGATTGTGGTATAGCAATCATTCATCATTCATTTACAGGGTTACCCAGAGTATTTTGATATATTAGAGCCATACTTGGGAATTGCTGGAAGTGTATTTCAATTTATGTTACTTGTTTTACATATAACACTAAATTTACGTACACAAAGTCATTTGTATATAGTTTATAGACAATATACAGGGCGACCCAAAATTAAGGTAAATTTTTTTTTTTTTTTCGAAGAACACTGCTGACACAGAACGGAAAATTAACTTCTCATACCCATACTGTAAACAAAGTAGTTTTTGAAGAGCGATTTTTTTTTCTGTATAATACCACATTTTGAGGCCTCCTGAATACGAAAGGTAAATTTTTATTGGTTGATCTATATATATGTAGCAGCGATGAACAGAGAGAGAAGAAAAGTAATAAAATTTCGCTGTTTCGCTGCAAGCGAAACAGATTACACCATCCAGGAGGCAGTCGGTCCGGCTGCGATGATGAAACAGAACTCTTTTTTTTTATTGTTTTTTTACTGCTTGACTTTTCGAAGTGAAAATAAGAACTATCTTAGTGAAGAGTGAGTTTGGAGTTACGTTTTCGCTATGCAAGCGTTAACATCTTATATGCCTATGTGGCTTGATTATTTACGTGCTAATTAATCTGAAATGCGTCCTAAGTGGACATATCCCCTTAACGCGCGGTGTCCTCGCTGCAAGGACGCTAAATTTAAGATCCAGCTGCAAAAATTCATCCCGGAAATTTTTTAGCAAAAATTTACGTTTACAGCATATCAGAAAAGGCCAGTTTTTTTAACCTTCAAATTAAAAATTTCTTTTAGTTTAATTTAATTCATGAATTCCGGTGGCAGTATAATTTAAATGAAACGATTTGTCTTGCGCCGCAAAGGGTTAAATATGTTTTTTTGGACCTATGTGGTCATTTGTGTAAATAATATTGTACATAGTTATTTTTTTATTAAACTTTAATTAATTTAATAATTAATTCTCAGTGCTCTTTCTAGCCTCTCACTACATATATATGAATTATCAGCATAATTTAACAACAAATAATCTGGTGTGCCACTCACAGGACTTTCTCTTACCCTGAAATTTAATACCATAAATACAGGTTGGAGATTAAGAGGTAACATAAAGAGTACTGTAAACCTATGTTAAAATAATTCAAATTAGGCTTCGGAAAAGTTTTATATGATAGTTAGTTCTGTGTGAGAGGTGATCTCATGAAATTATTCGTTTCCTGAAATTTTTTGACGCAGGCAATAATCAAACTTTTAAAAACTTGACTTTGGTAATAAGAAAACCTCAAAACGTGCAAATACAAAAAAAAAAAAAAAAAAAAAAAAAAAAAAACAAGTGATGTATATTTAGCTTAAAAACATACATTATTTATCATATGTCTATGAGTAATTCATTTCCATTCCTGAGCAGTTTTCCTGGACATGGTAAAATATTATAGTAAAGCACTTTCACTAACAATAAAAGAGAATATTATAGCTTATATATTTGCAACCCTGTATATCTTTTGAAGAATATGTACAAACCACAAAGTGCACCTAAATATAAACCTATAGTAATAATATACGGCACAACCTGAAATGCACTTCCATCAATTTTCAGCTATTGTCGCATTATAATCTAGTTATTTTGTGTAGCCCTGTAAATGAACAGTGAATGATTTCCCTGCCATATTCTACATCAGGCATGTTTTTATGCATATAAAAAATATATATTCATTTCATTTGGTTTAGTGCAGTCTATAGACGTTAAACTCTACTTACCTGCAATTTCCCCCATAGACGTAATGTATTTGAATATTCTTGAGTGTCTTTGTACACGAACCATTTGTTTCATCTCAATGAAAAGCTTAGTGTAGCATCCCTATATGATACATATTTAGAATACCAAGTTTGAATATCTGCTGTAATTTGTTCTTAAGATATGCTGATAACAGACAGACACACACACACAGACCAACCGCTAAAAACACGATTTTCATATTCAGTGGACCTCAAAACGTGTAAATATAACAAAAACTCACTTTCGAAAATATGGCCCAAAAACAATACTTTCTCTACCTTATGGGTATGAGAAAGTAATACTTACAGGAAATGTGAATCTGGTACTTTGGATTCCATATCTAGTTGCCACTTGAAAAGTTGATCAAGATTTGCAAGTTTCAAGTACATTGATAACAGACTTGATTTTTGTTTTGATAAGTATAGGCACTATAATTAAACGGGGGTTGAGAATGGCGGTAACCCCCATGACATAGAATTATATATCTATACGATATCATATTCTATACAAAACATTTAGAATATTAACAATAAATATGAATTTCCTTATGATTTTTACAGTATAAAGTTATTTAAATGTAATTTATAAGAATGTCTGTCCCAAAACGCAATACATTGGCATTTTATGTGCGTTCCTGTACATAAACTAATTGTAGAGAATTAATTAATACCATTTTAAATAGGGAATATCATATAGTAAACCTGAATAACATATATCATTTCTGAAAATTTCTGAAAATATTTACAGACGCTGGGGGCGGGCAGACGGACAGATGGACAGTCAGACAAAAAAATATGCAAATTTAAATCCTATTCACAGTTAAAAATTGTTAAAAAATGTTTAATGTAAACGAAAATGCTATTCCAGCAAATGCCCAATAATAACCCTTAACGCAACTGAATATTTTTGTGTGCCCTGTAAATCTAATGCTAATTGTACTATACACTATAGAAAGTATTCTTTTCTGCATATGAATAACATATTTCAATTTCATTAAGATTTATGCAAAGTAATTAAAATTTGGTTTATAGAAATATCTTCACATAGAACGCAATGCTTTGGAATACTTTCGGGTGTCCCTGTATACAAAACAGTGATGGTGTTTACTCCATTTTCTATAGAAAATATCCGATAGAAAACTTTAATAACGTATTTCAATTTTATTAATATATGCATAAATTAAAGGTATTAAAATATGGTTTATAAAAATACCTCTCATAGAACACAATGCTTTGGAATACTTTCGGGTGTCCCTGTGCAGAAGCTAGCAGAGGTATTCACTCCATTTTCAATAAGGAACATCCGATAATGAACTGAAATAACATATATCAGTTTCAGGAAATTTTATGAATATTCACGGGAGTTAGAGCGCGGACACACAGAAAGACGAATGGACAGACAGACAAATCGAAGTCATTAACACTTTTCAACCTGGCTGGAATTGTTAAAGAGCCGAAGTCATTAAATTTTTCAAACATGATGGAAAGTGGTAAAAATACAGCGCGAAAATTCCACACGGTTTTGCTAGAATTTTAATTTTTTTCCTCTCTTAACGTGTTTAATTTGCAGGTGATCCCTCTAACTTTTTTAACAATACCGAATAATGTAAATTTGCATTAAGTTGTTGATTTCACGTGCTTGAATGATTTTAGTTGCTATTTTAAAATAAAGGATCTCTTTTTAATTTTTCTCATGTCATAGATATCCCCCTAAAGTGAACCCGTTGGCGTCGAAAAATAGATGCCAAAATTGAAAAAAAAGTGGTGTAAGTCATCATTTTCAAATTGCAATAACTCAGCGAGATTTTGACTTAGAGAGATGATTTTTTTTATTTTGCTTGTTAGAGCGAGGAGAATAATTTTCTAAGTCACATGATAGGAGGGGCCGTATAAAAATTGAATTTCGTATTTAATATGTATACACCCCCTTGTACAAAAAAAATGCCATATTTGAAATCTAGTCTTAATTTTCTCTAATTTTGTAATTAGAAGTATCTATCTTTCTTAGTTTACGAGATAATCGCTGTAACATCTATTTTGAATCACCCGGTATATTTCAACCCCTCTTCATTATTAAACTCTCAAAATTTTCATACATTAAACTAGGGGTGCAAAAAATGTTCAAACCTCGGAAATTTCCCCCAAACACAGTATAAATTTCCCTTAATAATGCAAAAATCTACTTAGCTATACAATGACATTTGTTCTATGTAATAAATCTTTAAGAGAATAAGTATACAGTGTAACATAAAAATATCGCTGTTAATGTATAAGCACTTCAAAGTAGCAAATTGTTATTTTTGATTTACATTTTTATTTTCTCTTAAAAAAATATTCAAAATTTCCCCAGTCAGTTTAAATTTCCCCCGAACCTCGTTCGGGCGTTCGGACATATTCTGCACCCCTGCATTAAACTACTGATTATATTCTATTACCATAAAAAGTTTCATTTCAAACTTCATATCCGATGTCTTTTACTCCCATTGTTTTACAGACTGACAATGCCTTTCGGAAGTTTTATAAACTGAAGTGAAGATTTATGTTGTAAAGTTTTCGGAAATTTTTATTATTTATTTATTTATTTATCACTAGCAGGTTTTGCCCTCTTCGCTGGTCACTATATTTAAATGAATTTAAAAACGAATCAGTATTTTTTATACCGTTCTACAAATTACAACTAAAAAGAAAATACATTCAAATTGCTTAAAAACTTCACTTCGGGCCCTCGCTGACTTCGGCAGAGACTTCTTCAACGCAACGTCTTGGTACTGGATAATTTAATTTAATTTAATTTATAGAAATGTCAATAATAGAGAAAAAATTGCATTAGTCATTTTCTTTTTGATAATAAGCAGAACGGAAAACGCATAATATTTTACATGGTGATATTTTGTATAATTAGACCAATTAAAAAAAAAAAAAAATGCTTTTCCTTTTTTTCCCACTCGCATTACAAAAATATTTAAAATAAAATTGAGAAAAATTGTGCAAAAACATTGAAACAGCTTGGACCTCTTGGCACTGTAGTACATAATAAATAATCTCTAAAAAAAAAAAGAGTTAAATTGAACACGTGTCATTTGTTAAATATATTAAAAACACTTTAAACACACGTACATTTAAATTTTATTTAAAAGATGTTAAAAAAAATTCATCCAAAGCTTTTCGCTTTAATAGTAAAGCATCATCAGGGATTTTTTATTACTCGTTTCCAATGAGCAGTTTTAAATGTTCATTTAGAATTGCTCATTGGAAACGAATAATAAAAATCCCTATTAAAGAGAAAAGCTTTCTATAATTTTTTTTTAAACATCTTTTAAATAAAATTTAAATTTACGTGTGTTTAAAGTGTTTTTAATATATTTAACTGTAGTACATAATTTAATTTTTTACAATTTTTCAACGTTCACGTTTAATTAAATGTATTTGTTTTTATGTCGAAAGAAAATGAACTTGTAATTTTTTTTGGCAACTATTAAATTATAACTAATATTTATTGTCATATTTTAATTAATTAAAAGAAAACTTTGCAACGTAATATCTTTAATAACTTGATATATATAGTGCCCACACAAAAAATGAACAGAGAGAGCTCTTTTAGAGCTCTTTTAAAAAGTTATAACATCTACAGTCATGGCCAAAAGTATTTGTACACTTTACGCATTTCTCTTTTATTATATCATTTATTTGATAAATAACAAAAGTATTCAACAACAATTGAAATAAATGTCAATAGCTGTCACTTATTAACAGTTTACAGTCATTTAATACTTTGTATGTCGACCCTTGGCTCGTAGGACGGCCTTAATCCGGGAGGGCATAGATTTTGCAAGTTTTTCGCAATACTCCTGAGTTATCTCTTGTACCCAAACCTTCTTCATAATTTCAGACAGATTCTTCTCTGAGGTCGGATTTGCCTGGCTAACCTTCTGTTTCATTACTGTCCACATGTTTTCAATCGGGTTGAGGTCAGGACTAGATCCAGGCCATGGCCCTAGGACTTCGATGCCCTCGTCGGCTACACTAAGGCCCATAATTTTATAGCAAATATGTATGCCTTAGAGAATATAAACAGTTTAGGACCAGTAGTAAAATCAGAATTTATTTTTTCCAGTTGTAAAAAAAATATTTAGGAAAAAAATAAGTGTACAAATATTTTTGGCCATGACTGTATGTATCTACATCTATGTAGTTATAACATCAGTATCTTTTTAAAAAATGCATCAGTTTTTACTTAAAAAAAAAAAAAAAGGCCAATTTTCATCACCAAAGTAGTTAAGTCTAGACCAATCAAAAATAGGAGTGGTCCACCTGTGTTCCCGACATCATATACATTTAAGTGATGCAAAATTCATTTTCATCTTACACACATAATCATTCACATTATTTTCTGAAAAAAAAAAAAAAAAAAAAAAAAAGCTTTTATAGAACACGAATAGCATAGTTCATTTCAAGAATCTATTTTCCAAAGAGGAAAAAATAAAAATAAAAATAAAAACATGCATTCGTTTTTCACGTGTTACATTTGAGGAATTTGCAAATATATATATATATATATATATAACTTAGGAGAGATTACGTGCGTGGAATATATCCACTTCATTTTAGAAATTGTTACAATGTTCACGGACAGTTTAAACCAAAGATCTTGGGCTAAACTTCGATTAAGATTGTGGGTGAAGGTTAACGGAAAAGTAAATATTTTTATGCACTCGTTATGTTTTTATACATAATGCAATTCAATTAAAGATCATACCAGATTTTAATATTGAAAAATATTCAAATGAAATGACATAAAGAGTTTTCATTAAACAAAATGTTTTTTATTACATTTTACTAACATTTTAAGTTTAAATATCAAACTTTTAACTCATTTTAAGTTTTTTTTCTTTCTGGATTTATGGAAATAGTTAGTTTTGTAACATTACGCGTGTAATGCATACATAACTAGATTGCTCGTTTCCAACTTGAAACAATAAAATAAATAAAACTACAACATTGTGATTACCACAAAACTTAATCATTCTATTATAATCATATAAATAGCGTATTTACGTTATTTTTTATATTGCAAGTAGTGTAAATAAGTAAATTTTCCACTCTTGTGTTTCTAAAACAGTGAGAACCAACAAAAATATCCACTGGGAAAAAAAAAAAAAGGCGAAAAGTATAGCAAACGTTCTTATTAAAAAAATCGAAAGAAATAAAATTAAAACAATATACTATCTTATAATAAGCATTTTGCTTATTATAAGAGATATTATATTATACGTTATATTTAATGTAGTTGTTATCCCACTTTGCATAAATGCCAAGTTATAATTACTATGCCCATTAGGAAAAGTACATAACATCAGCGCTATATGTTGTGTAGATGAACGATTTTTTTTCTTTAATAATAAATAATTTACACGTCAAGTTAGATGTAATTCCATGACACAAATGTTGACATATTCAAATTTTTATCTCATATTTTGTAAAAAAAAAAAAAAAAAAAAGAAAAAAAGAAATACATTACGTTAAATAAAATGAACTAAAATATTATCAAGACAAATTTGACTGTCTAATTTAAACTATAATTTCATATACACTCTATAACAAAAAAAGCGATGCACTAAGAAGGAGTTATCCGAATGGGACAAAAATTGTTAGATGTGATGTACATGTGGAGAAAAACAGTTTCAGAAAATTTGAATGATTTAATCAAGAGAAAGGGCCTCACAAAATAAACAAGTCAATAACGCGTTGGTCCACTTCTGGCCCTTATGTATGCAGTTATTCGGCTTGGTATTAATTGATAGAGTTGGCAGATGTGCTCCCGTGAAGTATCGTGGCAAATTCTGTCCAATTGGTGCGTTAGATTGGTAAAATCCCGAACTGGTTGTAGGACCTTTTTTATGATGCTCCAAACGCCCTCAGTGGAAGAGAGATCCGGGAATTGATCTCAACTCCATTTCACTGAGCCACCTATTAAGGGTCTTTGAAGTCACTGAAGTACCAGTTGCACGTAGGATCGATGATAATGATGAATTGGAGCTTTGAGTATCGTTTTGTCGATTGACTGGTTCTCACTTTCTGTTCTCTCTTTAGGCCGACCGTTTCCTCCCTGACGCTGTGTTCGACCATGGTTCACCCATTCCTGTCAATATTATCTAATAGTGGTACCGCCCCTATCCAATTGTCAAAAAAAAAAAAAAAAAAAAAAAATCGCAGATTAGACCATTGTATGCGAGGTATAGTTACTGTCTTTCTGAGAAGATGGAATAAAATTATCGAAGAATTTATGACCTGGAATCAAAATTTCTCATTTTTACTTTCCGAACACTATAGTGAGGAGAGTATTGTAATCATGTCAAAAATCCGAATTCGAGATTTTGATGTTTCTATACGTTTTGAGGTCCCCTGAGTCCGTTTTCACTATTTTTACGATGATGTATGTATGTGTGTGTGTATGTGTGTATGTGTGTATGTTTGTGAACACGCTAGCGTCTAAAGGCTTTGTTCGATTAACCTGAAAGTTGGTACGTATATTGTAAGTCACCATAGTACGAACCCTATAGATTTTGGTGAATCTAGCACTTATAGTTTTTTTACAGGGACACAAAGAAAAATTCTTTATCATTATGGCCTATGGGACCAAAATCTTAAAAGTGCGATAGCATCTAAACGCCTTATTCAATTGAGCAAATATTTTATACCCATATTATAGGTCACAGATACTCAATCTGTATAGATTTTGGAGAATCTAGCACTTATAGTTTTTTTACAGGGACACAAAGAAAAATTCTTTATCATTAAGGCCAATGGGGCCAAATTTTTAAAAGTGTGATAGCGTCTAAACGCCTTATTAATCTGAGCAAAAAAATTGTACACATGTTATAGGTCGCATTTGCACCAACTGTATAGATTTTGGTGAATCTAGCACTACAGTTTTTTTACAGGGACACAAAGAAAAATTCTTTATCATTAAAATATCATTAAAATATATTTCTCATATGGCCTATGAGACCAAATTTTTAAAAGTGCGATAGCATCTAAACGCCTTATTCAATTGAGCTGAAAATTTGTATGAATATTATAAATCACTGTTGCACTAACTATAAGCATTTTGGTGAATCTAGCATCTATAGATTTTTACAGGGACAAAACGAAAAATTCTTTATCATTATGATCTAAGGGCTCAAAGTTCAGTAGCGTTAAATAAAACCTCGTGTGATATATGGAGAAAAAAACACTCTATTATGGTTTTCTCTCTTTTGTTTGTTTAGCAATTCCTCTTTCTTTATTTTATCTACAAAACTGTTAGTTACTCAATGTTCGGAAAGTCGAGTGGAGTCACTCCAGATTTTTAATATTCTGCCAGTTGCGCAGTTTAGATACGTTGCAGTGTCGCATGCTCATTCGATGGCAGCCAAACTTTAAAATTTTGCATTTTCCATCGAAACCTGTATGTATGTCAATTTTTGTCCAGTTTACATTACTCCTTCTTGGTGCGTCGCTTTTCTTGTTATAGAGTATATTTCTATACATTACATTTCTCGTTACAATATCCACAAAACGTACAGCCTGATAGAAAGAGAAACACTCATTTATAAACATTTTTTTTTTTTTTGTTTAATTAATGATTAAGTTATATTAGTTATTATTAGTTTTATTGTCCAACATAATTGAAAAATAGATATAATTCGTCAATGTCGCTGTTCACGCTCTAATTTTTGTACAGAAGGAACTACGTTATAAAACATAACTAGAACACATCCATATAATTCATTTAAAGGGTACAACTAGCAATCCGGATAAATTACAGTGTAAGAATAGTAGCTTTTCGATGCATGCATTATTTATGTTAAACTGTTTTAAAAAGAGCTAAACTGATTTATGTTACAGATATAATACATTATATTTTGTCCCCTCCCCCTTTTTATTTTCTTTTTCTTTAGTGTAATTAATATAGTTCTCTTTGAGAGCAAGTAGAAGAATCGATAAACATATCAATGCTTTTTTATTTTAACAATTCGTTTTAATGATTCTGAACTATTTTAAATCGAATGAAATTTATTTGTATTACTAAACTTCATAATAATAGTGAAGTTAACGCATTTAAAATTTATACTTGTGTTATAAAGATTCACAAAAGAAGGGATATTTTAAATTATAAATGCATTCTGCGTTGATAGTTATGATGATATAGATAATTTTGCACATATATGGAAATTCTTTATGTGAATTATAGACATGTAAGTCTTCTGATATCTATCATAAGACCTATATAGGTCTAGTATACCCTACAAGGGGTTCTAATTAAAAAGCACATTCAATGATGTCATTATTTAAAAGTATTTATCTTTATATAATACGAGCATTTAATCCATACTTTGTATAAAATATTATCAATGCTTGCGTATAATTTAACTGGCATAATTTTGGGTAACTATGCATGGTTACGCAAAATATTTAAACTGCATTACAATCATTTTGTTTCTCATTATACCTGTAGGTAAAATATGTATAGCATAACAGCAATCTCATGTTATAGCGATAAGTACAAGAATATATTACTTCATGTCGTGCCTTTATAATTAAAACATTCATGAAATTTTGCGGAAATTTGGTATGTGAAATAAAATATTCAAAAATCATTCGGAGCCCCCCCCCCCTTTTTTTTTTTAGAAAACAATATCATCAAAATTATTAGTTTATAATTAAGTAATTTTCCATTAAAATTAAGAAATATTTTTTCTTATTATGATATTAAATAATTCGTACCAAATAAATATCTTATAGACCACAAACGTCATTTATTGATATCATTGATTGCAGTCGGCTGTCATCATATTTTATTGCGTTGTAATTGTAGACGGAGAATTGGTTTTCTCCGAGACTTGTAATAAATTGATAGCTTATCATGAATTAATTCTGATTAATTTATAATAAAAAGCTTAAATTCTAATTATCTTTTTCTTCTTTTCTCACTAATTGTTCTTTCAATAATAATATATCCTTAAGTGCATGTGTGAGAGTTTTAAGAATCAAGTTTGAAATGTCTCGATAACATCCCATAAAAATAATATCAAGTGCATTATAATTTAATCACTAGTTTTGCAATATTATTTTGTAATTAGTTTTTCAAGGAAAATAAAAGCTCTAATTAATGTACGAGAATTGGATTTCTTTTTTATTATTTGATTAAACTTCTTATTTAATCTTGTTTATTTATTAGCAATAAAATGTATATAAAAAGAAACAAAATACATAAAATTGTTATAACTTTATAAAATTAATAAGAACATATTCTTTTTTTTTTTTTTTGAATAATAATTTTCTTTGCCAGTTGAATGAGTTATTATTTTTCGCATCTATTAGAAACAAAACAAAAATAAATAGATAAATAAATTTAAATATTGGAAATTTTTTATTTTTATTCACAATTTTGCAAATTAAAGCCATAGTTTTATTAGTTTTTTACACATTAAGTAAAATTACCCTGTTGTTATTATCTTTTTAGTGCTAGAGGCCTATTTCAGTCGGTACAGTTGTCGAATTTTTATAGGTCACTCTTAATTAGTGCTAGAGGCCTATTTCAGTCGGTTTATTGAATGGAGATTTATTGAATGAAGTCCCCCCAAGGCACAACTTTGACATGAGTCCCCCCCCAGGCCCAACTTTGACATGAGTCCCCCCCAAGGTACCCCTATTTCAGTCGGTACAGCGTTGTCGAATTTTTATAATACACTCTTAATAGTGCTAAGGGCCTATTTCAGTCGGTTTATTGAATGGGGATTTATTGAATGAAGTCCCCCCAAGGCACAACTTTGACATGAGTCCCCCCCCCCAGGCCCAACTTTGACATGAGTCCCCTCCAAGGTACCCCTATTTCAGTCGGTACAGCGTTGTCGAATTTTTATAATACACTCTTAATAGTGCTAAGGGCCTATTTCAGTCGGTACAGCGTTGTCGAATTTTTATAATACACTCTTAATAGTGCTAAGGGCCTATTTCAGTCGGTTTATTGAATGGGGATTTATTGAATGAAGTCCCCCCAAGGCACAACTTTGACATGAGTCCCCCCCAGGCCCAACTTTGACATGAGTCCCCCCCAAGGCCCAACTTTGACATGAGTCCCCCCCCAAGGTACAACTTTGACGTGAGTCCCCCCCCAAGGCACACCTTTGACATGAGTCCCCCCCCCAAGGCACACCTTCCCCTCATTGGGAAAAAGAGAAAAAACGTTGTTTTGCGGCTATAAGACAGTTTGGACTTCCAACGTTATTTGTTACACTATCTGCAGCTGAAACACATTGGTTTGATTTAATGAAAACTTTATCATGGAATTTAGATCGTCACGAATTAACTAAAGAAGAATTTGTCGATATTAACAAGTTTAGCAGTAGGCCTCTGGCACTAAATTAAAATCTGTCAATGTCAGATTTTCATGTTTTAAATAATGAAATAATGTCGTGTCTGTATAATTTTTTTTTTTAAATTTTTTTTTTACAATTTTATAGTATCTAGACTATACACATAGAGTTACTTAACCCGCCAGTACACGGGTTGGGTCTGTGAGACCCATTTTATTTACTAGAATGCATTCTAAGAGAAACATTTTATATATTCTGTGAAAAAATATAAATAAAAAATAAATAAATAAAATAAAAAAAAAAACGTAAAATTTTATGCTTCGTATTTTTACTGTGGGATTTTATTTTGTGGGTGTTATATTGTAACCATTCAAATATTGGAAGAAAATTGTGTCTTATTATCTAAAGGTCATACTGCATTGGGTATGTGAGACCCGACCCGTTCATTTACGGAGTTTTTTTCACTCGTGTACTGGCGGGTTAAAGATACGATGGATACTATTTAAAACACATTTACATTGATAAGTACAACTTACAATATAAATATACAACAATGCTCTAACCATTCTCTGAGGAAAATAACTCTCTTTTGCACGAGCCTAATATCAAATAATCAGATGTTATATCAGATAAATAATCAGATTTTACGTCATCTCCGATATTATGCAAAATAGTATCAAGGGGAAAGAAGTTATCCCTGTACACATACGCAAAAAGCAGTTGCAGTGAAAACATCAGAAAATTCAAGCACGAAATATGAGCAAGTTGAAATGCTGTCTAAGAAAGGATTCGAGTGGGCGTGGGCACAGAAACGTAAGAAAAGAAGAAGAAAACTTTCATAATAAGGACGGGGGTAGGGTGTGGGTGTGAAATTTTTTTTGACAATGCTAACTATAATTAAATAATCGTGGTAGAGAATATTTGAAAAAAAAAATCTTATTTTTATATTTTTTTTTAATTGCATCAGTAGAAATAAAAACTTTTAATCTTTCCAAGGAAACTACATTTAATAAAACAACAACATTTTATTTTATCTATTTTTCAGAGTTAGGCACCTTTAGTGTGAAATCACCCTTCATAAACACACACTTCGGTTTTTAGTTTGCAGCTTCTTCCTCATAAAAATCACGTGCATAGGTAATGCGAGTAACGGCTGTTTAGTACTGGAATAACAGTGTATGAGTGCATTATAAATGCATTCTGCGTTGATAGTTATGATGATATAGATAATTTTGCACATATATGGAAATTCTTTATGTGAATTATAGACATGTAAGTCTTCTGATATCTATCATAAGACCTATATAGGTCTAGTATACCCTACAAGGGGTTCTAATTAAAAAGCACATTCAATGATGTCATTATTTAAAAGTATTTATCTTTATATAATACGAGCATTTAATCCATACTTTGTATAAAATATTATCAATGCTTGCGGATAATTTAACTGGCATAATTTTGGGTAACTATGCATGGTTACGCAAAATATTTAAACTGCATTACAATCATTTTGTTTCTCATTATACCTGTAGGTAAAATATGTATAGCATAACAGCAATCTCATGTTATAGCGATAAGTACAAGAATATATTACTTCATGTCGTGCCTTTATAATTAAAACATTCATGAAATTTTGCGGAAATTTGGTATGTGAAATAAAATATTCAAAAATCATTCGGAGCCCCCCCCCCTTTTTTTTTTTAGAAAACAATATCATCAAAATTATTAGTTTATAATTAAGTAATTTTCCATTAAAATTAAGAAATATTTTTTCTTATTATGATATTAAATAATTCGTACCAAATAAATATCTTATAGACCACAAACGTCATTTATTGATATCATTGATTGCAGTCGGCTGTCATCATATTTTATTGCGTTGTAATTGTAGACGGAGAATTGGTTTTCTCCGAGACTTGTAATAAATTGATAGCTTATCATGAATTAATTCTGATTAATTTATAATAAAAAGCTTAAATTCTAATTATCTTTTTCTTCTTTTCTCACTAATTGTTCTTTCAATAATAATATATCCTTAAGTGCATGTGTGAGAGTTTTAAGAATCAAGTTTGAAATGTCTCGATAACATCCCATAAAAATAATATCAAGTGCATTATAATTTAATCACTAGTTTTGCAATATTATTTTGTAATTAGTTTTTCACGGAAAATAAAAGCTCTAATTAATGTACGAGAATTGGATTTCTTTTTTATTATTTGATTAAACTTCTTATTTAATCTTGTTTATTTATTAGCAATAAAATGTATATAAAAAGAAACAAAATACATAAAATTGTTATAACTTTATAAAATTAATAAGAACATATTCTTTTTTTTTTTTTTGAATAATAATTTTCTTTGCCAGTTGAATGAATTATTATTTTTTGCATCTATTAGAAACAAAACAAAAATAAATAGATAAATAAATTTAAATATTGGAAATTTTTTATTTTTATTCACAATTTTGCAAATTAAAGCCATAGTTTTATTAGTTTTTTACACATTAAGTAAAATTACCCTGTTGTTATTATCTTTTTAGTGCTAGAGGCCTATTTCAGTCGGTACAGTTGTCGAATTTTTATAGGTCACTCTTAATTAGTGCTAGAGGCCTATTTCAGTCGGTTTATTGAATGGGGATTTATTGAATGAAGTCCCCCCAAGGCACAACTTTGACATGAGTCCCCCCCAGGCACAACTTTGACATGAGTCCCCCCCAAGGTACCCCTATTTCAGTCGGTACAGCGTTGTCAAATTTTTATAATACACTCTTAATAGTGCTAAGGGCCTATTTCAGTCGGTTTATTGAATGGGGATTTATTGAATGAAGTCCCCCCAAGGCACAACTTTGACATGAGTCCCCCCCCCAGGCCCAACTTTGACATGAGTCCCCTCCAAGGTACCCCTATTTCAGTCGGTACAGCGTTGTCGAATTTTTATAATACACTCTTAATAGTGCTAAGGGCCTATTTCAGTCGGTACAGCGTTGTCGAATTTTTATAATACACTCTTAATAGTGCTAAGGGCCTATTTCAGTCGGTTTATTGAATGGGGATTTATTGAATGAAGTCCCCCCAAGGCACAACTTTGACATGAGTCCCCCCCAGGCCCAACTTTGACATGAGTCCCCCCCAAGGCCCAACTTTGACATGAGTCCCCCCCCAAGGTACAACTTTGACGTGAGTCCCCCCCCAAGGCACACCTTTGACATGAGTCCCCCCCCAAGGCACACCTCCCCCTCATTGGGAAAAAGAGAAAAAACGTTGTTTTGCGGCTATAAGACAGTTTGGACTTCCAACGTTATTTGTTACACTATCTGCAGCTGAAACACATTGGTTTGATTTAATGAAAACTTTATCATGGAATTTAGATCGTCACGAATTAACTAAAGAAGAATTTGTCGATATTAACAAGTTTAGCAGTAGGCCTCTGGCACTAAATTAAAATCTGTCAATGTCAGATTTTCATGTTTTAAATAATGAAATAATGTCGTGTCTGTATAATTTTTTTTTTTAAATTTTTTTTTTACAATTTTATAGTATCTAGACTATACACATAGAGTTACTTAACCCGCCAGTACACGGGTTGGGTCTGTGAGACCCATTTTATTTACTAGAATGCATTCTAAGAGAAACATTTTATATATTCTGTGAAAAAATATAAATAAAAAATAAATAAATAAAATAAAAAAAAAAACGTAAAATTTTATGCTTCGTATTTTTACTGTGGGATTTTATTTTGTGGGTGTTATATTGTAACCATTCAAATATTGGAAGAAAATTGTGTCTTATTATCTAAAGGTCATACTGCATTGGGTATGTGAGACCCGACCCGTTCATTTACGGAGTTTTTTTCACTCGTGTACTGGCGGGTTAAAGATACGATGGATACTATTTAAAACACATTTACATTGATAAGTACAACTTACAATATAAATATACAACAATGCTCTAACCATTCTCTGAGGAAAATAACTCTCTTTTGCACGAGCCTAATATCAAATAATCAGATGTTATATCAGATAAATAATCAGATTTTACGTCATCTCCGATATTATGCAAAATAGTATCAAGGGGAAAGAAGTTATCCCTGTACACATACGCAAAAAGCAGTTGCAGTGAAAACATCAGAAAATTCAAGCACGAAATATGAGCAAGTTGAAATGCTGTCTAAGAAAGGATTCGAGTGGGCGTGGGCACAGAAACGTAAGAAAAGAAGAAGAAAACTTTCATAATAAGGACGGGGGTAGGGTGTGGGTGTGAAATTTTTTTTGACAATGCTAACTATAATTAAATAATCGTGGTAGAGAATATTTGAAAAAAAAAAATCTTATTTTTATATTTTTTTTTAATTGCATCAGTAGAAATAAAAACTTTTAATCTTTCCAAGGAAACTACATTTAATAAAACAACAACATTTTATTTTATCTATTTTTCAGAGTTAGGCACCTTTAGTGTGAAATCACCCTTCATAAACACACACTTCGGTTTTTAGTTTGCAGCTTCTTCCTCATAAAAATCACGTGCATAGGTAATGCGAGTAACGGCTGTTTAGTACTGGAATAACAGTGTATGAGTGCATTATAAATGCATTCTGCGTTGATAGTTATGATGATATAGATAATTTTGCACATATATGGAAATTCTTTATGTGAATTATAGACATGTAAGTCTTCTGATATCTATCATAAGACCTATATAGGTCTAGTATACCCTACAAAGGGTTCTAATTAAAAAGCACATTCAATGATGTCATTATTTAAAAGTATTTATCTTTATATAATACGAGCATTTAATCCATACTTTGTATAAAATATTATCAATGCTTGCGGATAATTTAACTGGCATAATTTTGGGTAACTATGCATGGTTACGCAAAATATTTAAACTGCATTACAATCATTTTGTTTCTCATTATACCTGTAGGTAAAATATGTATAGCATAACAGCAATCTCATGTTATAGCGATAAGTACAAGAATATATTACTTCATGTCGTGCCTTTATAATTAAAACATTCATGAAATTTTGCGGAAATTTGGTATGTGAAATAAAATATTCAAAAATCATTCGGAGCCCCCCCCCCCCTTTTTTTTTTTAGAAAACAATATCATCAAAATTATTAGTTTATAATTAAGTAATTTTCCATTAAAATTAAGAAATATTTTTTCTTATTATGATATTAAATAATTCGTACCAAATAAATATCTTATAGACCACAAACGTCATTTATTGATATCATTGATTGCAGTCGGCTGTCATCATATTTTATTGCGTTGTAATTGTAGACGGAGAATTGGTTTTCTCCGAGACTTGTAATAAATTGATAGCTTATCATGAATTAATTCTGATTAATTTATAATAAAAAGCTTAAATTCTAATTATCTTTTTCTTCTTTTCTCACTAATTGTTCTTTCAATAATAATATATCCTTAAGTGCATGTGTGAGAGTTTTAAGAATCAAGTTTGAAATGTCTCGATAACATCCCATAAAAATAATATCAAGTGCATTATAATTTAATCACTAGTTTTGCAATATTATTTTGTAATTAGTTTTTCAAGGAAAATAAAAGCTCTAATTAATGTACGAGAATTGGATTTCTTTTTTATTATTTGATTAAACTTCTTATTTAATCTTGTTTATTTATTAGCAATAAAATGTATATAAAAAGAAACAAAATACATAAAATTGTTATAACTTTATAAAATTAATAAGAACATATTCTTTTTTTTTTTTTGAATAATAATTTTCTTTGCCAGTTGAATGAATTATTATTTTTTGCATCTATTAGAAACAAAACAAAAATAAATAGATAAATAAATTTAAATATTGGAAATTTTTTATTTTTATTCACAATTTTGCAAATTAAAGCCATAGTTTTATTAGTTTTTTACACATTAAGTAAAATTACCCTGTTGTTATTATCTTTTTAGTGCTAGAGGCCTATTTCAGTCGGTACAGTTGTCGAATTTTTATAGGTCACTCTTAATTAGTGCTAGAGGCCTATTTCAGTCGGTTTATTGAATGGGGATTTATTGAATGAAGTCCCCCCAAGGCACAACTTTGACATGAGTCCCCCCCAAGGTACCCCTATTTCAGTCGGTACAGCGTTGTCAAATTTTTATAATACACTCTTAATAGTGCTAAGGGCCTATTTCAGTCGGTTTATTGAATGGGGATTTATTGAATGAAGTCCCCCCAAGGCACAACTTTGACATGAGTCCCCCCCCCAGGCCCAACTTTGACATGAGTCCCCTCCAAGGTACCCCTATTTCAGTCGGTACAGCGTTGTCGAATTTTTATAATACACTCTTAATAGTGCTAAGGGCCTATTTCAGTCGGTACAGCGTTGTCGAATTTTTATAATACACTCTTAATAGTGCTAAGGGCCTATTTCAGTCGGTTTATTGAATGGGGATTTATTGAATGAAGTCCCCCCAAGGCACAACTTTGACATGAGTCCCCCCCAGGCCCAACTTTGACATGAGTCCCCCCCAAGGCCCAACTTTGACATGAGTCCCCCCCCAAGGTACAACTTTGACGTGAGTCCCCCCCCAAGGCACACCTTTGACATGAGTCCCCCCCCAAGGCACACCTCCCCCTCATTGGGAAAAAGAGAAAAAACGTTGTTTTGCGGCTATAAGACAGTTTGGACTTCCAACGTTATTTGTTACACTATCTGCAGCTGAAACACATTGGTTTGATTTAATGAAAACTTTATCATGGAATTTAGATCGTCACGAATTAACTAAAGAAGAATTTGTCGATATTAACAAGTTTAGCAGTAGGCCTCTGGCACTAAATTAAAATCTGTCAATGTCAGATTTTCATGTTTTAAATAATGAAATAATGTCGTGTCTGTATAATTTTTTTTTTTAAATTTTTTTTTTACAATTTTATAGTATCTAGACTATACACATAGAGTTACTTAACCCGCCAGTACACGGGTTGGGTCTGTGAGACCCATTTTATTTACTAGAATGCATTCTAAGAGAAACATTTTATATATTCTGTTAAAAAATATAAATAAAAAATAAATAAATAAAATAAAAAAAAAAAACGTAAAATTTTATGCTTCGTATTTTTACTGTGGGATTTTATTTTGTGGGTGTTATATTGTAACCATTCAAATATTGGAAGAAAATTGTGTCTTATTATCTAAAGGTCATACTGCATTGGGTATGTGAGACCCGACCCGTTCATTTACGGAGTTTTTTTCACTCGTGTACTGGCGGGTTAAAGATACGATGGATACTATTTAAAACACATTTACATTGATAAGTACAACTTACAATATAAATATACAACAATGCTCTAACCATTCTCTGAGGAAAATAACTCTCTTTTGCACGAGCCTAATATCAAATAATCAGATGTTATATCAGATAAATAATCAGATTTTACGTCATCTCCGATATTATGCAAAATAGTATCAAGGGGAAAGAAGTTATCCCTGTACACATACGCAAAAAGCAGTTGCAGTGAAAACATCAGAAAATTCAAGCACGAAATATGAGCAAGTTGAAATGCTGTCTAAGAAAGGATTCGAGTGGGCGTGGGCACAGAAACGTAAGAAAAGAAGAAGAAAACTTTCATAATAAGGACGGGGGTAGGGTGTGGGTGTGAAATTTTTTTTGACAATGCTAACTATAATTAAATAATCGTGGTAGAGAATATTTGAAAAAAAAAATCTTATTTTTATATTTTTTTTTTATTGCATCAGTAGAAATAAAAACTTTTAATCTTTCCAAGGAAACTACATTTAATAAAACAACAACATTTTATTTTATCTATTTTTCAGAGTTAGGCACCTTTAGTGTGAAATCACCCTTCATAAACACACACTTCGGTTTTTAGTTTGCAGCTTCTTCCTCATAAAAAATCACGTGCACAGGTAATGCGAGTAACGGCTGTTTAGTACTGGAATAACCGTGTATGAGTAAGTCAAACGTTTCAAGTGAAACAATAGGTGTTTCCTCGTGTTTTTTCCAAAAAAGCCTTCGAGGCACATGAAATTATAAAGGAGTCAAAGAACCCTATTCAGTTTTCATTAAACAAGTCATACTTGAAATCCAACAAAAGCGTAATCCGATGTTATTCTTATGGAAGACACTTCAGAAGATCGTGTTATTAAAACTTTTATTCCGAAAATTATTATTCGTTAGAACACATTTTTGACAAAACAATGTTTGAAATTAATTTTAATAAGTATCACTAAATGATATTAAGTATTACCTAATATAATTACTGATATCTTTAAAATTACTCAACTCGTCTCTTCATTTATGAATATTGGGTACATCTAAATGAAAATGGTATTGTAATTACATTAGTTGATGATTTATCTATATTGTTTGTTTTTCCACTTCTTACTATATTAACTGTTTTAAAAGTTATTGCTTCTTACTTAAAATTGTATCCCATTCAATGCCCTTAAATTATTCTTGCTTCGTGTAAATAAAAGTAGTCTCACATCTCACTTTAAATGAAAAAATCACGTTTCCTACATTATGGTCATCTAACTTCTCTGTTAATTAATTAAATTTTTCAAGGATTACTTGATAAGTTTTAATTCTTTGCCTTTTTTTCCAGTAATTATTATCTTTAATTTTTTCTTTTTTATCATAAGATCTTGCAGACGATTTAAAAAAAGTTGGGTGCTTGCAAACTGGGTAAACCCATTTCACCGGTCTTAAACCGTGGTGGTCTTTAAGCCTTCTTCTAGTTATTATTTTTTTTTTTTTTCCTGATGTACTTTGTTCATATATATATTTATACACCGAGAAAAAAAATATACTGCCTTCATCTAGAATGAATAAATGGTCATTTTCTAAATTCTTAAACTAGAAATATAGATTTCCGAGCTATGCGCATAATGCACGCCAATAAACTGAATAGACGAAATGATCGATTTCTTCTACACAATTCTAGATGGTGAAACAATATTCTGAATATTCTGAATCATTTGTATTAGAAATTCTCGCTTGATTTTCTAGAATTGGGTCATAAACCAGGATTATAGCTGCTGAAATCCAGGATTATAGCTGCTCTTGTATTCACATTTATTTGGAGATATTTTCAAATAGGTTTGTCCTCGATAGTATAGGCAAACGCTCAAGAATTCTAATACTCTAGAATTCGCTTTCGAAGGGGACTAGAATTTTTTTTATAAGAAATTTATAAGGATTACAAGGAACCATATTTTCTAGAGCCACAATTTAGATTCTAGTTGTCAGTTAGGGGAAGCCGGGGTAATAAGAGACAGGGGTTATAAGAGATCTCAGAGTATGATCTCATATATCCATTCCTCAGGAACAACTCATATTAACTTTTGCATTGTATAGAACTTTATTTTTATGTGCAAAATTGTTTATCGATTAATTAAAGTTCCTCCTTATTGGTGTTTGATAGTTTTAACGATGAATTGTATTTTTAGAACCATTAAATGCGTTTCTAAGAACATAAAAATATCGAAACTCTGGGATGAAAATAAAATTAATTTTGTAATCGTTATTTTGAAAGCTTTGTACGTACAACAATTTTATTAAAAATAGTATTTACACTATTTCTTGTTCTTTTTTATCTTTTATAGTTACGTTTAAAAGAAATATCTTCATGAAAATCAGATAAGATAAAAGAAAATTAACAGTCTAGAAATCAGTCTTGCCTTAAATAAATCCTATAGGATTATCATGTAATCTAGTTATCTGTCAGTAAAGAAGCCAACAAATATGCATTGGATAACAGTCATAATCAGTAAAATTATCTAAAGAAGAAATAAAATAAAATAGAATAAATAAATAAAAAAGAGACCTTGAAACATTTGAATTTACCATGAAATTTCTTCTGTATATTCTGTAGTAGTATCGATAAATATATGCAAAGAGGCAAATTTCACTGTTAATAATTTGATGCTAGTTTGAACCCAAACTTGGTACTAAAAGTAGCTGCAACCACCCGATGGTTTAACCTTTTACCATGATTTGGTAATTTTATATTGAACTTTTATATTGAACCAAATATTGGTATTATGTAAAAAAAAAAAAAAAAAAAAAAAAAAAAAGAAAAGAAAAATCAAAATCAAAATCAAAATGAAAATTCGACCGCGACGGAGATCGAGCTGAAGACTTTCTGTCTCAAGTCAAACACTCTGACCCTCTAATTCTGTCTCTGTGTGTGTGTGTTTCGTTAATTTTGATAAAAAGGGCTAAATTTTCTAGGGTCTTATCTTGGCTCATGGGTGAGTTGTTGCACAAAATTTGCACTTTACTCTATGTTTTCGTCTACGCTCTTTAATTTAAGCTTGGTTTGGTTTCAATAGGAATTTTACTGATTCATACTTTCCTTGTGAGTGGATGTACGGTAGCTCCAAGCTTCGGTGCAACTTTAATTCAGTCGCAAGAAGTAGAAAACTAAAAAGTGAGGTTGAACCATATTATGATATTGCTTATAACTTTACTCCATATAATGGTTTAAGTTTGAACTGAAATTTTTAACAGTGTTGAATAAATCAGTTAAGAAAAGCGATTTTTTAAAAACTATTTATTCAAGAAAAGTTTAAAAACCGTAAAAACTTACAGGGAACAATATTCTATCATTGAATTATTCAATAATTAATTAAAACATATTATTCCAAAATTTTAATTCCAAGAAAAGTTTGAAAACTGCAAAAAGTAAACAGGAATGTTATTTTATTCTTCACTGATTGAATTAATGAAAAATCTATTTTCAAAATTTTAATTCCAAAAAAATCTTTTAAAAAAGTTGAACGTTACCAGGAAAATATACTCATTACTGATTTATTCAATTAATAAAAACTATTAGAACTAAATTTTAATTTCAAGAACATCTTAAAAAGTGTAAAATGTTTCCAAAAAAAAATATTGTGTTGTTGAATTATTTATTTAATATAAACACAATCAGCTTTAATTGTAAACGTAAAGAATATCTTAAAAAGTGTAAAAAGTTAACTTTAAATTTATTACATTATTGAATAATTCAATTAATAAAAATTATTTGTGACATAATTTAATTTCTGGGACATGTTCAATAGAATTATTTAAATGGTAGAATTCATCAAGTCTAGATATAATTTCAAGAACATCTTAAACTAGTATGTTGTGGCCACCACAAGACTTTCTTCTATATTTTCCTATATACATATTCAATCAGTAACAATATTTAAAAAAAAAAAAAAAAAAATTACGATTTTTTTCTAATTTTTTTTTGTTAAAAGTAATACATATACAACCAGTAACAATATTAAAAAAAAAAAAAAAAAAAAAAAAAAAAAACGATTTTTTTTTTTGTTTTATTTTTGTTAAAAGTAAAAAAAATCGATAACTTTGTTTTAAATTATCACAGATTTATAGTTCAACCATTCGTTTTAAAAGTATTGACGAAATCTTTCGAAAGATACCCATCTTGAAAATTTACCCCCCCCCCGGGGGGTACTTCCCCCCCAGGGGGGGAACCGGTGCCCCTACATGCACAAAATTTTTTTCGTAGTTAACTACTACTATTATCAATAATTCATATTAATTTTACAATCACAAGTTTAAAATAACGCTCATTATGTACATTTATACGAAATTTTGTCCTATGCTGCCATGTTAAAAATTTAGAAAAATGCGATCACAGCGCCACCTGTTGAGCTATTGATCCCTAAATGTAATCAGCACCAAATTATGTCGGGGACCAACTAAATACCAAGTTTGGTTAAGTTTCGATAAAAAAAAAAAAAAAAAAATTCTAAGTTTTTTTTTGTTAAAAGTAAAAAAATCGATAACTTTGTTTTAAATTATCACAGATTTATAGTTCAACCATTCGTTTTAAAGGTATTGACGAGACCTTTCGAAAGATACCCATCTTGAAAATTTACCCCTCCCGGGGGGGTACTTCCCCCCCAGGGGGGGAACCGGTGCCCCCACATGCACAAATTTTTTTTCGTAGTTAACTACTACTATTATCAATAATTCATATTAATTTTACAATCACAAGTTTAAAATAACGCTCATTATGTACATTTATACGAAATATTGTCCTATGCTGCCATGTTAAAAGTTTACATAAAATGCGATCACAGCGCCATCTGCTGGGCGATTGATCCCAAAATCTAATCAGACCCTTTCCATGTCAGGGTCCAACTATACACCAAGTTTGGTTCAATTTCATTCATCGGTTCGTGAGATACGGTGAAACATACGAAATTTTGCGATCACAGCGCCACCTGCTGGACGATTGATCCCCAAATCTAATCAGCACCATGCCCCGTCAGGTTCCAACTATATACCAAGTTTGGTTGAATTTCATTGATTGGTTCGTGAGATACGGTGAAAAATACGAAAATTTTTCCTATACTGCCATGTTAAAAATTTACATAAAATGCGATCACAGCGCCACCTGATGGGCTATTGATCCCCAAATCTAATCAGCACAATGCCCCGCCAGGGTCCAACTATATACCAAGTTTGGTTGAATTTCATTCATTGGTTCTTGAGATACGGTGAAAACACTAAACCACAGACAGACAGACACACAGACAGACATTTTTTTAAAAACTATCAATTCGTGTTCAGGACATCCCAAAACGTGTAGATCCGTCAAAAAACGGAGGTCGAAAATTTTCGCGAATCCAATACTTTCTCTATATTACATATAGAAGAAAGTAAAAATGAAAGAAGTTTTCAAAAAAAAAATAAAAAAAAAATGCTTTATTGAATTATTTAATGAATAAAAACTAATAGTTCTATATTTTAATTTTCAGAACATCTTATAAATTGTTAAAACTCTCCAACAAAATAATGTTCTAACGTGGATTTATTAAATTAATGAACATTTTTTTTTTCAAAATTTTTATTGGAATTTTTTTTTTAAGTGTAAAAAGTGACTTACTAAGTTACTGTATTGCTGAATTATATGTAAATAAAATCTCTCAAACTCAAAATAACTTCAAAGAACATTTAAAAGTAGCAAAGAATCTCGAAAAGAGAGAGGGGTAGAGGGAGGAAGAGGGAGAGAGAAAATGTATTCCATTATTAAGTTATTCAGTTAACAAAAACTATGTCTTAAATTTGAATTACAAAAAAAAAAAAAAAGACCAGAGTTTTGAGGGAAAAATATTTTATTTTCTAATTATTCAATTAATAAATAAGTCCATCCCAGGACCTAGATTTTATTTTTTAACATTCTTTAAAAGCATGCATTATCAAGGTAATTCAGAGTAAAAACTCGACATCTGCGTTGCGTGCGACATCGTTTAATAGTTTTATTTGGGTCAGTAAAATATAATTTGTCAGTTACTATATTTAGAACTTAGACGGTTATCATAAGTCAGTAAATCTGGCAGTTATAATTTATTAATTTTTCACCAATATACATAAGGGAAAAAATATGGTATTCGTGAAAGTTTCGAATTCCAGGTTTTGATGAATTTGTGCGTTTTAAAATGTCCTGAACACTATTTGACTATTTTTATTTAGAAAATGTTTGTCTTTCTGTAAGTTAAAAATTTTTGTGGACTCAATAGTTTATTATTAAGAAATCTTGGCCAATCTTGGACTATTATTCTAATCAATATTTTAAAACCATTATTCAATGAGCCTTGTAAACACATTTTAAAACATAAGTAGTGTTCGTGTGTATGAAATCTGTTTTGACATAGTATAATTGAAATGAATAACTTGAAAGAAAATCTTGGTGCATTTATAAAGTATGACACATCTTCTAACATAACGAAAGGATCGCTAAGAAATGTTGTTCAATATCGATTTTTATTCATTCTAGACAATATTTTATATTCAGTATTTATGAGTGCCTGTAAATTTCCTTTTGCAACATAAATAATAGATTTCCATAAAAGTTGTTTTGAGATCGTATTAGTTGAAATAAAATGCTAGGCAGTTTTAAAGCGTAAGAAAATGTGTGTTATCCTTTGGAAGCGTAGCACACATTTACTAAAGCCAAGATTTCTTGTATCGTTAAGAAATATTGGCCAATATCGACTTTTATCCTAGTTAATATTTTGCAATCATTTGTTACCAATGTCTGTAAATTTACTTTTATAGCGTACGTAGTGCATTTGCATGGAAACTGTTTTGACATACTATAGCTAAAATACAATTTTAGACGGTTTAAAAAGGTGTTACATTATTAAAAATAGAAAAGCATTAGAGTTATTTTGAAATCTCAATATATAAAAACCATAGCTATCGTTTATCACACTAGAATTTAATGCTACTAATAAACGTTAAATATCATTAGGAGAATGAAGTAATAGAAACTAATATGACCACGTGCTTTTGCGAAGTCCTGTAGGGCAGAAGGGGCTGGTGTGGACACTTTCTACATATAATAAATAAATAAATAAACAAATAAAAATAAATAGCATTTTTATTAAATCAAGTATTTTTACTTTCTTCTATATGTAATATAGAGAAAGTATTGGATTCGTAAAAATTTTCGACCTCGGGTTTTTGATGGATTTACACGTTTTGAGAGCTGTAGAATACGATTTGACTATTTTTAGAAAATGTCTGTCTGTCTGTCTGTCTCTGTGTGTGTGTGTGACAAAATTTTGTGGCAACTGTATCTCAGGAACTACTGCACAGAATTTTATACAAATTGGTATGTAGTTGCACCTTGACATAAATTAGTGCCTATCAACTTTTGGTAAAAATTGTCTTACAGGTTGCGTTGCCATCCCGCTTTTTCTAAATTTTTAACATGGTGATATAGGACAAAATTTTGTATAAATGTGCTTAAAGAGAATTATTTTTTAGTAATCATTATGAAATTTACAATAATTATTTATAATAGAGATAGTCAACTGGGAAAAAATTTTTGTACGTGTAGGAGCCTCGCCACCCCCCCTGGGGGGGAAGTCCCCCCTCGAGGGGAGTAAATTTACAAGATGGGTATCTTTCGAAAGGTCTCATCAATACCTTTAAAACGAATGGTTGAACTATAAATCTGTGATAATTTAAAACAAAGTTATCGATTTTTTTTTACTTTTAACAAAAAAAAAAACTTAGAAAAAAAATCGTATTATTATTATTTTATTTTTCTTTTTTTAACAAAACTTAACCAAACTTGGTATTTAGTTGGTCCCAGACATAATTTGGTGCTGATTACATTTAGGGATCAATAGCTCAACAGGTGGCGCTGTGATCGCATTTTTTCTAAATTTTTAACATGGCAATATAGGACAAAATTTCGTATAAATGTACATAATGAGCGTTATTTTAAACTTGTGATTGTAAAATTAATATGAATTATTGATAATAGTAGTAGTCAACTACGAAAAAAATTTTGTGCATGTGGGGGCACCGGTTCCCCCCCCGGGGGGGAAGTCCCCCGGGGGGGGGTAAATTTTCAAGATGGGTATCTTTCGAAAGATCTCGTCAATACCTTTAAAACGAATGGTTGAATTATAAATCTGTGATAATTTAAAACAAAGTTATCGATTTTTTTTTACTTTTAACAAAAAAAAAAAAAAAAAATCGTTTTCTTTTCTTTTTTTTTTTTTTTTTTAAATATTGTTACTGGTTGAATATGTATTACTTTTAACAAAAAAAAAAAAAAAAATCGTATTTTTTTTTTTTTTTAATATTGTTACTGATTGAATATGTATATAGGAAAATATAGAAAAAAGTCTTGTGGTGGCCACAACATACTAGTTTCTATTTACAATGATTTGCATATTTGTCTTATTTTGGTTAATAAATATGATTAAAATTATAATAATAATAATCGAATATGATAAATATGGTAATGATAAATATGATAATAATAATAATAATAATTTGGTTTTTATGTATGATTAAAATAATAACAACAATAATAATAATATATATTTCTCTACACTAGTCTCATGGCATGGGGGCTAGTGTAGACAAGCTAAATTTTTGATTGGGAAGTGTAATATAATTCATAAAAATGTATGTAAAATCATGATAATTAAATCTAACTCAAATGAAATAGTCTTTATGCATGAAAACAATCCCTATCTATGATAAAGCCTAAATGTCTCAAAAAGAAAGAAATATTGCCTACCAAAAAAAAAAAAAAAAAAAAAAAAAAAAAGAAAGAAAAAAAAAACTACTTCCTTAATTTTTCCCCCTTAAGAATTCTAACTTTGTCAACATAGTAAACAGTACTGCTTCTTTTTTTCCCCCTAAGAAATTTGACCAGGACAAAGTCATTATTGCCATGTATCCATACTAGCGCCCTGCAATTCTTTATATACTTAGGCATTATACTGATTTATATAAACTATGCAGATAAAAAGTAACTATAAAAATATTATTGAATATAATTATTTATAAAACACGGTAATTTAATAATTTTTGAAATATAGAAAGGAAAAAGCACAATTTCGCTAGTGAAAAGCAAATTAGAAACTTATTTTCTCACCATAAAAGTACTTTGTTTTGTAAATTACTCCTGAACTAACAATTGTGTTGTCATACAATTGTTTAATTTAAACGCACAATATAATGATATGTGAGTTTTGTTTTTTCAAATTTACATGTTCCTTCATTTCTTAAATCGCTATGGGAATTTTAAAATATTTTTTTCTTCTGTACCAAGCGTATATTTTAATAACATAAAAATCAAGTAAATATAGTTTAAATTGAATAATACTGTTAAAATCTATTCTAAATATTATTTTCTATAATGTGTCTCGAAAATGTTTTGAGTCTTTAAACGAAAGAAAATTTTTCGTAGTAAATTTCATAATCTTAAGTGAACAGTTATGATATTTTTTTTTTTTTTTTAATTTTGTCTATCTGAGTTAGGTTAATATTTTTGAACGATTGTGAAAAAATTAGCTCCATAGACTGCAATGCATCTGAATTCTTACAAAAGTTGTTATTAAAAATCATAAATATTGAACGATAGTTTCAATAGAAAACAAGCGCAAGTTTCGTTAAGTTTTGAATAATTTAAGACAATTATTCAAATATATGATCGTAAATGTATCCGAACTCTTTAGTGTGTATCTGTGAAAGAAGTATAAATTGTACATCAAATTCTTATAAGTACAAATGTTACTATGCTGGAGTGAGCCTTTATGGTAAATTAAAAGAATTCGAAACTATCCAAATGTATTTACAAAAGTTAGAGTGTGGATAGACATACAATCAGACAAACAAAATAAATAAAAATTTACATATAATTCTGGAACATGCTGAAGGAATTCAGGCAAAATGTTAGACATTTTTTTAAAATATTTCAGAAAACACCTTAACCCTACAAGACACCCAGTTCCATATGTGGAACACCGACTCTAATCGTTCCTATAGCTATAAAACTATTAGTAGCGACATCTCTTGACATCTTGATAGAAGCTACTGACATTTAGCAATGTAGTAATACGAATCTTTACCTAAAGATGTCGTTCGTGTTTTTGTTATAGTGCACTCAGTGTGAAATTTGAATGAAAGTGATACGTTAGTCGTTTTTCTGAATTCAAAAATAAAAAAATCTGGTGTGAAACAACCACACGACTTCCATTACCCGCTATTACACATATTTTATGCATTTTTGGGAGATAATGTGATCAGAAGATATAAAAGTGACCTAAAGAAGTAGAAACCTAACATTTTTCTGGTAAGATAAACTTTATACACATGTAAAGACATATAAAACGAAGCTTACATATAGCGAGGTAAAAAATAAGAAAAAAAAAAAAAAAATGGCAGAGTGTTTTTTTGAAACACCAATTTTCGAGATTTACCTAAACTTCTGAACTACCTAAACAGAGTAGGTGTTAATTTTCCTCTAATAACTACGTGATACATAAGACAGAAATGGATTTATATAACGATTTTCAAGAAAATCGTTAGAGCCGTTTTTGAGATACCAACTTTTAACAAAACTCAATTATAGACAGGAAAACAATAATTACATACAAAAGCATATTTAAAAGTGAGTTAATAGGGCGAGTTTGAAAAAAATCCGTGCAACCGTTTTCAAAGGAACACCTTTGCGAGGCCTGAAATTGAGCTATTTATACAAGACGCCTATCAATTTTCCTGAACTAACCAACTATATCATTCGAAAGGACATCTAATAGAGTGTTTATATAGCAAGTTTGAAGAAAATCGTTAGAGCCGTTTTTGAGATACGGACTTACGGTCCCACTTCCGGTTTCCGATGTCCCACTTCCGGTTAAACTCAATTATTGACAGGAAAACAATAATTACATACAAAAGCATATTTAAAACTGAGTTAAAATGGCGAGTTTGAAAAAAATCCGTTCAACTGTTTTTAAAGGAACGCCTTTACGAGGCCTGAAATTGAGCTATTTATACAGGACGCCTATCAATTTTCCTGAACTAACCAACTATATCATTCGAAAAGACATCTAATAGAGTGTTTATATAGCAAGTTTGAAGAAAATCGTTAGAGCCGTTTTTGAGATACGGACTTACGGTCCCACTTCCGGTTTCCGATGTCCCACTTCCGGTTTTTCAATTTTCACCAAAATTTGGAAATTTCATCTGTACACCAGACATATTTCAATTCTAAAGTTTCGTAGCTCTATCTTTATTAGTTTCTGAGCTATAATAGCCAGAAGATTCTCCACATACACACACACACACACACACACATACATACACACTGACCAATTGCCAAAAACCACTTTTTTGGACTCAGGGGACCTTAAAACGTGTAAATCAGGTGAAAACCCGATATCGAATTTTTAGACCGAATACAATACTTCCATTACCTACGGTAGTAGGGTAATGGAAGTAAAAAGAATAGTTATTGAACAGTTTTGACTCGAAAAAAAAAGAAATACTGTGTGTTATAACGAAGTGTATATTTTGCAGAGGTAAGTTTTTTTTTTTTTTTTTTTTTTTAATATTACGATAGTAAACGTATTAGTAAATCATATTTTTATGTATGTTCCACATACGGTACGTTGAGCTAAAAAGTTGATTTTTTCGTAAAATATGGTTTTATTTTTATTTTTATAAGTTTTCCCTATCTTCTGATCACTAATTACAACCTATATATTTTTGTCGCGCACTAAAAAAAAAATTGAGCCATGTAGGGTTAAATATTTGAAGAATATCCTAAAATTTCCCCTATAGGTCTGAGATTTTAGTCATAACGATTGCGACAATACGTTTGGTAACAGTTGCAACAGGAAAAAAAGATATTTTATGACACGCGAATCTTCCGATTTTTACTTCCTTATACAAAGTATAAGGAAGTATAGTAATCCCGATTTGCGAAATGGATTTTGTATTTCACATTGCTCGAAAACGAATGATCGCTGAATGTTGCTAATTTATACGTGTGACTTTCATGATGTCTAGTTGCACACCTGCAAGTGTCATCTTAACACGAGCTCTCGTTTTAGAGATATAAGGGATTTTACACGATTTTTCGTGACGTCTGTATGTGTGTGTGTGTGTGTCTGTGTGTGGGTATGTCGCATAACTCAAAAACGGTTGGACGTAGAAAGTTGCGAATTGGTACATAGGTTTGTTATAACATCTAGTTGTGCACCTCCCTTTTTGGACTTTCTATGATTTTCCGTTTTGGAGATATTTAGGAAAATTAGGTTCATAATGGCAAAAATTTGGCCATAATGTATCAAAAAACGGTAATAACTCAAAAACGGTTTAGACAAATCTTGCAATTTAACTGACTTTCCGATTAGCTAGACATTTGAAACTTTCAGAAAAGCTCAGAACACGTTGACAATGCATTTTTTTAATATTTTTAGCCAACTGTTTCCGATACCTGCTGCCTTCAGCAGCGTTTATGCGATTCAACAGAAAATTTATTTAACTAACTTCCCGACTAGCTAGACATTTGAAACTTTCAGATTAGATCAGAACACGGTGAAAATGCATTTTTTAAATACTTTTAGCAAACTGTATAGGGTCCCTGCTGCCTTCGGCAGCGTTACCAGTTCAAATCTTGGAATCGATTTGTAACTAACTTCCCGACTAGCTAGACATTTAAAACTTCCGGAAAAGCTCAAAATACGGTGACAATGCATTTTTAAAATATTTTTGGCCAATTGTTTCGGGTCACTGCTGCCTTCGGCAGTGTTTACATGGTTCAACAGAAAATTATTTAACGAACTTCCCGACTAGGTAGACATTTGAAACTTTCAGAATTGTTCAGAACATGGTAAAATTCCCTTTTTTTTAATACTTTTAGCCAATTTTTTCGGGTCCCTGCTGCCTTCGTCAGCGTTACCAGTACAAATCTTGCAATCGGTTTTTAGCTAACTTTCAGAAAACTCAGAACACGGTGATAATTCATTTTTTAAAAATATTTTTAGCCAACTGTTTCGGGTCCAATGTCAATGTTTTTTAACATATTATGTATATTTCTAAAAGTGTATAAGGAAGTCATGTGGTGCCCACATCAGATTTTTTTAACAATGTCAAAGCGTGAATGTCTGAGAAGTTTAAATAGCGGAGATTTTTCATTAAGACGAGCAAACAGAGCAAACAATTTTGGTTATCTTGATTTGAACTTGAGAATTATGAATGAAATGTCCTTCTGAACGGTGTGAACAATAAAAACTTCGGAAACAGTAATGGACTATGATTGTTGGGTTTTATCGTTTATTTATTGCTCGGAGTTTGTGAATGATGTCTTAGAAAAGCAAAATGAAGATGAATGATCCAAGACAGCATATTTTATTGTTTCTTAAGTTAACGAGTGTCTCAGGTGTAATGAACAAGATTATATATATAGCATACACAAACACACACACATGTCTATATTATGCATCTAGGTATAGTCGTGTTCCAAATTTGTTTGATCAGTGGGCTAATTTTTATGTTATTAATATTAGCATTATACTTCAAACAACATTTTTTTTTTCTAATGACGTATAGCTACTTTTTTATGACATCCACTGACTGTGTAATTAAAGAAACAGTAAAATTAATATTTATGATGACCTTGTATAGAAAAAAAAAAGATAATAATAATAAAACTAGTATGTTGGGGTCACCACAATACTTTCTTCTGCATTTTCTTATACAAAATCACTCAGCACAAATTATTTATAAAAACTATTATTTATTAAAATTGCCTACCATGACGATTTTCATCTTAGAGAAAACTAACATTAAATATCCAAAGAAAGACAGTTTTTTCTTTATAACTAATATCTTTAAAAAATGCGTTTACATAATGGTTATATCCATTTCAAGTTTCGTACAGTTATACGCTATGGAAGCTGAGATATTATCTCCCAGTTCTCGAAGAATATTGCAGTATAGTAATGCCACCTATTGGTCGACATGCATAAAAATTGAATTATCACAATGTCTCATAATGGCCTAATAATGTATCAAGTTTCGTTTAATTACACGCAGCCGAACCTGAGATTTCCCTTAAACTCCAGAAATCGCTGTATAACAGCGCCACCTGTTGAGAGATTGACACCAAAAGTTTATAAGCACTAATCTATGTAAATATGCATCTACATATAAATTTATATGTAATTATGTGCAGTAATTCCTGAGATATAGCCTTCCCTTAAATTATAGAAATCGCTTCATAGCAGCGTCATCTGTAGAGAAATCAATACCAAAACCTAATACGCACTTATTCAGGTCAAGGTCCATCTACATATAAATTTATATGCAAATTTATGCAGTAGTCCCTGAGATACAGCCTTCCTTAAAGTTGTGAAAATCGTTGTTTAGCAGCGCCACCTGCTGAACAATTGACACCAAAAGTTGACAGGCTGTAATTTAAGTCAAGGTACATCTACACATAAATTTATATGCAATTCCCTACAGTAGTTCCCGAGATACAGTCGCCACAAAATTTTTGTCACGCACAGAGATAGACAGACATTTTCTAAAAATGATCAAATCGTGTTCTGGACCTCTCAAAACGTGTAAATCCATCGAAAACCAAAAGTCGAAAATTTTTACGAATCCAATACTTTCTTCTACAGAAAGTAAAAAGGAAATAATAATTGTGAAAAATCATTTACGAAAAATTGCTTATGCGTCAATTCAATATTGGCTAAATTTTTTTACTTTGAAGTATTGAGCAGATATTCATCGCAGATGACTTAGGAACGATTCTTATGAATGAAAATGTACAGTATAGTTTAATTTTTATTTTTTATTTTTTTAATTCTCAAATATTTGCTCCTGTTACTGAATACATCTTTTAGATCACTGATTATATCATTCTTAACACATAACAAATAATTACGAAATAGTATATCCTTCACATTTTTCAAGAATTTGAGAGTATCGAGTCCCTTGAATCCTTAATTTTTCACTCATTTCTATCTCATCGTATCTTGAAAACAAAATAAATTTTCTGATTCGTTGTCACATAAAAGATTTTTTTACGTCAGTCAATAAAATTGAATAAATGCTGAAACAATTTAAAATGATTGAAACTTTCGTGTTGAAATGGCATAAAACAAATAAGTACGAAATAATCATGATTTAGAGGTTACTTATTTATGCAATTATAAAAACACCTTTTTCTTTTAACTGTCACAAAATTATGAATGACCTGTTTATGCTGGAATAAATACTTTATTAATGCTTCGAAAGTGCTGACAGGTAACCTCGGAAACTGTTCGACTTTCGACTGACTAAAATCAACAGAAATAAATTCCGAAGCATGATATTGACTTTATAAACACGGTACATTCTCAGTTACACACCTGTTTACCTCCTGTTGCTACGACGTTAATCAAAAACAGGCAACGTTTTTTATGAATTTCTTTCGTAAAGTTTGTTTCCTCACAAGTGTTTAAATTTAGTTACATAAAAAACTACCTGGAAGAAATGACGTAACTTGTGTTTTCATGTTTTGACACTAGAACGTAAAGAGACAGTTTTGGCTCTGAGCTATTATTTTGATCTTGAGATCTATTGCGTAGCTTTGTTTCCAAATTTAAAGTTTCTTAAACAATTTTTAAGAGCAGATAAACTCATTGACCGCTCGAGAATGTTGTAAAATATTTTTTCTGTTTTAAAATATAATTTTTATTAATTGATTAAATTCTTTTTACTTTCTTCTATATTCAATAGAAGAAAATATTGTATTCGTAAAAATATTAAACTTCCGATTTTCGATGGATTTACATGTTATGAGAGGTCCATAACACGATTTAATCATTTTTAGAAAATGTCTGTCTGTTTGTGTATGACGAAAATTTCATGACGACTGTATCTCACGAACTACTACACAGAAAAATTTATATGTAAATGCACCATGACATAAGTTAATACCTATCAACTTTCGATACAAGTTGCTCAACAGGTAGCGCTGCTGTACTGCGTTATCTGAAATTTCAGGGAGGGCAATCTCTCAGGGCTATCTATCAAAACTGCAAACGATTAACGCTACCTGGGATCGAATCTGGCACCTCTCTTCTTCTAGCTTCAGCAGCACAACCTGTCGGCCACTGGTTGGATGAAAAAGAAGTGTGAGTGTCACACCAGATTATTTCTCATAAATAAGGATCGTAAAGGCTCTTTGAGAATTTTTGTATAATCTCCACTCTTGTTAGAACTAATGTAGCTTTGTGCACTGTTAAAAATGTCTGTAAATTTAATGTAAATATTTATCCAGAGTCTCTGTAAATTTACAGTAAGTCTTAGTTAAAAGTGAATAACCGAAATTCTCAATCTTTATTCTGTAATTTTACCTAATTTCATTATTTAATTTTTTAATTAAAATTAAAAATGACTGTTTCTACTTTAGAAAAAACATTCTAAGTTCGAAATATATTCTCACCAATAATTAATTAAATTAATATTAGCTATTAAAATGAATGTATAAAATAAGTTTTTTAACATCGCCGTTTATTTTTCTCTGTAATTTTACGTAAGACTTAATATAATATATTATACAGAGTTTTCTGTTCAAATTTTTAACAGTGTTGTGATATTGTACACATGTACAGAATGAAGTAACATAATATTATTATAAAGAAAACACCATTGTAATAAAAAGAAACTTATTGAAATGATATAAAATATGTTTTTTAGTATCAGAAAAATATTGAATAGAGCAAGATATTCTATGGATAAGAAATATTAACTAAATGAAAGTAAAAAGACACGTCTCAGGGTATTTCGAAAAATTCTTTGTCGAAAAATAACTTTTTTTAAATTTATTTTCAAACTAAATATATATATATATATATATATATATATATATATATATAAATAATAGATAACGTAATAAAATTTAATCTTAAAATTTAGCAATTAATAGAACTAAAAACAATAACAGTACACTAAAATATAGAACTGAATTTAACATAGAGGAAAGAATGACACAAAAAGTTGCGATATAGATAAGGAACCAATGAGTTACCATATTAACTTAAAATACTTACGCCGACCTGAAGGATAATAAAAAAGGACCATTAAACTTGTGAAAGAGAAAAAAGATAATAAACCATATAATCAATTGGATATAAATGCTTAAAATTAGAAGTATACCTATCAAGGGGCGCATACTTCATAAAGCAGAGAAAGCTGCAATGATTTCGTAAAACGATATTGCTATATATATACTCGTATATACTGATATACTCGTATTATCAGTTTACGTTAGCGGGTATTTCGAAAAATAAACATTTTATGTTTGATAATGTAAGTCATTTATTAAATTTTGCGAGTGTTACAGACACCCCTTTAAAAGTATTTTCAAATAAACAAATCTTTCAGTAAGGAGAATTGTTTTCTTGTTTATGCTTTTATATCGAAGGTACGTTCGATCTGATTCTAGAAGTTTGATATTATAGCCTTGACACAAAGGGCTTTACTGTAAAGTAACCTTTATTTTAATAAATTTTTCTTTCCAAAATATGATAACTTCTTAACTGGGTAGTTAAATTTTTCACGTTTATGTGAATTAAAAACAACAACAGCATACAAGAAAGAAAAAATAGCATGTTGTGGCCATCGGGAAATTTCCCGTTCTATTTATTATAGAAATTCACGTAATTTAGACAAAAAAAAACGGCCATCACTGCATTTTTCATTGTAAAAACAAGGTGAAAAAATTAAAAATGATGATTTCCCTCCTTTGTTATAAAAAGAAAAAAAATAACAATTTTGTTTAAAATTATCGCCGATACATTATTCAACCATTCGTTTTAAAGGTACCCCCTTCCCCACGAAAGAAGCTATGCTTATATATATACCATATATCTATATCATCATCATCAATTTTGTTTTCGATATATTATATTTACACAGTTCGAAATGTTCTGAACAATATATGACCATTTTTAGAAAATCCTTTCTATCCGTCTAGGTATGTGTAAACAAAATTTTGTGGCAGCTGTAGGGTTAGAATTTCATGGAAAAGTACATTTAGTTGTACCTTGACATAAATTGTTGTCTGTCAACGTTTGATGCATATCATTCGAAAGGCGGAGCTGTCCTCTCATTCTTTCATAATTTGTAATATGGCAGTAAAGGAGAAAATTTAGTATAAACGTATTAAGATTATTTTTAACGAATCACTGTGAAATTAAAATATAGTAAAATAGTAATAATCAAACAGATTATATATATGTATATGTATATATATATATATATATATATATATATATATATATATATTATGAAGTATGCGCCCCTTGAAAAGTATGCTTCTAATTTTAAGCATTTATATCCAATTGATTATGTGGTTTATTATCCTTTTTCTCTTTCACAAGTTTAATGGTCCTTTTTTATTATCCTTCAGGTCGGCGTAAGTATTTTAAGTTAATATGGTAACTCATTGGTTCCTTATCTATATCGCAACTTTTTGTGTCATTCTTTCCTCTATGTTAAATTCAGTTCTATATTTTAGTGTGCTGTTATTGTTTTAGTTCTATTAATTGCTAAATTTTAAGATTAAATTTTATTACGTTATATATTATTTATATATATATATATATATATATATACATACTTTTCCATAAAATTTTATTCATAAGTTCTTGCCCTAGAGTTGTCACAAAATTTTGGTTGCACATATCTAGACGGATAGAAAGTATTTTCTAAAAATGGTCATACATGGTTCAGGACATTCCAAACTGTACAAATATAATATATCGAAAACCGGACGTCGAATATTTTTGCAAATCCAATATTTTCTTCCATTAAATATAGAAAGAAAGAAAGAAAGAAAGAAAAAATACATGTCCGTCTTAAGCAGTGTTGGCTTCTGCTCCTTCTTCTTCTCATAGTTATAATTATTATCATTATTATTCATGCTATATTTTAAGCATATTTGCTACATATGATCTTACCCACCAATGTTTCAGAAACAATTCATATTAATTTTTTAAATGTCTTTTGCCTTGTACAAGGCTTCAATTCCACATATAGTTGTTGTTCATTAATTCACACCTTTCTTCGTAATGTCTGATCGTTATAATGATAAATTATTATACATATATATAATTATAGTTACTCCAATGAATTAATTCCTTATTCAGTAAATTTATATCAGTTCTTAATATCACATAAACACGAAGATACATGCATACATTATGTATATATGCAAAAGATCTACATTAATAATAATTATTTTTTTTTTAAATTATTTTTTTCTAATATCACTTATATTACAATTTTGTGACTTAATTTTAATTCTTTCATGATATCTGTATTTTTACTTATTTCTGTATTTAAAAGAAGAAAGCATTAATTTTGTAAAAATTCTAGACTTCCAGATTTCGAAGGATTTACGTATTTTGAGAGGTTCAAAATGCGATTTGACCATTTTTAGAAAGTGTCTGTTTATAAGTGTGGGTAATAAACATTTTGTGGCAACTCTAGCTAAAGGCGAAACTATGCTATCGGCTTGGGTAAATTTTTTATATATTTCAGAAGAACTTGTGAGTACCTTTAAAAGGATGGTTCGATAGACCTGTCATAATTAAAAACAAAGTTATCATTTTTTTTTTTTTTTTTTTTTTTTTAACAAACAAAAGTCTTACTTTTATTTATTTATTTATTACTTTCTCTTACCCATACATATATAATAGAGAAAATACTGTTTTGGGGTCAAATTTTCGAAACTGAACTCTGTAGTTTTGGATAATAAAGATGCTAAAGAAAAGAATCCCCCCCCCCTTTTTTTTTAATTCCACTCTTATCGAAAAATAAAGATACTAAGTTTGCTTTGTCTTACATGAATGAATAAAATAATAATAATAATAAATACATTTAGTGATTTATGCATAGAATATGCAAGATTTTCAAATATTATGAGGTACTACAATACTTGATGTATTTTGAGTTTTTCTGTATCGAAACTGTACACATGGATTTATTTGGCCGTTCAGTTGCACATAGACTATGAAAAAGCATTTATTCTATTCTATTCTATTCTATTCTATTCTAATTTATTTATTTTTCTTATAAAGAAACATTTTTTGATGAGATTGAATTGCTAACACTACTCAAACGTTTTTTCTGAAAAAAATATTGTGCAGTGAATGACTGTGGAATGCATGTTTCCTTTTTTTGGGAGATTTCAACATGATTAAAATATACATAAAAATTCTTTCTATATAGACTACAATTTACTCAAATTTGTTTGTGTGTGTGTCCCTGTTTAAAAACTGTTACTACTACCCGAAATATTATCAATAAAGAAAGAGCTGCAATAATTTATAATAATATGTTTCCACTTCAAATCAACCGAAACATTTTTTAAATTTTTTTAAAAGTTGCAAAATGGATGAACCAACACACGAAGTCATATAAATATTTATTAGCTTAGTTAAACTTCACGAAAAAGAGAGTAAGAACTCTAAATTTATTTTTTCTCTTTTTTTTTTTTTTTTTAGGTTTTCCATCTAGTGCAATTCCTAATAAAGCGCTTTTCTTAAAAAAAAAAAAAAAAAAAAAAATTAAATAAATAAGAAGCCTACAGAGAATACATAATAAAAAAAATGCTGCATTGTTGCTACAGAAAATATATAAATTTACAATCAATTTAATTAGATGTGTCTAGCCAGTTTCTTCCATTCAATACGGAAAACTACAAACTTGAGTCAAAACTATTTGGCGGAAATTAAACGTCTGGCTTTGAAGTCGGCGGCAGAAAAAACATCATAGAATCTAACATGTTTTTAAGTCTGACCTCATTTTCGTTTACCCGGTGAATTCCAATTTCCTGGAAAAAAGTTTATCATTTGCAATGTTTCTTGTCCATTTTATAAGTAAGTAATAAAAATAGTTTTTATTCAACCCAGGTTAGACAAAACCCCGTCTATATGTTTTTTTCTATCTGTCTTTTTTATATGTAAAAATTATTGTATAAATTATTGTTATTTTAAATTAAAAGTAGATGAAATAAAACGATGATCTAAATATTCGAAATTTTATAAAATTTAACTATTGACCGGTTTTACGCCTTTAACTTTTAAGGCTTAAACCGAGGAAAGATCCAAAAAGAGAAAAAAATATCAGTAGGTCATTTATTTATTTATATATATATAAATTTAGATATTACCATGTTTTTATTAACTCGCTTTCTTGTTTGATTATTTGTTTGTCCTGTACAAATCTTGCTATCGATTTTTAACTAACTTCTCGACTAGCTAGATTTTGAAACTTTTAGAACACCACAGAACACGATGACAACGCAATACCCCGAAGCCCGATTTTCGAATTTTTGATTAGTTTTCTTTTAATTAATTAAAATATGAAAATAATAACCTCCTAATAGCTTTAAAATTAGCCATTTAAATATTAGCTATAATTTAATTGTTGCCAAAAAAAAAAAAAAAAAAAGAAAAAAAAAAAAAAGAAAAAAGAAAAGAAATACGAGTTCATTTTCTTTCGACATAAAAATAAATGCATTTAATTAAACGTGAACATTAAAAATTTATTAAAAGTTAAATTAGACATTTAAGTTTTATTTATAATTTAATTCTTGCCAAAAAAAATTACGAGCTCATTTTTTTTCGACAGGAAAATAAATACATTTACTTAAACGTGAACAATAAAAAATTGTAAAAAATTAAATTATGCATTTCACAAAAATTGACGTCATTATCACTTTAAAAATTTTATACACATTTATAAAGTGTTAATATAGTTCTATAGTTATGATTCAACAGAAAATTTAAAAACATGGTACATAAAAAGTTTTTTTTTAATCTTATAATTATTGTTAGATTTTGTTCTCTTGAAATCGAAGAAATATGTTGAAGAAAAGTTTAGTTTCTAAATTTATTTTTAAAAGACTATATCCACGTTTAAAAAAAATATAGGTTGGATAATTCAAACTCTGATATATATTTATAATTTATTTATTAATGTATTCAGCATATAGCATCTACTTATATGCGACTCAGACAATATACATTTCATACTACAGCACATTAAATATAACATTAAAAAATAATATTCTCTAACTTTAAAGTAAACAGTTAAGAGAATAAATGACGGCTTTGGTGTTCATTCAACTCGAGTGATCACACTCATAGAGACACGCTGATGGTCGTATCTACAAAAATACTGAGCCTTGACCAAATTATCCCTTTTGTGTTTTTCGTTAGTTTATCGCATCGAGGATAAATGCCTGATCTCTCTTCTCCCCCCCCCCCCCCCAATTTATTGAAGCATTTTTTATTTAACTAAAAAGTTTTATAATTACGCTATCGCTAAAAGTGTAGATTGATTTTAAAACTATATAAGATAGACTGCTAGACAAAGATAAGTGCTCCGTATAGTTTACAACTGGTGGCGCAAAAAGCGTGCTGTAACTTGAAGAGAAATGTGCTGCAATCATCAGGTTATATGGCCAGCTTAAAAATCTCAGAAAAATAGCCGTCCAAGAAAGTGTTTTCAAGAATACAGACATCAGAGTGCTCAAAAATAGGACCCGGAAAACAGGGAAGAAGACTGGACGTTCTGAAGCCTTGTTCGCCCGTGATAAAAAGGGGAATTAGGAGGACGACACGTCAGTTAGTAGGGCAAGATGATATGGTCAGCAACCGTATTATAAAGAATAAAACCGGTGTCACAGCCTTACGCTGAACTATTTGTCGATTATTAGAAACAAGATTTTAGCTATGAAAGAATCAAGAAAAACTGCCGTTAATTCTGAGACACAGGGATGAGCGTCCCAAGTTCCCATGCAAACACATTGTCGAATTCACGAACTTGAAGCAAGTGGTTTTTAACTCGCTTTTATTAGCTTCACCTGTATGTATGTTTGTATGTATGTTTGTATTAGGGGTGGGAATCGATTAAGAGTTTTAACTGGGTTCATCATAGTTCATTAATCGATTAATCGGTCGATTAATCGGATTTTTAATCGGTTCTCATTTTTCGTAAAATAATTTTATTTCAATGATGAATAAAACTCTCATATTGTGTATACATACGTTATTAAGTATACATTCAAGTTTGACTGAAAAAATTTTTTTTTTTTTAAAAATTTTTGTCTATTCAATTATATATGTTTCATAACTGAAATTTAAATCAAATTTCAGAGTAATAATTAATTACTTTAAGTGTAAATTTTACATAAATATTTTCACTAACTCATTTTTTTTTTTTTTTTTTTAAATAAATTAATTTTTCGATTCATTTATATTTGCAGGCCTTGTCCATCTCTCTTGTCACTATTTTTAAATGAATTCTCAAAATTCCATATCATTATCATAAAAATCTCAAATTCTTATATTTTAGTTCTTCTTTGTCACTTCGGACTAGAACACAGAATGTTATTCTGTTTCTACTTCAATATAGCTACTATCAGCAATTCTGAACAGACAATAAACGCTTTAAGATACTGTGAAACTCTGTTGACATTTCCCCCATCAGAGGAATAGTGGAAATTTTAATCTTTTTTTTTTTTTTAATCTTTAGCATTTTCATTTTTTGAAAGCTTCTTGTTTCTAAGAATACTATTACCCTAACCAACACTTTCTGTAGAAGGCTACAGACAGGTAGTGTTGCTCCAGCATGCACATGAAGCGGAATTTTGTTTAATAACTGTCCTCCCCCTTTTCTCTATCAACAAAACTGCAAAAACTTCTTTTGAGAGGTTTTATTTTTATTTATTTATTTATTTTATTGTATTTTTTTGTTTTTTCATTATCTGATGGATGTTTCTTAGAATGTTTGTTAGCAAAATATGTGAAAAAATATTTTGTAGACAGAACACCATTTTTACTTTAATTCGTAGTTTGAAAATTTTAATCGGATTATGGAAATTTTTAATCGAATTAATCGATCCGATTAACTCGATTAAAAAAATTGATCGGGACTAAGCATTGATCGATTAACCGAACCGATTAATCGATTAATCGGCACAGCCCTAGTTTGTATGTATCAATGTATGCTTGTAACCGCTCTGGGAACAAACAAAAGATCTATATTGTAAAAAAAAAAACTTTCCCTAAGTGAACGCTGTGGCTGTGAGGTAAAGCTCCGCGCTATGAACCTAATGGTCTAGCGTTCGAGCCCAGTCAGGGGAGATTTTTAAAAAATGGTTTTTGTTTAATTCTAAATTATTTTTATTAAAGATTTAAATGTATGTAAATATTATGGTGTGCCACTCAGACGATTTTCTCATACCCTGCATTTTAATACTAAGATAGATATTTTGTGCTTTTTAGTTCACATTTCTATAAAAGCGTGTTCTTTAATTTTTTAAAACTATAATATTATTACGGATGAGAAATACTTTTGCCTCGATGGACCCGACAACGTTAGTTCATACATCGAACATAGAGGTGGTAGCTTCCAGGGCCCGACTAACAAAACTTTGTGTCCAGGGCACTTTTAATTCCCCCCCCCCCCCACACACACACACACGAAAAAAAAAAAAAAGATAAAAAAGGCTCCTATTATTATACTACGATTTATAGTGGGTGAGGCAGACTGACTGGAAAAAGTATTTGAGTAAAAAAAAATATCTGTTTCTGTTTTTCTCTTTAATAAAATTACTTCACTCAGCCAAATATAGGTGCTACTGGATTATAAGTTTCCAGATTATCGATGCTTCACTGTATGTTAATTGTACAATTTCATGCATTTCAAATGATTTGATGTGCAATATCAATCAAGATTTTATTTTAAAATTTTATTCATAAAAATAAAACACAATTGAGTTAGAAAATGGAAAAAAAAAAAAAAAAAACTAAGTGATTTAGATCAGGTACTTTTAACCATTAGTAAAATTTTGTGCCCTCAGAAATTTCGTGCCCAGGGCACGAGCCCCGGGTGCCCGTGCGATAATCAGGCCCTGGTAGCTTCATCGCACCGCATCGAATAAAGCGTCAAATGGGTGGTGGTGGTGGTGTCATGATTTTAAGGTGACCTCTCCAGCATTGGTAAACTCGTGATAAAGCTTGTTGAAGGCAAATATAACAGTCTAAAATATCTTGATGATCTACGAGCCACCTTTATCCCATGATGTCACGGACAATTTGAACAGAATAAACGGATTTGGCAGCAAGACAGTGCGAGTATTCCCGCTGAAAAAAAAAAAAAAAACCTGAGGACCTGAAATTCAGTAAAATTGCTGTATTAGATTGGCTCCAAATCTGAAGACATCGGCAATGTGTGCATCTAATGGAGAAGGTTGTGTATATAGCGATAAGCAATACAATGACCGGAAAGAACTAATTCGTGCTCTGGAGAGATGCGCAAAGAAGTTCAATAAGGTAATCATAATGAATCTATACAAATCAATTTCGGAACATTTGCTAAAGGTCGTTAATGTTAAAGGGAGACAAATTCAATTACTGTCTCATTATTTTGTCACCTTTTATTTTCTATACATGTGTGATCACTTAGTAGTAGACAAAGTTTTAGTTACCTATTTTCATGTATTTTCTGTAAAATGTTTTAATTTTAAGATACTATTATACAGTTTTTGATATTCATATTTGCTACTTATTGTCCCTTCAGCTCAGGGTGGGAAACATATCCGTACATGATTTGTATTTTTTCAGAACCAGGGGGTCATCAAGCTTTTGTCCAGAAATGTAGAATATCATACATTTCATAAAAAGTTCGTATTCTAAGATGCAAAATAAAAATATCAATGTAATTTTTTTTTTTTCTTTTCAATGGCACATTTTATAGTTTTGAGGTTATCGTCAAAAAGATAGCCAGTTTTTTCTTTAAAAAATGATAATAATAATTATAAAATAATAAACAAATAACCAAAATTACAAAAATGTTGCATTTGCATTACTGTTTAATAGGCCCCAAGTGCAAGCTGTAAGATCTTTTTTTTTTTTTTTTTTGTTTCAGATAGATATTTAACTAAGTTTAAATTCGTGATTGAAGGGAGGGGGGGGGGGAGGAGAACGAACGATCAAAGAAAGAAAATTTTTAAACAAAACTTTGGAATTAAAAAGATTTTGAAAACTAAACAGGCAATAGTTGTCGTAAATTTAACTCCCTGAAAAATATTTACAAGATATTAAAATTGTGTTTCAGAATCGGTTTTGGATAAGGTAATTCCGGGAGAGATGCCCCACTTAAGGAAAGGAAGCTATAAAATAAATTGGGTAGTAACAATGACAAAGAAAATTTGTGGTAAATACATAATAGATATTGTTTATTACTACTAAGTAGTTTTTTTGTACCATATTGTAAATTTTCTTTAAAAAAAAAAATAAAATTGCGGCAGCACTACATTTTGCCATCTCTCCCGAAGTTGCGGGTGAGATGCTCTACCTGTAAAAAACATAATAAAAGGTTTTAACATTGGTCAATAGTGGTCAATAGTAGTCAATGGTCCCCAAAGAGCTTGTTTTGGTATTATTATATGTTTTTCTTCGACGACGAACTGTCCGAGAAGAAATTCCATAGTACCTAGCAGCTTCAATGACACCAATTTCCCCTGCTTCTAGTCTCAAGAGCCTCTTTTAAATGGTCTTCTGTCCAGGTCCCACCAGCTGTTCCATATTTTTTCTTTTGTACATACTGTAGTCATCTTTCTTTTTACTTTCCGAACACTATAGTGAGGAAAGTATTGTAATCATGTCAAAAATCCGAATTCGAGATTTTGATGTTTCTATACGTTTCGAGGTCCAACGAGTCCATTTTCATTATTTTTACGATGATGTGTGTATGTATGTGTGTATGTATGTGTGTATGTATGTGTGTATGTCTGTGAGTGAACACGCTAGCGTCTAAACGCTTTGTTCGAATAAGCTGAAAGTTGGTACGTATATTGTAAGTCACCATAGTACGAACCCTATAGATTTTGGTGAATCTAGCACTTATAGTTTTTTTACAGGGACACAAAGAAAAATTCTTTATCATTATGGCCAAGGGACCAAAATCTTAAAAGTGCGATAGCATCTAAACGCCTTATTCAATTGAGCAAAAACTTTATACACATATTATAGGTCACAGATACTCAATCTGTATAGATTTTGGAGAATCTAGCACTTATAGTTTTTTTTACAGGGACACAAAGAAAAATTATTTGCCAAATTTTTAAAAGTGTGATAGCGTCTAAACGCCTTAATAATCTCAGCAAAGAATTTGTACACATGTTATAGGTCACATTTGAACCAACTGTACAGATTTTGGTGAATCTAGCACTTACAGTTTTTTGACAGGGACGCAAAGAAAAATTCTTTATCTTTATGGCCTATGAGATCAGCGATAGCATCTAAACGCCTTATTCAATTGAGCTGAAAATTTGTATGAATAATATAAATCACTGTTGCACTAACTATAAGCATTTTGGTGAATCTAGCATTTATAGATTTTTACAGGGACACAACGAAAAACTCTTTATCCTTATGATCTAAGGGCTCAAAGTTCAGTAGCGTTAAATAAAACCTCGTATGATATATGGAGAAAAATACTCAAACACTCTGTTATGGTTTTCTCTTTTTTGTTTGTTTAGCAACTCCTCTTTCTTTATTTTATCTACAAAACTGTTAGTTACTCAATGTTCGGAAAGTCGAGTGGAGTCACTCCAGATTTTTTATATACTGTTTTCTTTTTATATACTGTAGTCATTTTTCCTGAAACAAACAAGTAGCATTGAACAACTGCATTAACAAATACAATAATATTCACTTACCGGCACAATTAACCGCCCACCTACAGTTTCGTTAGCGCCCAAGATTGTTTACGTTATAGTTTAAATGTCAAAGGTCAGTCTGACATACCTGATCGTTTTTTGCTTTCTTATCTGGATTCAATTTGCTTTTTTGTGATTTCGTTTTGAGTTGCCACTTCTAGAGATCCCGCGAATTTGAATGTTATTTGATGAATTTTAATCTAAATTTATAATTTCAAAAAATATTTTTAAGTTAAAAATTTTAACGATTTACAAATATTACGCATTTTATAAAAACAATATTAGTTTAAAATTTAAACAATTCAATGACTTTTCTCCCTGTAAATGTATGTGGGGCATCTCACCCGAATATAATCTGGGGCATCTATCCTTTTGGTATGGGAGAGATGCCCCGGCAACTATCCAAAGTAAAAGACAGCAAAAATGGCGGCACAATGGCCGAAGTCGACTGATCAACTTCTTACTACAGATTTTTAAACTTATATAAAAAAAAAATCTATTTTTATTAACTAGTGCCAGCCTTACAATGCAACTTCACTCTTATAACAGAGTTGAAAAAACATGGTACTTACTTGAAATATTGTTGTGACAGCAGAACACAAAGAAATAAGTTCACGTAACTTCCACAGCACACCATTCAACATCTATCTGAAATAATAATCGGACTTGCTGAGCCATCTATCATTGCGTTTCGAAATTATATTAAGTGGGGCATCTCTACCGGTGGGGCAACTCACCCGAAATTACCTTATATCACTTTGTAGAAGCAATCTCGCAATAACTTTCATCTTTTGTGAAGCTCTAATGAATTACTTCAGATTTATAAAATTATTTTTTCCTTCCCCCCCCCTTTTTTTCCCCTTTAGAGATAAAAACAACCATATTTCATAACACATGATCATATATTATTTTCTTTTTTTTCCAACAAAGTTGAAAAGTGTTTATGACCCCGGTTTGTCTGTCTGGACAGATTAAACTCCAGATAAATTTCAGATCGACAGAATAACTTTAACTCATGGAATTTCATATAAATATTCACAAAAGTGTTATATGTTATTTAAGTTCATTATGGTATGTTCCCTATTGAAAATGGGATAAATGCCACCACTGGTTTGTCTACAGGGACACCTGAAAGAATTGTAAACTATGAGAATGTAATAAAATTAACAAATGCTATAAAAAGAATCATCAGGCGAATTTTACGATGATTATAACAATCTATACTTTTTTTCCCCTCCAAGCGGTTTTCTACAAGGGAAAATTCAAAATTCAATCGGTATATTTTAGAAGAAACTCGTATGTTGTGGCCATCATAAAACATTCTATATTTTTTATATAAATTCTTACAATGCAAATTGCAAATTATTTATTAAAATTATTATTTATAAAAATTACTTTCAATGGTCAATGCGGACAATTTTCTTCTACGAAAAGTATGACACTAAATTATTGAAAGAAAGCCAGTTTTGTACACTATGGCCGATCTATCTTAGAAAATCTTTTTTTTTTTTTTTTTTTAACATTGAAAAATTTGATAACTTTGTTTTAAATTATCACAGATCTATGATTCAATCATTAGTTTTGTAAGTATTTACGAGTTCCTTTGATAAATATTCAGACTGAAAAATTTTTCCCCGAGGGGGCAAAGCTATGTTCCTACGAATACGAAACCTTTACCCTGGTTTTATTGCAAGTATATGTATATATTTAAATATATAGAAAAGGTTTTCAACACATATATATATTTAATTTCACAATAATTGATTAAAAATAATCCTCAATATGTACATTCATACTATGATTTGTCCAATGTTGCCATATTAGAAATTAAAATAATAATAATAATAATAACAATAATAATAATATAAGTAAAAATAGTTAGGAGACGAAAGTTCCAGCTTTTAGGAGAATATGCATTAAAACATTATCAGCACCAACTTCACTCAAAGTCCAACCAAGTATAAACTTATATTGAATTTATATATAAAGAAGGAAAAAAAAATGTACTGAAATTGAGTTTATCATTCGAGTATTTAAAATTAATTTAAAGTAATACATAGTATGAAGACAATATGCGTTATAAAGCGTGGGTTGCTTAACGAACGCGAGAGCTTTGAATTATATGAAACCAAAGAATGTGATTCTCACTGAAAAACATACAATTTCCATGTCTTCTTCAAGTCACAGTTCGATAAAGATAATGAAAGAAAATTTTACGACGGAAAATCGATCAAAATAACTCCTTTTTCCTATAGCAAAAAGTACATTTTGGTAACAACTGATTGGTGGCTCGTTTCAACAGATGGAATGAAAATACGCGTACACATACAGAAAAAAAAAAAAAAAAAAAAAAAAGAGAGAGAGAGAGAGAGAGGAGAAGACATTTTCTGTAAACTATAGCTTCGACTTTGTTAAAAAATATTATCACTCTTTGACTTTAGTAATGCATTATTAGTAATACATTATTATAAATTATATAATAAAGATATTAAGTAAAATATCAATAGAAATAAAACAAATTAATATTACAGGTAAGTACTTCTGTAATATACACTTGCTACTTTTCTTTTCTTTCTTTCCTCGCTTTCTTTCTTTATTTTCTAACAAGAAGGTACAAATGTCCAATAGAAAAAGCGAAATTTCAATAGGATTTGCAAAATATTTATCTCAATATGACGTGAACATGATTAAATATTAGGTCTTTGCATAAATTCGTGCGGATTTTTATTGCTTCATTTCATAAAAATACATAAAATCAAATGATAATTTTTAATCAAAATACTCTCCATTACTTTCTACAACCTTTGCCATTTTTCGGGTAACAAATGTATACCACGGCGAAGAAGTCTTTGGATGCAATAAAATGATCCGCGTCTGCACGAACTTTTGCAACGATCTAATACATTGCTCGGAATGAAAATTATCCCCAACACCATTTTTACAAATTCTTATGTGAAATGACTCCCTGATTCCGAATAGGACGCCCATTTTGCCCTATCACCCACAGTTTTTTAGAGACAGCCCGCCTATTTCTATCACTTTTCGGCGATTTTATGGCTATACATTTGATTTTTAAGGGGGGGGATTATTTTAACTGTTAAATATCTTCTGAGGAGCTGCAGAATTGGAAAGTTCCAAAACATGAACATTTGCGGCAAGGGGAGAATTTAGGGGGGGGGGGGATTTGCCACTGAAATTATGTATTACATTTCTTACATTTTTAAATCTATTATTAATGCTATTTATTAAACATTATAATTTTTTGTTTTTAGGTGTTAAATTGATTCTTTTTCATTCTGCAAATAAAATTCATGGTCATAAAATTACCGTACTGTGATAAAAATTGACTGAGGGGTGGTGTCCCTAGAAAACGGCGGGTGACTGGGCAAAATAGTAGTCATATTCGGATTCAGGAGGTCATTTTACATGAGAATCAGCAAGAATGGTATTAGAGCTCGATTTTTTTTTTTTTTTTTTTCAGCGCAGTGGTATCGATATGCTTACGTTAAATATGCTGAAGTTATCAGGCTTTTCCCGCTCCGCTCGTCACCATATTAAAACGAATCTCCAAAAACATTAAATGACTATTTTTTTTTTTTTTTTTTTTTTTTTAATATCATTATATATAAAGAATTCCATTGAAATTACTCAAAACGTAGTCTCGGGCAATAATATATAATTTTGGACTTTAAGGTCTTTCTACCCTATCCTATTGCCGCTGTTTGTATTTTGCCACCCACCCGCTTCAGGTAGTAGGCGCTTATCATGTACTCGCTTTCGGTTTTGAATTCATATCTTTTTACCTCTGAGGAGATAGCCTACAAACTGATTTTAATAATATGGTATAGGATTATAGTTAGAAGCTTACTGCGTAACATCTTTACAAAAAAAAAAAAAAAAAAAAAAGGAGATATATATATGTATATATATATATGTATATATATATATATATATATATATATGTATGTATGTATATATTGAATAATTTAATACCATTATAATACTCAGCAATCTAAAGATAAATGAAAATACCAACATTACAAAAGTAAAAGTGATTGTTATATATATATACAAGGATTCCTTTCTCTTACCCATAGGGTCGAAATTAATGTTTTCGGGTCTAATTTTTGAACGTGAGTTTTTGCTATATTTATATGTTCTGAGGTCCCCTGAATACGAAATCATGTTTTTAGCAAATGGTCTATATGTGTCTGTCTGTCTGTGCGTCTGTTATCAGCATATCTCAAGAACAAATAGTAGCAGAAATTCCAAACTCGGTATTCTAAATGTAAAAAATTTTTGTGTATATAGGAACCTCGCCCCCCCCCCTGGGGGGGGGGAAGTCCCCCCTCGTGGGGAGTAAATTTTCATGATGGGTGTCATTCAAAAGAGCTCGCCAATACCTTTAAAACGAATGGTTGAACTATAAATCTGTGATAATTTAAAACAAAGTTATAGATTTTTTTTTTTTACTTTTAACGGAAAAAAAAACTTAGAAAAAAAATCTCTCTCTCTCTCTTTTTTTTTAAATATTGAGAGTAAAATGGACTTTTTTTTGGATATTTAATATTACACTACTTCTCTAATATGGAAATCGTCTGCATTATCATAAAAGATAATTTTTTTAAATAATAATTTTAATAAATTATTTTTTAAAAACAGAATTATTTTTTAATAACCGAATTGAATTCTATATAAATGTAGGTGCATTAATGAAACGGGTAGTTGAGGGGTGCAGTTGCCCCCTCACACAGAACTAATTATCGTATAAAACTCTTCTGAAGCCTAATTTGAATTGTTTAGCATGGGTTTACATGACAGTTCTCGTTAATTTACCTCTTAATCTGCAACCTGTATTTATAGTATTAAATTTCAGGGTAAGAGAAAATCGTGTGAGTGACACCCCAGATTACTTTTTAACAAGAAATAAAATGTGCCCTTTTTCTACAAGCAAAACATTTATGCTATTGATTTTATTTGATTTTTAAATTACTGTAAATGCCTCTATACTATGTAAGTTGAGAAAGAGAAAAAGAAAATATCATAATTAATTTTACTTTGAAAAGAATGTGAAGCTATTTTGAATTTAAAAACTAAAATGGTTTTGATATAACTATAGAAAAATATTTTGATTTTATAAAATACATTCATGCATTCTTTTAAAATTAATATATTCACCCATAAAAACTTTTCAAGCGTATAATAACAGTAATAATAATTATTGTTATATAATACCGATGCATAACTGACTATTGTATCAAAGAATTTAATGCTATATTACAATTGTCCACATTTGAATTTATCACACAGGTGTTATCAATACATAATAATAAATAAATATTTCGTAAATTAGTTTAAAATTTCAAGAGTTTTAATGTTATTTTAACTTTCAAGATGTTAATTTTAGTTTACGATTTCTCATATATTCAGAGGTATATTATGAATATGATGTAAATTATGGATATAAAATTATATCTTAGTACATAGAACCTTTACGAAACGTATATATTGCAGCTTTCTTATTCATCTTTTACGTGATTTTTTTTTTTTTTTTTTTTTTAATCA